>OX632366.1:1056226-1084822 GCA_951751655.1 Ophion costatus | reverse complement strand
GAGAGAGATCGCAATATAGATAGGCGCGGATACAATTTTCGACCCCGGAGGGACGTGCTGTTTGTCAATAATTACCCAAGAGCTCGAACAGTTTAAGCAGTGAGACACGTTTGAATAAAAGTTTCCTTCGGAATAGCAGGCGCGCGTTACAATAACGGATTGTAAAAATGATAAACGCGCCTCCGGTCTTGGTTGCGCGTGTACATGACCACCAACGCGATACGTAAATTCACTATTAATATAATTTGACTCTGGGAAACCTGATAGCACTTACTCTGCGTGCTATTAGGTTTCTCGCCCCCTCCCCCCCACCCCTCTCTCTTTTGATGACAGCTCTGGTCCAATCTGCAGGAACGCTCGGATATAAAGACAATGAAAAAAAAAGAAATAACACCGCGAGGGAAACGTCGATGCTACGTCATAAACGTCATAGCGATAAGAAGTCTGGCGATAATGTGGCGAGGCTCTTATCAAGATCGAGATCGACCTCGTGTATCAATGTCATGTGTATTAGTACGTTAGAAGAGATCCGTCATACATTTCGGATCGTCTGTGCATTGCCGCATATTACACGTTGGAAACATTTACATACTCATTTTTTTCAAATATTATTTTTTAGCAAATATCAATGCACGAAAAGCATTTTGCGATCACAATGAATGTTTTTTTGCCTTCAAGCGCAACCGTTATGAACCGGCGATGTTCGACACCCACAGTTAACCAAGACTTTTAGCGAAACTCCCTTATCGTTTTCGTATCACGTTCGACGATGCCACCTGATCGTGCCGGTAACTTAGGTGTTACTTTCTTTCAACACTTCGGACACCCACACTACTCACATTCTCGACATTTCATTTAGCTCATCGGCAAATTAACGTCGCCACGTGTAATTCCGAAATGTCCCTACAGTGCGACGTTAGTTGGGTTACAAAAACAAAAGAAATATTAAATTATTGACAAATTCAAAGAAAGCTATAATATAACGATAGCAAGGCTGTTACGATACGATAGATTCTTGATAAAACCAAAACCTGCTATGGCACGCGCCTTCGCGATTGTAAATTCATTAGGTCACTAACGATGTTCGTGTTTCAGACACTGATTTTCACCTCGCAGTCCGATATGACGCGTTCTAGGATTGTGGTAAACAAATAATATTGGGATGTCACCGAGTATAGGAGAAGAAAGAAAACCCGAATATCAGGTATACTTAGGAAACGCCCTTCTCATTAGCATCGCTTGGAAGTTATGCTCGTTGATAGGGCACCGGTTTTCGAGTGTTGAACGAATTAGATATCGCGGCAGAGCCAAAGAAGCCGAAGAAACGGGCAAGCTAGAGCTCGAACTGATCGGACATAAAAATTTCAATCTAATGATGAGTATAACGCGCACGCGCGTCATATCACCCTGCGGGGATCCTTAAGGAAATGATGGAAGTGCGAGAGAGAGAGAGAGAGAGAGAGAGAGAGAGGTGGAGACTTAGAGTCAGCAACTGAAATCGAGCACAGAATTCATCCAACCAACGAAGGTGGATCGAACTACCTCAGCAATTACGGCGTCACGTTGTTAATTAACTGACCGTCCCTTGCACACGAGCCGCCACTACTGCCCCAGCAGCGATTATCAGCACACGCGTTTTATATATATTAAAATTTAAAAAAAGGTTCCAGCCAGAGATCGTGCGAGCACGATCGGGAGATGGAGAACCCGGTTTTTTTTCCCCAAAAAAGCGTCTATGTACTGCCCACCGTTTCGCTCATCATCAGGATCTTATTTTTCTTGCCAAACTCATCTAGAACCTTCGCAAAACGAGACAAAGAAGTGACGAATTACAAATGGATTCTTGGTTTTTTTTTTCGCCATCCTCTATTCCTCTCGATTATTTTTTCGCCATCCTTCATTACGGATTGTTCGGAAAGTAGTCATGCGACTACCAGTTATTCTCTCTTGCAGAATGGGTCAATAATGTTGTACCCAATTTCCATCTAGAATCTACAGGAAGTACAGAAGAATGTTGAAACACTTTCTTCCATCAGATCAATTATTTCGAAGCCGTTTTGATAAGCGGATGTTAACCCCGTCCGACAGACCTGTAAAGACATATATCCATTTCGGCCCTTCAATCGACGATTATTCGTCATGAAGGGATCTCACATTTGTTTCTGTCAATTTTCACGCGTAGCTGGATCGATAACTTTATCACGGCGTCTGTTTGTACAGTACAAAAGTGCATGCGTCATCTCGCCAAACTGGCAACATCCATCACCAATTACGCAAGTGCATTTCCGATAAGAGCACGCGGATGGAACGGAGGGGATAACGATCCGTTAGTCACGCTCGGTTTAGGGAATTCCCCTATTGAATTTTCGCTAGGTCCACTCCTCTTTCTCTCCCCGCTCTCAATCGGTCTCTTTCTCAAGTATATCTGTACTCACGTAACAACACTGGCTGCGCATCGAGCTAGCACTCATCTTGCACCGGATCGTGCAACCGTTACGTCACACGCCGAGGTTGAGGTATTTTTTTCCCCTAATGCCAGAGTTTCGTGAGAGCAAATGAAAAATATTATCGTTACGCTCGAAAGAACCGGTCTCTTCGGTAAACACCGCGAATAATTGAGTCATCGAGTTGGTATTCGAACGGAAGAGCGTTGAAATTATTTTCCAGCGATCATGATCCGCAGATAAGCGCTCACGTGTTGGTCGGCAATGTTTCACGGGATATCACATTCAATTGGGAATCTCCGATGACTAATTGCAACTTAGGCGTTGCTGCTTTCAACATTCAAACTCTGTTGCGAGTTAAGGAAATAAGGTAACAAAGAAACCGAGCATTCGTGACGGGCATGGTGGTCTGCGATGGATATTTCCAAATTGTGTATTTCCAAATACGCGAGTGACTTTTTCCGTGGCACATTCGAATTTGATTCGCACTGCCCGAAAGTTCGCGTGTGACGAGATTTGTCGGTCGTCAACGTGAACTCATTACTCTCGCATACACGTGTGCGCGGCGGATATCTATGCAATTACGAATCAGGTGAATCGGAGGCGCTGTTGATGCGAATCATTGAGATAAGCCGTTCACCTGGCGAACCGTTGGATCGATCAGCGTGCTGATTTCGAAAAGTTCAGATTTTCGATTCCAGAAAAAGTAAAAAATTGAGTCAAGCGCCTCCTGATGCTGAGGCGGATCGGTGATTGATGATTGGTTCGATTGTGCCTCGCGTATCGACACCTTCAATTATGATCGCTGTGTATTCGAAGCGTGGTGTATAACGGCGTCGGGAGAAAGTTGAGTGCGACCGGTGACATCCCCTTTCTCTTTCGCACTTATAAATATAGTGGGGGGGGGGGGGAAAGTCTCGGAGGACGCGAGATACGTATGCGGATCCGGAAATCACTCGGTGTGTCGCAACGTGTTTCGTTCGCGCGTCAGGTCAGCATCACTGGCCAACACACTCCGTTATCTAGATAAGGATACGTGGTGTGTGTGCGCTTGTGTCCCCTACTGTATCGATGAAACCGCATCGAGCGAGAGAACTTTGCGGATCTGATATCCGACTTTCGATTGGAAAACCATTCGTTGCAGAAATAAGCAACAATATTAATATTCGGCCAATCTCAAGATAATAATAATAGTAGCAGTAGTAGTAATAGGAGTACTAACGACAATAATAACAACGACGACAACAAAAAACAACAATAACGGTGACTAAAATACTAATAAGTATTATTATTACAACTATAAGTATTATCATTCTAGCAATAAGTCTTATTACGATAACAATGATTATTTTTGTTGTTATTATTATATGAAAAGTCAATGTAACGGTAAAGTAAAAATCATAACAAAAGTATATTGAAAAAGTGCTATTGAAAATACAGAACTCCACTTATGCATTAGGTATTAAAATAAAGTCTTTAGTAGGAAACCGCGGTGGTCCGTCATCGAGTGCAGACGCGTAATGTGAGATAAGCGCAAAAATACTTGAAGCTCGAAACCGCAAAAATATAACAATGCGGAAAAAACGGCAGAAATCAGCGATCAACTCCCAATGACGCAACACAACGTTTCGATCGTGAGAAAAATGCCAAATTCCTTCTCGCTATCTTACACTTGAAAAGAAAATCAAAAAGATGTTGGAAAGTGACTCACCTATTTTCATTCTCCTTCGAATGCCCGGTGCACTTATAAAAATGGTCGCTGTCGATACGAGTAGTTGGAAATACACGAGTGCAGACTTTTTTAGGAGCGCCACGTGGCCGACGATCAACGAGAGATTCGGCTCGATGAGCGGAGGCTCGAGGTTGAGACTAGCGTGTACGTATATCACGCTCAGGACCAAGACAGACTGTGATACTGTTCCTAGATCGGAAGGCACTCTCTCTCTCTCTCTCTCTCTCTCTCTCTCTCTCTCTCCTGTTCGCGCACGCTATACCTCGCTATGGATTATGAATGACTATACTAGAGTGGAACTATGAATGAACTCGGCATGGCACATCGGGTACCATATAACCGTTCACGGTGTGGGCGTCATCCTGGCATTTTCAGCCAATCGCGACGGATGGCTTTACCGCTCGTAACGCGTGCGTATAGCGAATACAAGCATGTTTCTCGATGTGTAACGTATCGCGTGCCGGCCAAGCAGCGAACTCGCGGACTCTCAAGGAACGGCGCCGATCGATCGCCACGTTCTTCATCTTTCTCGGAAACTTCGATCGATCGACTCATCGATCTACTTTATCCTGACGCGATCGTAGTGCAACCGGGCACATGGCTTTATTGACCCAACGCGGGCGCGCGCGCGCGCGATGGTGCACCGGAACTCGGCCGGAAGTGTTTTTCAGTAATCGAAAACGCCGCATAGTCACCGCCGGATTTTTCCCCTCCTGGGTTGTTAATGTTCGTTGGGAGGGTGGCGATAAGGACAAGACGTCATCCGTGTCCACGAATTTGAACTGATACGCCAACAGGCGAGCTCTCGAATAGCGATGCGGCGACGTCATCGGTCGTGAGCGAAAGATTGCATAATTTGCCGCATACCAAGATTTATAGCGAGAAAGTTTTGGTGGGTAACTCTCGGAAGTGATTCGGATTTTCTTCCGAAAATTCTCCTCTTTTGTCACACAATACTGTGTGAAATTGTCAGTTCTATGTTTTTGAGGATACATCGAAAGATATGTATGGTGTTTTCAGCCATATTTTAACTATTTTCTTTATTTTCCCGAAGGGACAATATTATTTTATAGACATAGTTAGTGCAAGAAGTATTGATATTTTAGCAGACTCATAAATTATCCACAAGAGTCAACCGCAAGCACTTATCGTACAGTATACGTTGATTGTTTAAGGGGTTACCCCCACTTGCGATTTTTTTTCTTGCATTTTTTTGAAGTATAAGTATCTGAGAATATGTCCTGAAAATTTCAAGTCGATCCGAACAAAATTGACTGAGATATGAGCGTTGAAAGAGAAGAATCCGTGAATTGAAGAACTGAAATTGAAACTTTAAACGCGTTTTTCTCAAAATGGCATTTCTGAAGTCGGTGACCAAGATTACGCGAACACTAATGAACCGATCTTCTTGAAATTTTGCAGGCTTATTCAATACATAAAAATGTAGTCTTTAATCGTTCGATTCTTTTTTTCGAAAAAAATGGCCGTTTTATAGCCAAAAACGGCCGTTTTTGTTCGTTAACATCGAACTTTGACTGTCCGCCATTTTGTGAAAAATGAATATTTTTTAAAATCCTTCCATTAAATACTAGTTTATACTTATATTTGACTAAATCCATCCGCATTTTTTTTTCAGATGATCCACTTCGCCGCAATGTTGGTCACCGCAAACCGTGTATATAAAAACATTATTTCATTGACGGCCATTTGCCACTAAACAATGTAATATTTTTCAATAAAAAAATTACTGAAAGCTCTTCAAGATGTGTTCTTTGAGATGGTATATTGATCGATTAAAAAAGTTTTGTGGTTTTCTTTAAAAAAATTCACGAAAAAGGCCTTTTTTGCGCTACAAGTGGGGGTAACGCCTTAATGCTATATAATACAGTAGGCTTTCATATAGTGCATATAGTGCATATCCCTGTCACTATCAAAAATCTACTCCCCCATAATTCTAGCAATGAACAGCCCCGAAACGTATATACACTGATTAAAAATACCGATAGTGATTTGTACCGCATTATAAGTTACGACCTACGTATACGTATTTGGTGTGTTATTCGATTCTTTTTCACACACTGCATGCGTGTTGGTCATGACATCAATGCCCGTCTACTATAAATGCACCGAATATTTCACGAATCGAAAATAAAATCAAATACTCAACCGACGATAAGAGTTTTATGTGAATGATTTTTCATTGTAATTCGTCATTTCCTAATATCCGCTAACGATTTATTTCAAATAAAATATTTCGCCTAGGTATAGAATCGAGCCTCTATACAACCAATCTGCCTATCTGCTGTCTATGCCGTCCCTATCGAGTACTCGTGGCATTTGTAACGCGGATATGTCACAACACACAAAAGTAATTCCGGCTGTATGTTCGAGTAGCTCTTACCTCCGATTTAGATGCAAGTGTGCTCAGGTTTTTTAAAAATAATAGACGTCACTGCTTAAGTGGATTTTTGGCATATCGCAATAATTTTCTACCGTATAATAGTGATTTGTACCATTTAATGCGATACGACCTGCTATATGAGTAGCATGAGGTGTACTACAAGAAGAGGTGTTGAACTGATATCCTATTTTTGCAATACAACAAACGTACTATTTTACAGTTTGTGATACATGCAGAGTTCTTAAAACTGCTAAGTAGTAATTGCCCCAACTGCAAATGTTTTACGTCTTTGCTATAGGTAAACATTGCCACACATTTTTTCGAATACTCACTTTTCATAATGTCTTCTAATAAATTATACTCGACAAAATGTACCGTTACCCATATGAGTCGTGCAAAATTGAACAGCATAGTAGAAGTATAACCTGAACAAAACCCAACGTACAGTATACAACATTAGTATTTGTGGGCCGATTTTGTAGCAGCACAGAATTTACCATATCCATATTATCAAGCTTTTCACAATAGGTGATAATTGTTTCGGGAATAAGAGATACTCAAACACGCCACCTAAATCGAATGTTTAGATATACTTTTCGCTTATAGCTGTGTTAACCATGTTTTGATTGCAGTTTGAATAAACTAGAGGGAATTTTACTATCCCCTCCTTTACCATGGGCTTTTTTGTATGTACCATGAACTCTAGTTTACCAGTGTATAGAGAAGAAAATGAAACAAAAGGTACACATAACGGACTAGGCGTAGGTTTCTAAAAATCAACCTTTGATTTCAGTTCAGAGATAATTACGAATGACTACGAATCAAATTTAATAACGTCGCGCGCAACACTTTTGAATATTACTGTAATATTCGGTAATTCATACCACTTCCCCTACTTTTCGTGATACGATCTTTTTTCAATCCGTGATAGGTAGATTTATCTGGCGGGATTGCGGACTTTGTATCTGCAACTCGGTGAACGCGTTATCTCTGGTAAATCTAGCACGCAATTACATCAGTGTTCTGAAATTAGATTCCCATTCATCTACGAGCTGATATATTGATCAGAAACGTCATAGTCCAGAAATTACGTATTCGCGAGACGATGAATTTCGGCAGCGTTGTATTACGAGAAAATCCCGTAGAAAAATGTGAAGAGAAACACTTTTGAGGGGTAAAACTGCCCCTCAGAATAATGCATGTCAATCGATTGTCATAAGACACCGTCGGAAATTTATAAAGAACGGTTTTTCGCATTTACTCAACGTAATTTTGAGCTTAGAATGAAAACTCCGTGCGATTTGTAATTAGCGGAAGATTTTTTATCGGATAGACTGCCATACATTGAGAAGACGAGTTTTTTAAGTCTCTTTGTACCACTTTCCCAGAACAGTCATAATCACGGAATTTTAAACAGCCATAGCATGGGTCCTATTCGAGTGACATAAACTTAGGGGGCGGGGAGTCAAAAAGGATTTCAGTAGGCTTGGAGAATGCTGTTAAATTCACCTCGATATCTATACTAGTTTTCCCAGAAAGTTCACTTGAAAAATAGTACAAAAAAGAGCCAAAGAGTGTGTATGGAAAAATTCGCGAAAACCAATTGTCCGTCTTTGGAATTTTGTTAAAAATCGAAAAGCAATCGGGGCTTGATGAATCAAACGGTATTATAATAAGGACACGCTTGCGAAAAAAATGGGTATAAAGCTAAGTGCCAAATTGAAACAGAACAAAAACGACAGCAAATTCAGTAAAGCCACAATTTTTGGCAAAATAAAGAAAAAGAGTTCGATTTTTATCTTTTTTTCATGGATCCCCGGCGGTGTATTTTTACCCACTGAAGACAAATTTTTCACCATGAATTCCCCCCTAAAACCCCCAGTTTTGGCAAGCTTCACACTATGCGGTGGTTTTCCTTCTTGAACAGTTTTTCTGCTGATAAAAAAAATACGTATCAATAGTCTTTACCGGGTTAGATTATTTTTGAAAGGCAAAAAACATATTTTCTCTCATTTTTCAAAAATATAAGAAAATAACTATTTAGTTGAAACTTTAAGCATATAAAAGAACAACATTTGAGCAATATTTCATGAAATTGTCATCCAAAAATTTTGGACATTCGTCGAGAACTGGTTTTCGGAGAACTCTCAGAAAAAAGTATCCTCGCGGTGGTCAGGATGCCTCATGACAGCTTTATCTAAAATTAAAAAAAAACAATATTTTTCATTAGTTAGGAAGTACAGCTCGTAATTGCAGGAAATATTTTTTTAAAATTAACGCTTAAATTTTTGGTAGAGTTGTATGCATCACAGTACGATTTTCGGTCAAATCTAGACCACGTATTACCTTGTAAAATAAGTTGTCACTCAAGAAAAAAAATCCTTCGTCAATCACTAGTTAATACTAATCTAGTAGAAGTGTGTAAAACTTCAACAAGATCGGTGCATTCGTTTTTGCGAAATCGTGTCTACTGACTTCAAAAATACAGTTTTGAGAAAAAGCGATTAATGTTTTAAGTAGAAAAAAAGCGCAGAATTTTTTTAACTTACATGTCATCGTCGACTCCAGCACCTTTGGGAAAATTTTATTGACATGTTGTACTAGCAGCTAAAATGAGAAAAAAAATGGATTGTCTTAAATTTCAAAACCCAGGTAACTACTTAATGCCTTACCATATACATGGGGATCAGAAAAATCAAAGGCGGATACCAAGGTGATGTTCCTCGTCACCCACCTTACAATTTCCGAACCCCACGGTCTCGAGTATTCCGTACTTTCCATTATTTTTTCATTCGTTTTTGTCATATCGCATCGACCTATTCAGCGTACGTTAATTACACGCTATATCGCTGTATCGCGCCAATACTCGATGTCTTGCGGATCCATATCCTATCGAATCTTTATCGAGAGCCGAAAAAAATTACACATCGATATCTCGAGAGTGTCGATGGTGTCTTCCCCCGGAGGCAATAGAGTCATGGATGACGTGTCACCCGAGATATTTATAAATGTGTAGCTGTATATGTACATACATTTATCGACGATGATATAACAGCGGGGATCGCTATTTTATACCGAAGGCTTATAGGAGGACTTGGTGAGAACCAAGTATTAGTCAAAAAAGCCAGCGAAAATTCAACGGTGTACGAACGTCGAGTATGAATCATTCGTTGATAGAATTTGCGAACAGGTGGACGACCTGAGAGCGAGGGAACGGCCGAGAGAGAGAGAGAGAGAAACGTGGGTCCTCGTTTGATAAATTTCATCATTTTCATGTCACAGAGACACGAAAAAAACTGGTTTCTCCAGCGAGCCAACTCCCACATCAGCGAACTATTATTTTCATTATTATTACTAAAAGTCCCGGTATTATTATCGGTATGCATATATATCTTACGAAAAATATTCACAACTGGATAACCATTGACCCGTGAATTTGGGAGTTCCATGCGATGGAAGTGTCATCGGAGATTCTTCCGTCCGAATAAACTTTTCACCATACATGCATAAGTGCTTCGTAATACCACGCAAGATCTATACCGCGCTCCTACTCGTGCCTATGCTCGAACAAACCGAAACTTGGCACGGTTCGTTTGACCCGGGTCAAGCCGTGATTTCCCGTGCTTGGCAGAACAGCGACAGCGACGTAATGTAGAAAGATGTCAGCGGTAAAGGTTGAGCCTGTTCTCCAGGCTTAATAGCGTCACATTCGCGCTTCGAGTTTCACGCTCCCGTTGCCACGCATGGGCCAGTTTCTCGATTCCCACCTTATATACGGGCCGAGTACATTCATATAGGACGGAGTGACTTCAAGAACGTCCAATTTGCAAGACCGTTTTCTCCCTAACAAGGAACATCCCTCAGGTGTCCGCCTCCGATTTTGTTGAAACTCATATATGTGATAGAGCATCAAAAATTTTGAGACGCGTATTTTTTTTTATCGGCGGAAAAACGGTTTTGAGGGGTGAAACGCACCCTCGAAAATAGGGATGTTTTTTCGTTTTTCGTCGATAACGTTTTAACGGTATGAGATATAAAAAAAATTCAAATTGCAACAATGTTTATTTTTTCATGTACTATACATTGGAGATGAGAACGATACCATTATCGACGAAAAACGAAAAACACCCCTATTTTCGAGGGCGCGTTTCACCCCTTAAAACCGTTTTTCCGCCGATAAAAAAAAATACGTATCGCTTACTTTTCGGTGCTTTATAACATATCCAAACTTCAACAAAATCGAAGGGTGTCACCTGAGGGATGTTCCTTGTAAGACAAAGAATTCGTGCAAATAAGATTTTGGGACCACGAAACAACCAGATGTCCTAATAGCAAACATTACAGAGATACACCAGGTTCAAAACGTACTTCCATCATGGATATATATATACGTATGCGACTGACACTGATGGATGGGCGGTCGGGGTTTGGCTCCGGCGGTACTTTGAGTTAAGCAGCGTTGTGCGTTGCTGATACTCCGAGCGGTGACCGCTTAGCCGTGCACCAGCTGGCGCATCAACCAGTCATTGGAGGGCTAATACTTCTGAGACTTCGGTGTAGATACTTCAGTAAAACCTATGTGCACCAAATATTTAGAAGAATATGGTGCCATCTATGCCAGTACAGGTTTTCCACAGTTTCCCCGTAACCTCGGAAAATGCGGGTTGGAGAGTGGAGCTTAAGACCCGCAAAGTGCGGGCAGAGAATTATAGGAAAGGGTTCAATTGGGAAAAGGAAGACGTCAAAGACCGACATGTATGTTACGTTGAAAGTCAAGTGAAAGCATATACTGATACATACACATATACGTATGTGTTTATGCGCATGCGTATCCAAAAAATGCGTGTCCAAAGAAGAAACCCCACAAGTTTTGAAAATCGAAGCGATCTTATGCTTAGACCGATGCGTACGATTCATTTCTCAGGCTATGCGGCTACTTCAACTACCATATAGATGAAGATTTACGAATTGGAAAGGAGGAGGAAAAAGGGAGAGGGGCAGAGTGCCAGGAGAGAGGTGTATAATAAGAGAACGCGAGAAAATGCGTGCGAACTCGTTCACAGTACAGGCTATATATTTATATACATATATATATATACATAAACATATATATATATAAATATATATATATAAATATATATATATATATATATATATATATATATATATATATATATATATATATATATATATATATATATATATATATATATATATAAAACCGTACACACTGGTGTGCGGTTCCTCAAACGCATCGTTATCTGATGGCGGCGGTGAGGATCGAGAGTTCTGGACCGGCGGGGAGATCCGCGTTGTCAAACTCTATCCCGAGCAAATCTTCGGTCGGGTATCCCGCGGCGCGAGGTCCCCCGTGTGCGCCATTGTGCGGGCGCAACAAGCCTGTATATAGGCAAGAGATTCCTCTCTCTATGCGTACGGATTGCGGCCTCTTGCTCTTTCTCTCTCTCTCTCTCTCTCTCTCTCTGTCTCTCTCTCTCTCTCTCTCTCTCTCTCTCTCTCCCTCTCTCTCTCTCTCTCTCTCTCTCTCTCTCTCTCTCTCTCTCTCTCTCTCTCTCTCTCTCTCTCTCTCTCTCTCTTCTTTTTCTTCTCGACACGCGGGACACGACACCGACAGCATCCAGCACCGTATTCGAGGTCCTCTCTCATACCTTCCCAGAAAACTATCGGTCTGCTATAACTTATTGATATATATGTATATATATATATATATATAATATATATATGTATATAACCTTTTCTTTTTTCCATTTATTTTTTTCCTCGGCGAAGGAAAGTCATCGATAGTCTAAGACGAGGAAGAAGAGAAAGAGAACGAAAAAGAATGAGAAGAAGGGTCGAATGTGAGAAGTGGGAGAAGGCGAGGAAAAAGTAAGAGGGCCGAGAGACAGGAGAGAGCGAGGACGAGCACCACGAAATATACAAGCGAAGGCCGACTTCTCATTTCCGCGGTCTTCCCGTGGGAACCGGAGCTGACCCTGAGTCGCGGTGAGCTCGGCAGTACCCGGGAGAAGCCCGTATGCAACAAAGGAGTGACCCGATCCTCGCGGCCGATCCTCGGCGAACAGAGAATGGATCTATTCATCTCCGGGGCGGCAAGGGGAGGGGAGGAAATGTATTTATTTGAGAGTTTGTCACCCTCGGAAGTTCGCCAACGCAAAAGAAAAGAATCTTCCCATTTTCGTTCTCTTCAATCGACTCTCACTCTCTTCGGACGGGTGACTCGTCAAGCACCAGCTCGCTCTCGTTGTCTTACGTTGAAATTTGAATTCGTTAAAGAAAATAAGAGTTTAACCGATGCGCGTGTCATTCTCATGCATCGATGTAGCGGTTCCCTTTGGTTTACTCGCGACTAATCTCCCCCCCCCCCCCCCCGGACGCGAAGCTTCGTCCGCATTGCGATCACGCACCTGCCAACTTTTGTGTGGCTGGATTTTTCGATCGAGCCTTCCGAAGGACTTCGAGCCTCACGAACGTCATTCAAACCGATACGAATATATCTGAAGGGTTTCATAGTCACTAGATATGGGTCCTGTGGCCACTCGATTTTTATGGCTCGTCCAAAAACCGCGGGAGTCGTTGAGTTTCTTATGGTAACACAACTGAGACTCGGTTAAATGCAGCCCTTTATCGACGCAGCTCTTCTACAGTTTTCCTGTGCCCTCCTGCAAATGCGATGAAGAAGTGCATTCGGAAAGAGATGCTGCAGGCAACTCTCAGGGAAGTCTCCATGAAACCGGAAATAGTGAGGTCCCTAGTCGCTTGAAAAAAAAATTGTGAAAGTTTAAAGGGCGTACGAAGAACATTGAAAAAGAACGTTTTTTTTTTATTTCAATAGTCTTATCTGCAGTATTGTTTGCACCAAGCTAATAAACTCTGGGTCGAATTTTGATATTTTCATTTCAATTTTATTGAATATTTTATTTGTTATTAACCATCGATTGTCTATTGATAATTACCATTTATTGCGTTGTCCAACCTGCACCTGACTGCGTTTTACTAGGCGGGTATCCTTCCCTAGGGTGAAGGGGGTGCATTGTCAGCGTCTCTCTGCAATTTTGTCTCACAGGAGGATGGATGGTTTTGTGCAAAGCCCGAATGATCGTTCCAGGCCGCTGCGAGCCTGCCCTGTAACATGGCGGAGCGAAGAACCGGAGCGAGACACGTATACGAATAGTCGGTGCGCGTGCCCAAGTGTGCGAGAAAGGAACGCGTCTGTGTGTGTGTGTCGGTTCGAGCGCGTAGTAGCTCGAGAGAGCTGCGGGTTAAGATGTCGTGCGGGAGCGAGACAGGTTGACACGGGCTGAACCAATTACGAGGATATTATCCCGCCGACGGTTGCTACTACCTGCAATCACCGTGATTAGCGCACTTGCCGACAACACTCATGCCTCTCCGCGTGCGTCCTATCTTTTTCCCACTACCAATTTCCTTGCCGCACCGCGCGCATAATGTGCCACCGCGTTGCCGCTCTCGCCTGGATGCTGATCCAAGAGCTTATTACACGCACCTCTACGTGTCCGAGAGTACGCCGCTAATTTGTGAACGTTCGCACGTACATGCATGCCTATTACGTTAAATTATGTAAGTCGCGTGCAGTCATAATTGTTACCATGTATATATGTGTGGGTGCGTGTGCGAGTGTGTGGACTATCCGTGCTTTTGGCTTTTCCCGCGTTGAGGTCCGATCGATGGCCAATCTAGGCCCCTATTTCGATGGTATTGTTTGTTCTTTGGGTTTGCGGAAAATTTTCATAAGGCACTGAGGAGGAGGTTTCCCCCTACCGCAGTCTGTGGGATTTTTATCCACTGCCCTACCTTCTCGCACCTGCGAGTATGATCGAGCTGAACTTCTACGCTCAGCCTCCGACTCGGTAGCACGCTATTCACACTAGGTATTGTTTTCCTTTGGGATTTGTGGCAAATTTTCCATGAGACACTGAGGAGGGGGTACCGCCTTACCACAGTCGGTGGAATTGCTTATCCATTGGCCTGCCTTCATGCACCCATGATCATGATAGAGGTAGGTCTCCAACTTCAGCTTCCGACTCAGCAGCACCCTATTTGTTTAAATAGTACTGTTTTGGTTTATGTTTGTGAACATTTTTACATGAGACACTAAGAGGAGGTGTCGTCCTACCTCAGTATGTGGGATTCTTATCCACTGTCCTCCGTTCGTGTACCTATCTGCAATCAGAAGCTAATTAGGCCTCCTGGCTCAGCATTTGACTCAGCACAGGGCTGTTTAATTAAGGATGTTGAGTCCCTATGATACATGTTAATGTTAATTGTTCAATAAATAGCTTCTTAATCGTCATGAAATTTTTACACGACCTCCTGAATACTTCATGTAAAAACATACGAAATTTTCCGAATTCTATCATCATTACTTCAACCTCCTTAAGGGTTGAAATAAAAAATTATAAGAAAATTCGGAAAATTTCGTATGTTTTTGTATGGAGTATTTAAAAGGTCGTGTTAAAATTTCACGACGATTAGGAATCTCGTTATTAAAAAATTAACATTTTGTTGAGAACAATTTTTAAAATCAATAAAAAAAAATTTATCAATGAACTTCGCTTTGTTTCCGTTGCTTTCAGTATATTGTAGATATTATAAAATTGAGAGGCCAAAAAAAAAAACTTATTGCAAAGTTACATCAGTTTCCATAAAACAACATTTAATTTGTGAATGTTAATTGTTCAATCACGAGCTTCCTTATTGTCGTGAAATTTTTACACGACCTCTGAAATACTTCATACAAAAACATACAAAATTTTCAGAATTTTATCATCATTTGCGATTTGGGACTCAACATCCTTAAATCGTGTTAATTGGGGGGGGGGGGGGGGGGGGCTGGATGTGTAAAAACTTTCCATAGGACACTGAGGAAGAGGCTGCGTACTCAGACTGTGGAATTCTCATCCACTGGCCTACCTTCATGCGCCTGCGATCGTGAGCGAGATCGACCTCCTCGCTCAGCCTTCGATTCAGCAGCATTGCCGCAGCCTGTCTTCTACATTTTCCACTGGAGCGTTTCGTGCTCAGCTTCACCCTCCAAATTTCTTGCGAATCACTCTCTTTCAGCATCGCATTGACACTCTACTACGAATAGACTCAATATTTTCTTGTTTTATTCATTGCGGATGTCGCCTTTTATATTCGCTCTTCGTCACGTATTTGGGTATATTAGTTATCGCTTCACTCTTCTCCACACTTTGGGTATATTAGTTATCTCGCTTTTGGCAGTTAATTCGAGAAATATTACAATATTCGTTATTCTGTAAAAGTAACAACTAATGCTATTTGGGAAAAAACCTTCGACATTGTCTTAAATCTGGTTTGAAAATAGTTCCTGGTGGGAGAAAATCCCCGCTATCTGTCCGCATTATTTGAGCTTCGGTAAAATCGTCTTCAATTTTAAGTGCACAAAATTCGGAAGAAATATTACTTCCACTCGAAGACAAATTTTATTCGTGTAAATTGATTCTCACGGATTTTTTTATCGGAACTAATTTTTGGAGAAATTAATTTTTGAGAAAGCACTAATGGAAAGATGGCTTAAAAAAATCTCAACCAGGGACGCCGCGTCCACCTTGAATCACTTGTTGAATATGTACGCGTATCTTTCCTAGGGCCTATTTATTTCCCATAACACGTAGCCTGTCCGATGTTGCTGAAACAATGAATTATAGGTTGAGGAATTCGCGGTACGGCTATAGATAACCCGAAAAATAATAATTCATAGAGAAGCAGGGTAAGATTTATTAATCTGGCAAAGAGGGGATCGACGAGACAAAAGGCGCATAGATCGATGATATGCCCTGTGTGCACAATCGCGAAACGATGAAATGCGAGCGATTCCCGTGGAATCACAAGATCGATACGTCGATCGCGGGTTAAAACAGCGGAGGAGGAGAAAAGAAAGAGGAAAAAGAATCGCAGAGCACCATGCCGGAGGAAGCTGCTGTACGGTGGCTCACGCTCAAGTTTATATACCCCTGGTGAAGTGGTATGGACGAAGGACAATGGCGAACCGCGACCGGATTCCTTAGCGATCAGATCTGGCCCCGGCTCTCTTTCCCTCTCGCTTCTTATGTCAACAAAAAATCCCTCGATATTCCAGTTAACTACGTGCGCACTTAGTTTTTACTCCTACGCAAATAACCCTGCATCATCACGAAGCCTCGGATTCATCGATGTTTTTCATTACTACATTATCCGTTCCGTTGGCGAGGGCCTCGATCCACACGTCTTCAGCCACTTTCCGGATATTTAGTAGTTCGTTTTTTGTCGCGTACCTCGTCAGTCGAACGAATATACAATGATCGAGGTAGATAGCACATACATCATGGAGAGGTGTACCAGTCGTTCGTTTTGGATCCTTTTGTCTTGCGTTCTTCCTCATGGTCCGACAGAAAGATCAAAAGTTCTTGGAGTGATGAGTACTCCTTTACATCGGTACTTTAGGTGCCACGTCAACTGCTTTAGGCTTTCTCGTCGACTGCTGCTCTTGCAGCCGCAAATCCGGAAGAAACTCTCTGCCTTTTTATAATGGCGATCTTGCACTGTCGTCGATGTACGATAGGTACAGACATATATATACACACGTGTGTTTGTGCGTATTGACGTATATGCGTACATATACCTGGAAATGGCTAACTACTTATTGTCACCTCTAACGAGATCGCGGCAAAAACAACTCAACTATTTGCAGGTGAGAATGCTGCAGGAGGTTATGAAAGCATCAATTACCTTCCACGTCGACTTCCCTAATGAGGGGAACGCATACCCGTGACTCTCGCGAGAGAGCTGTGCAAACATCCTCGGTCTCACTCGCACTCGTGTATTTTACACTCACACCTTGTTAGTTTATTCACTGAAAACAAAAAAAAGATGCTGTTCCTATGCACTCAAATTTGCGGCTATTTACAGGAGAACTAATTTTGTAAAAGGTAATTTTATTCAGATTTTCGGACGGCCGCGAAACATTTGAATTTTTTAATATTACCAAAATGACAAGCGGTAGACAAAAAGGTTCAATTTTCGGCAGTCGTCCAACAAGATACCAATATTCCGTTCAATGGCAACGAGACCTTATTGTTCCGCCAACAAAAATGGCGCGGTGCACCAGGTACAATATTTTAGGCGGTCGGGCAGGGAATAAGAGAATCAGAGGCAAAAAGTCATTGGTAAAAGGAACACAGGCACGCGTATGTCGTTTTGGATCCGTACTCGCGTACGCGGAGGAGGCTAGACCGTAGGAGCAAGTTTTTTTCTTCGGGTTGGAATTTGGGTTTGTTTGGGTTTGTGAACAAGGGACCAGTATTTCGAGTATTCGATCGAAACACGAATGTCATTTGGAAAAAAAATTTGATTGCATCGTGCTCGCGCGATCCTGTGTGGTCGGTACATTTGAGTAAAACTGACCTACTTCAACCGCGTCAAACCTTGAGGGGATTTTTTTTTATTGGTATCGACGAGACGCTGGATGAATACGCGAAATTCGCGAAGGGAGACCTCGACCATGATTATGTCATCGAATGAACCTATCGCGGGGCGAATGGGTCCCGCGATACTTTCTCTTCCTGCTGTATGGGTAGTACGCACAAGCTCATTGAGCGATGCACGGGGGCGAACTCTGTTGAGAGTTGTATAACGGACACACATGTATGTTGCATTGTAATGTACATTTGTCCCGTTGTTCAGCGTCTTTAAAAAGGATGCTCCATGTTACTTTGACCTTCAACATTTTATTTCGATCTGTTTCATCGTGCCGTCTCAAAAGAGTGACAAACATCAGAAAATTGCCTTGCATCCCGAGAAACTCCCTCAATGATTCCCGTGCTGAAATTGTCGTAGGAATCCAATTGGATTTCCATACTTGTCCCTATTTTCTATAGGGACCCCATAGATCGGCGCATTGGATCCCTATACTGAAACATCACGCTACGTCGCGTACAATGGATTCTACTCAGGATTCTAATTGGAATCCAATGTACGAATCCAATTTGAATTCCAAATGATTCCCCATTGGAATCCGATGAGCAAATTAATTTGAACCCTAAAGAGATTACCACATTATCGGATCAAATCCGATACGATTCTTGATAGATCCTATCACATTTGGCGCGTTGAATTTTCCAAACGAAATACTATGCTACCCGAGTCGAAATTTAGACCCTCCTTTAAACCTCCTTTCGATCCCAATTTGTCATTCAATGGAGGTTCAAGAGGTTCAAATGGAAATCTCAAAAACATGTATATCAAAACCTACTGAACCTCCAAAAGTGGCAGAAATTGGACTTTTTCACTCAAAGGAGGGTTAGTAGGTTCATCTGAACCTCCTTTAAACCCTAGTGAGCCTGATTTAATGCTTACGCAAACCTACAGACCCTCTTTTAAACCTCCTTTCGCCCTACTAACTCTCCTTTGACTCCTTTCACCGGTGGCTCGCAGAGCCTCCTAGCCCTCCTTTAAACCTCTTCTGACCCTACTAACCCTCCTTTAAGCCTACTTCAATATGCTGCCCTCCGCTCCCCCCCCCTTCTCTCCCATCCGCAGTTCACCGATATTCCAAAGAAGGGATAATTATAATTTTAAAATATTTTCAGAAAAACTATATATCATTTATTTATAATAATGAAATAAACTTGAAAACACACAAACAAATGTAGTACCAGCGTACTTTACTGGACTACTAACGTATACTATATTTGTACTATACTATACTGCAAATATAGAAATATGGTAAACTTGAATAACACACAAACAAATGTAGTACCAGCGTACTTTACTAGATTATATTAACGTATACTATATTTGTACTATAACTATAGTACCAACGCATTAAAACTATAGTTTTTCATATTCCGTTCGTCGAATTAATAAATCAATCTTATAATAAATAATCAAACATCATATATTTAATTCACACATATAATTAATTTTTCAGATATAGCTTGACCCTACAGAACCTCCTTTGGATCCAATCTTTCATTTTCCTTCTGCTTTGGATTCAAAGGAGGTTCTGTAGGGTACAGATAGGACTTTAGGCCAAAACGAGGTTATGTAGGTTCATGCAAGCCGAGCCCACAGGCCTAAAGGAGGCTCAGGAGGTTGAATAGAAGGTTCAGTAGGGCTAAAGGAGGGTCGCCAACGGTGCAAATTTCTCCATATAGGTTTAAGGGGAGTCAAAGGAGGGCGGCGGTCTGTGCGTTACAAAGGAAATAGGTTCTCGAGCATTCAAAGGAGGGTCTAAATTTCGGATCGGGTATTTTCCGATTCGAACGTGGTCAAAATTCTCAAACGGAGTTAATTGGGGTACAGTTCAGAATTCAATTGGATCTCAATAAGATCTCTCGATGTGTGGTGTGTCCAATAAATCCCTACAGAGATAGGGTTGCATCTTGGGACGCTTCAAATAATTTTTTGCACTGGATCACGAAGGGATATTTGTTTTTGTTAAGATATAACAAATAATGGTTGAGAATTTCCAAAAAAAATCTTAAACGACGCAAATCGGGAAATAATGCAGAATTCACTTGGACTCATACGTGAAGTCCGTTAGGCGCGGCATCCCTATCAAATCTTTCTAGGGATGTGCTAGAATTTGTGGACTTGCCACGCACAAATTTCCTCACGGATCGGAACAAAAAATAGCCCAGGTACTTTGAGACCCAGCCTAGCCGTCATATGCAGTTCCGGATCGTTACATTCTCGAGATGTAATTAAATAACAAACGTAGATTTTGACACTTCTGGTACAATTTGTGATTTCGTCGCATCTGAGGCGAACTGATGGATCAGGATAAGAAGTAATCCGTTGCTCCGGGTCGTAGGCCAGTTGCGTGCAAAACGTCACTCCGATCCGTTGCATGGTTGAGACGTGATTGAGTCGATAAACAAACGCACCGACTTTCACATATACGTTGTATAAACAATATGTGCACATAAAGATGTCGAGGAGGCTCAACGTCATTTTCTCCTTAGAAAAAAAAAAGAAAAACCGAATGCTCGCTTCCTTCATCATCGTCAACTTCCCCAGAGGCTATTTGGGCAGAGAGCGTCTTGAATGTTGATCGATTCTAGCGCCTTGGTTTGTTATATCCAATGGACTGGAGCCCTCGTGAAAACCGGTTGAAATAATCGTATAAAGATATATTACCCATTACGATGCTTTTCCCTTTCTCTCCGCGTGTGTCTACAGTATGTGCATCCTTGAGTGCACCAGCGTGTGCCGCGCGGCTCCGGCAAAGCCGAGAGCTTTATTATTATTTCGATGTAGGATGTCCAATAGTGTAATCGCATTTTGTATCAAGTGTGTATGTGTATTCTTCCCGCGATGCTTTATGGCCACGCGCCTAACAGCTCGTATCAATCAATATCCGAGTTCAATAATCGCTCCACCGCACAAATGTATATGACAATAATAATGTGGAAAAGAGGTTAAAAAATAGTGAGATAAGAACGAGACTGGTCCCGTTACCCGTTGCGCCTGATTCACTCGCACGCTCCACGCATTACCTATCGTGAGGTTAGCCGCGCGATCAACGGGTTACACCTAGCTTGTCGTCGGAAAAAAAGCGGAGCTTTCGTAATTTTTTTCCGGCAAAAGGCGTGCAGGTCTAACATTTTTTATTTTTACCTGAAAGGATATGGTTTTAAATATCTTTTACAATTTTTGTATTGAAACATATTTATAAATTATATTCAGCTTTTACGTGAAACTATCTAGAGTTGGGACGGAGGATTTAATAAACCATTGATGTTCGAAAAATCGTCGCCGTCCAAAGTGAAAGTATCGATTTTTGGTGAAAAAATGTTCTTTTTTCGTTGATAGAAAAAAACTATGCATTGACCAAAAAATTCCTTCGTTCAAGCACTGCTTTTTGACATATGAAAGAAGTTTGCAAAATTTAAGGTTGATCAGTGCATTGATTTCTGAGACATTGTGGTCACCGAATTTGAAAAAGTAATTTCGAGAAAAGTCCGTTTAAAGTTCGCTGTTTCGCGAGATCCACCTATAGACGCTCATAACTCCGTCAACTTTTGACGGGTCGACTTGAAGATTTAAGAGATTATTATTGAAATGTTATATTTTGAGAATTCGTCGATAACGAAAAGTCGATAATTTCCAAAAATTCTACTAGGTGTAAGCTCTCAATAATGATACCCACTATTCCGAGACCCAACGATCTTTCGAAAGCGCTCTGTACTCGTTCACTTGAAATTTTCTTCCTGATCGATAAATATATTCGTGCCTTCCCTGTCGTGGGTATCGTACGTTCTATCTCTGACGTACTTTCCAGCGGGGCAAGGGAGCTGTATGGGCCACACAGGTTCACTGTCAACGAGATATTCGGAGGTCTCTCTTGTGTCATCAGTTATTTGATTCACTCTCTTCCGTGCGCATGAGAAATCCGATATACAGGCGTGCGAATGTGTGTGTATCATATATCGATACTCGAGGATTCACCTAGGCAAAATCGTTGGTATCTATTATGTACATATATATATCGACACTCACTCCTTCGTAGCACGATGTCAATGCTTGGGACAGGCGCCGAGGTATTTAAGTATAGCGGTGTGTTAATAAGTGTGCTATAGTGCCTAACGGGCGCGCGCACGCGCGCACACACACACACACACACACACACACACACACACACACACACACACACACACACACACACACACACACACACACACACACACACACACACACACACACACACACACACACACACACACACACACACACACACACACACACACACACACACACACACACACACACACACACACCCACACACACACACATCTATATTAGTGTCCATCGCTATTTTTTTCGAATTCTCTCTCTGCGAACAATATTATTAGACAAAACAATAATTCATGCCAAATTTGAGCTCTGTAACTAAAATATAAATAAATATAAATGAATGAAAATATAAATAACAATTAGCCGACACCACCGAGTATTTTTTCTTCCATTTGAGCAGAACGTAAAATTCGTTCATTAAGTATGTGCTTAATGAATTCAACAATTTATAAATGTATCCTGTATCCGATTTTATGAATCAAAATTCTAATCAAAGCTGGACTTTACATTTGAAAAGGCAGACACCATTTTTTTACACGAATCATCGTTATTTAAGAAAAACATAATTGAAAATATTTTGTCACAACATACATTTTACAACATACATTATACACTGACCGAAAAGTGCATAGTATTTACAAAAAAACGCGCATGGTAAGAGAGAGTATAGTCGAATTCCCTAAAGTTTATTGTCACCGCAATCATAATATGGTTAAGACAACTATAGGCGAAAAGTATACGTAAACATGCGACTTTGGTGGCGTGTTTGACTATCTAGTATCCCCGAAAAACTACTAACTATTGCATAGTAAAAATAATAACTGAATTACCCATATCGACATTGTAAATTCTTTCACAGTAGTCAATAGTTATTTCAGGGATAATAGATCAAAAACACACTACCATAACGGCATGATTAGATAGACGTTATGGTTGTGTTAACCATATTATGATTGCGGTAGCAATAAGCTATATGAATTTTACTAGGCCCACTTTTACCCTAGGCGTTTTTTTAATAAATACTATGGACATTTTTCTCAGTGCAAGTTTGTACTATTTCTATGGTTGACATTAAGACTTGTTGAGTATAAATTGTACCCCAAACAACTCAAACAAAATCATTGTGTCAATAAAGTAGGGACAGCGGTGGCACGCTATGGTCGATATAGATATATAAGCGCATTCGTTTATCACTTTTTAGGATTCGATATTTTGAAAACTATTGGGCCGCGCCAAAATTCCATTTAAGCAGTGACACATATTATCAAAAAGGCAATCTGTGCAAAATTCCTCCTATATCAGAGGTAACAGCTATTCGGAATTGCACCTGGAATTACTTTTATCCGTTATTCCAAATCTACGATCGAAATAACAAAAGTACCCGGTAGCATAGTGGCAGCGTGCGTGAATATGGATAGGTAGGTCGTAGGTTTGAATCTCCATGTAATGTAGGTGAAATATTTTCTTCCATAGGTATCATTTCAGAAGGTCAAAGAATAGCAAATCATTATAAACAATCATACAGGTAGTGCTGTCGATTGAACATTTTTGAATGATTGAATTTATGAAATATTATATACATATAGTAAACATACCATCCAATATGGTAACTATTTTTTGATAGTGCAACGAAATATCCATTTTATGAAAACCTACTATATTATATAGCATTGACAATCAACATATGTTTGAAAGATTGATGGTCGCGGTTAACATATGAGCATAGGTAACACAACTGCTTAAATATCATAAGCAGTACTATATTTTCGGCAGTAACCATGGCTATAAAATATTATTGTCCCCTCGGCGTAATATAAGATATGGGTGCAATACGGTTGAGGTTACTGCACATTTCTTTCTGTGTATCAAGATTGAAAAAACTTTCCAAAGCCGGGAAGCTCATTTTTAAGAATATTCAATCGGATTTAAAAAATATGAATTTGTCATTGAACTAGTCGAACTTAAATATAAAAAGCGAATTTTGGTGTTAATGTATTGAAAGGGAAAAAAGATCCCACGCATTTATTGTTAGACTCAAGTCAATTGAATTTAATGTGCAGTATTTAAACGTAATGATGCTTGAACTTGCAAGAGCTGAAAAAATACTTCGATACACTCTTACATATAATATATACGTTATATGATATACGTGGGAACAATTTTCTTGTGCAGCATCACCGATGACGACAAGACATCCCAACGGTGACGTCGAATATGCCGACGCCCACCCGCGCGCTTGTTCCGGGGATTTTAATATTTGTGTAAACTTGCGTGGATCGCAACTAGCCAGCGACAGAAATTCGCTCCCTGTCGCTACGATATACGTATATATGAATATACCTACATATGTGAAACACACTCATTCGCGGAATTGTGTCATGTCGTCGTAACGAATATAGGCTTATATTGCCATAAATGGCAAATCCGCGGCATCGGGATTCGCGCCGCAGACCGCGTGACATAATGCGCTTGTGAACATTCGCGTCACTTCCGACTCTCGGAAATTCCGTATACGTTGGTCTCTAACATTTCGCTACCAGGATTATTTCTATCTTTTATCCCCCCCTTTCTCTCTCTCATTCTCTCTCTCCCCCTCTTTCCCTCTCTCCCTCTCTCCCTCTCGCCCTCTCTCCCTCCCCCTCGGTCTCTTTCTTTTTATCTCTATACTGAAATTCGCCCGAAAGACGACTTGCGATTTAAGGTGTAACTATTCGCAACGTGGACGATATTTTCGCTACCGCTAATCGAGAGGAGGCTTTTGCGGTAAATATCCACCAATGGAAGCCTACCTTACTGCATGTAAGAATAAAGGAGACTACAAGTTTGAGACCTGGTAAAAAGGTGCATTTTTGGCAATTTTTTATGGACACCCAGTTGATAAAATGAAAATTCTGTTCAGTGGTATTTATTCTACACATCTTCGAGTAACTCTGCAAAAAAATCTCAAGATTTTGTAATAAAATGGATGCGTTGATCCTGAATGATAGTGTCTGATAGTCTAGTGCCCTACGACCGGTGATACTTTTTAATGTTTTACTTCGAACGAAAAATGTAAATAATTTGAGTTCTGGAAAAGATTTCGAAGTAGGTGACAGTGAGGTCTTATGAGCCGGAGGGTCTCCTGCATCACCCACACTAGCCGGCCTGCGTTTTCGGTTCGAGTATCACGTACGTTATTACGTACGTGATACCGTACGATTTTCGCGCCAGAAATAACAAAAGCAGTTCATCGTATCGTTTGGTCTCCAGCCGATGCTTTTGGTGTTAGGGGAGTTCAGTAAGTATTTTTTGATTTCATAATGGTGTATTGATACGATGACACAATCACAGATAGTCTCATATTAATAGTCTTGGGGTGGCTCGGTCCAATTGTGAAAAAATGGGGATGGGTTCATTTGAGCCAAAACAAGCGGAATCTCGTGACGTGTATAACTAACATTATAACAGCATTATAACAAAATTTGAGTCAATTTGTGTTGAAAATCAGGTGCTCAAACCTCAACTCAAGTACGTATGAATCTATCTACAAAAATTATTTCATTTTCCAGGATGCGAAAGTACAAGAGAAAACCTGGACGACCAATATGATCTCCAGATAAACCTGGTCTCCAAATATCTGATCAAACGTGCCGCAGAAGAAGTCATCAATGGCAAGAGTATCCGAAAAGCGGCAAAAGATAACATATTAGACAGAACTACGTTTTCTGCTTCTTTTTCATGTTTCTCTTGTGAAAAAATCTTTATTATCCCACTGGCTCAACTAGCCCGTGGGGTGGCCCAGTTGACCCCACCTGACTTTTGTGATATCCATATAAGTTTGGTCTAGTAAGTAATGGTTTTACTACAATTTTTCGATGGTATGTGTCAATGCCGAATAAAAAACCCATCTATTTTAAAAGACATCATTACTTATCACTTAATTCGGAGCTATACTGCTCAGAACAAAATCATGATCAAGTGATCGTGATTTTGACCCGCTCTACCCTACTATGGTTCATGCTTGAAAAAAAATGTTTTCGGTAAAAAAAACCGGAGAACATGATTTTTTTCGGAAAAAGGTTTCACCGTCATAATTGAATAATTCCATTAATAATAATGCAGGGGGGTTTATCTGAGACCTGCACATGCTTGTATCGATCGACTCATAATTCCACCCCCAACCCATACTTCAGAGAATGCATGCAGTTCTGGGACACCCTGCACATATCTTCATAAATATACGAAAGGAAAAATATAATGTCGAGTCGTACGTTTTGAGGACCGCCCCAAAGTAGCCAAATGTCCCGAGTGCCAGTTTTGCACATACACAACGGGTTCTAAATATCTGTTTCTCACATAAACATGTTTATGTGTACGTGCGTACATATAACAGAGGAAGAGTGTATTACGAGAGGGAAGTTAAGATCCACGGCGATATGAGCGTTGAATATAAGTGGAAATGTAAACTCCAAACGTAAGATCGAGATTTTAACGATCGTATTTAGATGCGACTCAATCGTAAAGCAGCCTCGAGCTCGGATGTCGTCGCGCACACACACGCACGCGTGACCGCCAGCAAACGAATTATACCGTCCGTGAAATCTTTATAAAACAGTCATCAGCAGTTTACGAGACTAATAAACCCCTTAGCGCGAGTGTACGAGCTCGCCTCGTACAAATTAATTTCTCGCCGCCCGAGTTTATTATCACGATAGGCGCAGAAAACGTGTCTTTAGCCGATTCGAGAAGATGTTCGCGAACGAGCGTAACTGCGGCTTATCACGAAAATGGCGAAATTTTCGGACAGACGACTTGCGCGCCGAGAGAAACGAGTATGCATACTCTCGCAATTCGCGCTGTTACCCGTTACACCGCTGTGTGTATCGAGATGAACGTGTGCGTGCGGTTCGCAAGGAACACGGAAATCAGATACACAACGCAATTTCGTATCCAACCGCAATTTTTTTTCCCCTCGGTTCCAACGCATGATAGGAAAGGATCCCTCGCGCGATCTTACGTCTTGCCCTTCCCGATTAAATCCTTCCCTATCACTCCCTACCCAAACTTTGCCGCCCTAACCTAACCTTCGTTGTGTCCGCAGCTGTCTTAATCTACAATATAATGGATTCGCTGAGAGTAAGTAAACCACCGACTATAAACCCACCGCCATAAAAAAAAACCGTGACTTGAATATTAATATTATATTATTATTAGTACATTAAACGTATGATCAGTTTTTTCTACGAATAAAATAATATTATTCTTTGAGCTAAATAAAATATTTTTATATGACATATTTTTAAAACGTGCTACGATATCTTATTTCCAAGCTACGTTTCTTATGCCGGACTAGGTATATATATATATCATGACCTCTGAGAGAATTCATATACAGTACCGCTTTTCAATCACTACGTATAATAACAAAATTTTCTATCACTGGATAATGACAAAAATATATTTAAATTATATATATATATATATATATATATATATATATATATATATATATATATATATATATATATATATATATATATATATGTATATATATATAATCTTAGTAAAGTAAGAAACATAATAGTAGATTATCATAATCCAATTCTGCTATTATCCAAAGTCATATATACAGAAATCCATAAGAGAAATATTGCCAATAATCGAGAGTGATTGAAAACTTTTGACCGGTACTGTATGTGCGCTCTCCCGCGGGTTATGCGGCCGCAGAAGCCTGTGATCGACCATTCGAGATCACGGTCGGGTGGTCAATACTGTAACGTACATACATACGTACACGAAATAAGTCAAAGGGTTCACGGGAATGCGGGTCGTCCTGGCATTTTCGCAAATGCATTATGATAATTGTGATATAATGAATTTATAATTTGACCAAATGATACATGATCGCGGCGTTCGCATCCGCGCGAACTGCAAATTATACGGTACGGCGGAATAATTTCTGTGTCTCTCTGTTTCTCCCGTGTGTAGATATACGTGTATATGTACGAGTCCGTTTATAAATATATAAATATATATATATATATACATACCGTACAACGCGCGCGATTGTGCTATGCAAACTTTCCGCGTACTTTCGCGCGCCATGTATTCCCAGTTCGATCTTTTTTTTCGCACATTCGTTCGTGCGTTTCACGCGCTCAAATTGCCCGCGGAAATCCGCGAAATTGGAATGCCTTTTTCCCCCAAGTCAATCGTACTTAAATTATTTGCGTGAGAGTATCGCGAATGACTTATCTCTCGTCTTACGAACGTTATTTGAAAAATTCTTCGCAAAAGCACCATAACGTACGACATGAGGTTTTTCGACGAAGTTTCCGTGTGGCTGGGCAGAAAATTCGTTGGCTCTCGGATAATGATTGAGGATTGAATTCGCGTGTACATTTCCTTTGATGAATTAC
>OX632366.1:923726-1053726 GCA_951751655.1 Ophion costatus | reverse complement strand
CACACACACACACCTACGCGCGCGCGCGCGCACACACACACACACTTACCCACGCGCGCGCACGCACGCACGCACGCACGCACGCACGCACGCCCACGCACGTACGCACACACGCACGCACGCGCACGCACGCACGCACGCACGCACGCACGTACGCACGCACGCACGCACGCACGCACGCACGCACGCACACACACACACACACACACACACACACACACCTACGCGCGCGCGCGCGCACACACACACACACCTACGCGCGCGCGCGCGCACACACACACACACTTACCCACGCGCGCGCACGCACGCACGCACGCACGCACGCACGCCTACGCACGTACGCACACACGCACGCACGCACGCACGCACGCACGCGCACGCACGCGCACGCACGCACGCACGCACGCACGTATGCACGCACGCACACACACACGCACACACACACACACACATAAACATACGCCTCCCAAATTTTTAGTAATATGTTTATATACATAGTTCAGTGTGGGCCGTACTTCCGAGCTCGCAGTAATTACATAGGCCTCGCGGGTTGGCGAGTAACTCCCACTTAAACACTCTTGGCCGGCAGTACTAAATATTAATGCGAATTTAAATAAATTGCCGACCGAACAAAGAAGCTCTCGCCTTTTGCTCGTGCTCCTCCTAATATATATAGTACATTTTTAGTAATATCTTCATACATATAACACACAAGTAGGTGAATATATATTTACTCATACACGCGTGCGTGTATAGTTTCAAGCGCCTCTGAGTTGGAGGTCCGAGACCACTTGGCCACGTTATATTGTGAAACCGCTAACGAGGGTCCGCAGGACTCTCACGAGGAACCGCACGCGTGCTCTTCGACTTGTCGAGATCGGGCCGTTGAAAAAGGAAAGTGATTTTTCCACCGAAACTATAATTATCGCGATGAATAATAATACTGGAAAAAATGATGGGTACTACAAAATCACGACGAGAATCCGTAAATAGGCTATGCATAAAATTGTAATAAACGATACCGCGATTCGCTTCTGGCAAATGTGCGCAAATCGCAAAGCAACGGGTCGTAACGCGGGCGGCAGGAGAATTGCTCCGGCACGAGCCGCAAAGGCAATACGGTTACCTATGTGTCAGTCACACGTAGGCCATGCTACTGCGGGTACAAAAAGACAACCATGAGACTTGGAATAATTGTATTAATAAGGGCAGTTGGTGAGGCAGCTTGGCGATTCTGATATTTATTTTTGGATTGCCAACAAATCTCTTACAATTACCGTCACTGGTCTAACTTACAAGGAACATCACTGTTCGCGCCTCTTGTGGTAGGCGGGTGCACGACACGTATTTTCTCTTTTTATTTTCTTATATTCAGGGGAATTGTGAGTAATAATTTTTGTATGCATTCGGCGATTTTTTTGTTTATTTGCCTTGGTTCTATACATGCTTGTAATCGAGCAGCAACTGATCGAACCAGTGATCGCGCGGCGTCTCCCGAAAAGGGGAGGTGACCCCACTACCGATGCTTAAAATGATTGACCCAATGAGCAGCCTGAACAATCACTTTGGTGTCTATCTTCGATTTTGTTAAAACTCAGGTATGTGGTGGAGCATTAAAAACGATTAGACACGCATTTTTTTTCGGGAGGAATGGTTTTAATAATCAGAACTACCCATTAGAGTGAAGCTTGCCAAGGGCTGATTTCCATATTCTTGCGTGTTTGCCGGATGGGAAGCATAAGGGCGTAGGGAACGTACGCAAATAACGTAACGCAATGGGGGGGGGGGGGTGGGGGTGAGTGGGGGAGGAGGCAAGATTTGCGTACGTCAACATTTCTGCATGTTCAAGTTTTTAATCTAAAACTCGCGCGCAATTTTACCGCGGAAGGTTGATAACTTTCCATACGAAATGTCAGTTAAGAGGGGAAGTGACTGTGCAAGAACTTCCACACAAGCTTTCCCCCTTTCCCACTTCCCCAAGCAAAATTTGAAAAAACATTTTTTGTTTTTTTATAATTCTTCATAGTACATATATTCAAAAATATGTTGGCAACATGTTTATTCACAAGTCCGAAAGTTGACGGAGTTACAGTCACTTTAGTGAGAATAGGTAGCGCCACCGGTTAGTGCCCTCTGTCCCTACAGGTGTGGCATCATTCGCAATAGATGAAGTGCAGGCTCTTATTTTGTGTTATATAATGAAGCTCTTATTCTTTTGTTCGTTTTATTTCGTGAAATATAATGAACATGAAGAACCGTCATATCGCCCGCGACTAGGTACGTTAATGTAGGTATTAATATTCTAGAAAAGGACATAACTTTACATCAAGAAGAAATTGGGGAATTTGGCGGAACGTAATTTGTGTACGTCCCCGTACTAGATTTCATACATCGGATTATTCATAAAAATTTAAATTTGTCCATTTGTGTCGTTTAGGGGTAAGAATACATCGACGAGGACACAAAAAAATCTACATTTTTTCCCATCTCAGTCGAAAAAAAGTTTCGCCACTGCATCGTCGATCATTTATTTTCGGTTTGAAACTAAAACTCCACTTTGTGCGCGTCGTAATCGTTTTCTCTTTAAAATGCCTTTCGATTCCTGAAGATCCGATGGTTTTTCGATTTTGCCCAGAATTTCGAAGGCGGAGTCCACATTCCTTTGCCTCTTTTTCGGCACTCTGAAAATGTACTCGCTGGAAAAACTAATTTAGATATAAATATAAATCCAACGGGATTCTCTTAGTCTACTAAAATCCCTTTTAAAAAACCATTAAACCATTAATTGTATTGCGCGCCTTTCTCCTCAAGATCAATCGTTGTTCCTCTACATTACACCGATGTCGCCAAAATTTCAAAGCTAAAGTAAAAAACTTCTGCTCGTTGCCTATGCCACTAGTTATTCTCATTCTTCTGTTTTGTGCCGAATAATCCATACGTGTCACAAAAAAATGGAAAAGAAACGTGTACGCAATAAGGATTTCGATGAGGAAGAAAAGGAAAATCGTCGTTACAAACGGTTTAAATAACGAGCCGAGAAGAGGTTTCGAAAGTAGGAAAGACGATGGCGGCGAGCGCAAAGGCGCAGTAAGTACATTCTTTTTTTTCAGGTTCGGGTATCAACGCTCTCAGATAACAGCGAGCTATAATTGAATAACGAATTTGAGCCACAAATAAATATTTGAATTGGTGAGCCGTTTTTATACCGCACTGGTAAAATGACACTGGCCTGCTGCTGCAAGAAAAAATCGTTTGATTTGGTTACGCAACGTAACCTGGTCCTTGTGGGTGAGCAGATGACTTCCTAAGGTACCTTGTTTCTCCTCATTTATCTGTCAATCACAGAAAATCGAAGAGGAAGCAGCTCATCTGACTCGGAGGAAGACCAATTCTCCGAAGCTTGTCAAAAGTCGCTCAGATCTATCATAGACGTACGAAAAAGTCCCACTGAGGCTCAGAATATTCCATCCTCAGTCATGGCCTCAGAATGATCCATCGCCAGTCATTGGTTCTCAATCAAGGTCTCACACTGAGTCCTTTCCAGCATCGGGTTCACAAGAACCTCTATCTGCAAAGGCTTCACTGCAGTCTACTGAGCCTAACGATTCAACAGGACAAAAAATTCCTGTGATTTCGCAGGATGTCAACGAGTTGGACAAAAAAAATCTCGAATTAATGGATAAAAGACTCATGCACGAGAAAATACCCGCTCCAAATATCCATAAGGATTTGGCCATAAGATGGAAAGACATTCTCGTAAAAGGATTACTAGCGGATGATAAAAAAACAATTAACCGAAAAATATCCTCCTCCAGCAAATTGCACCGCTATTGAGCTGAGGTTAACCTCAGTGCTGAGGTTAAATCATCCTTACAAGAAGTCATTGTAAAAAAGATGTCCGAGTTGTATCGAGACAGGAAAGAGACGAGGGGGGGTCTCGCATCCTTGGGAAAATCTCTTTCTTACATTCAGAAGGAGAATCGTACAGAAAACTTAAGCCTTTTCGCGAGCCTGAGTGATACTGCGAAGCTATTGCTTGACATCCAGCACGATGATTCTGGGATCCGGAGAAGCTTGATCCTGTCAAACTTGAATACTTCCCTCAAAGATACACTCAACTCGACCTTGGTTGATGAATGGTTGTTTGGTAGGGACCTCAAGGAAAAACTACCCATGAAAAAATGTACAACTGATCCGACATTGGCCCAGTAGTGCGCCAACTCTCCTGTATGGTTGGCCGTTCTCTGGCATGAATGTCGGTCCATTAATGGACCGTTGTCGGAATGATATCCTCGGGCCAAGGCTGGCTACCGATATCATACCGACGTTGGACTCACCACCGGCCCGACAGTAGTGCCAAGGTTGGCCCAAGTTCAAGCCAATATCGTACCAACTTTGGTCCAGTCCATAACCAACAGTGGTACGATAATGCTCCGAGTATCGACCGATACAACTCAGGGCATTATCGGTCACTCGTGTTACAATTTTTTAGTTGTTCATTTTCATCATTTTTGTCGTCCCCGTGTTCAATAATTTCTTCCACATACTCGATAGTGTTCTCACACTTCGCTTTTTTAATATTATTTTCGAGGATTTTTTTCTCTGTCAAACATGACTCTTGATTCATGACACATTTTTCGTGGTACAATAACAGTTTATTCCAACATAATTTTTTTCGCACTATTTTCAGTTTATCATATCTCTTTTGTTTATTCATATTGAGAATACGGTAGGAGCATAAGGGAAAAAATTACTGTTGCACGAAAAAGCGACGATGGACGCTACTCTTAGTTCGCGGTCTGCATCGATACGACACTGAATGGCGACTGGCGAGCAATTCATAAGACACGTAACGGGGAGTGATGCCGGCTCGTGATTGGTTCAACATATTCACGCGAACAGTCGGTTCTTCGTCGTTAGTCGATACTGTCCCGACATTGGCATATTGCGGTATGCCGAGATTACGTATGAACGTAGGACAGTTATTGGCGAACAGTATTGGCCCATTGTCAGCTCCAGTAGTCCCCCCCAACAGTCGGCTCACCGGGGCAGCCGATACTGGCCCGACATTGGTATAGTACCGGTTGCCGGGATTAGAAATGAACGCAGGACAAATAATGGCAGACAGTATTGGCCCACGGTCGGCTTCTCCGTCTACGCCCACAGTCGGCCCTAGGTCGTTAACCGGTACTGTCCGCACATCGGCCTGATGTCGGATGCCGGGCTCCGAAAAGAGGGTCGACTGAAAAATGGCAGAACCGTTGTTTCAATGTTGGGCCAACATTGGTTGCCAACAATCGGTTAGCCAGTACTGGGCCGGACATCGGCCGTATTGTTCGTGTCGGCAATTTTTTCATGGGTAAAATTACATCGATTTAGATTCAATTTTAAAAAATACTGAAAATCCAAATCTGTTCCATATCTCGACAAAAATAGTAAAAAGTGAGACTTCTACGCCGAGCGTGATGTTCATTTCAGTACGAGTCGTAGACGAGCGCGCGGGGCGAAGACGAATACTGTCAAACTTGTATTGTTAAATGCATATAGCCACGTGCAGAAGGTGTTTTGCATGCTGTGTTGCACATTGAAGCTGGATCGCGCGCGCCACCTGGGGGTGATTGGGGCGGAGCCCCCCTGTTCATACCAAACGTAATTTTGAAAGGCATCAGCATATCTTAATATACTATCTTATTAATAATTTATAACAAGGCGTTCACCGTTCACACGCACGAAAAAGCGAGAAAAACATAATTGGTTACATCAGAGTACTTTTTTAATGAATCGTTATATTTCAATGTACTATTTGTAAACATAATTTAGCGGTGAATAAATTTATGCTATTCATCTCCATACAAGTTTGTCGCGGTGTCACGAGAAAGTGACAGGTGAAAGACTGACAACTGTTCTACAACGGCCCTCAATGATCGTGAGCGTGACAAATGCAAATGCGCAAATTTTTAAGGCGTAGGCCCTAAAAGACCTCTATTAAGTCCTGTTTGCACGCACGAAAAAGCGAGGAAAACGTCATTGTTGCATATAAAAGTTTCGTCACTCTAAGCGTCGATCATTGATATTCGCTATGGATTTGGAACGCCGCCTCGTGCAGATTCTCTTCGTAAACGTTTTCACAATAAAATGCCGTTTCGCGTTAGTAAAAATGATATTAAGAAAAATAAACAGTCTTGGTTTTCAAGATCGTTCATTTCATAGATGACTCTCGCCACAAATTAATAACAATTCCATGGCAATCATTCGTACAATTATAGATACTTGAAAATAACAAAAAACTCCGGTCGACTTGAAAAATTGAATAAGCGCCTAAGTAAATCGTTATTAATGCCAAAAAGGATGTATAAACCTGTCACCAACAGGACTTCGAAACTGCCAATTCGAAGGCCCATTTCCGGCCGAACAAAAACGTATTCGAAGCATCGGACGTAGCATCTTGCCCGCGTGTGTGAACGTTCGTCGATACTTCATCCGTCGGCCGCCGCAACATAAAATACAGCACGGTTATGCATATACAATTATTTTCTCTCATGTATATATCTTAAGCTCCGTATATATCTTAAAGCGTAACTCGCACTTAACAGAGAGCTCTAAGGATGATGGAGCGCAGACCGCGCGTTGGCACAGCGCGATGACGACGACGCGAGAGGAATTGACGAGGCGGCGTGTGCGCCTTGGTGCCGATCAGATCGATCGTACAGCGCGATAAATGTTTATCGAGCAATTAACGCTAATGCATTCGTACTGATAGCGGCTCGACGCGTTATCTCAGTACACAAGACCGCGCGCGCAATTCGACTCTCTTGGTCTAGCTCACACAAATGAGGTACACGTCGTAAAATCTCTCCGTGTGCCGCGGGGAAGAGAGAATAAATTCATTCGGAAGAGAGAATAAAGCTGATCGGAAGAACGAAGAAAAAAAGTCGCGATTAAGTAAAATTTATAGTGTGTTTGAAAGAGAAAAAAAATGATATTTCGCCTCGTCGTTTCACTCGATATCCGTATGTGTATACCTGTGTATAAAACCTCCCAGATAGCGATTGTAAATATATATGAAGCAAATACGACCAGCTCGATCTGTTCGTAGGTGTTGGCGCAACAATAACGCCTGTCTTATAGTATGAAATTTAATACTTGAAGCATACGCACGTAACCTGACAATTCATTATTATTTAAAACGTTCTCGCGCGCACTCCAATTTTTCTGCATTGTTTAATCTTAATGCTACTTTACGGCCGGACTTAACGCATACATTGTATGTATGTGTATATATATATATATGTATATACATATGGCAAAAGGATATTTGGACCTCGTAATATCTATGTAACGTTGAGGATGAGGACCACTGCCGAATATGAGAACGGTCCCCGATACCTAGCGTCTTCGAAATCTCATTCGCTTAAGTAAATATCTATGTTTATTTATGTGCGGTGTCTTGTGTATATTCGCAGCCTTAAGTAGTGCGTATTAAAGTAGTACCAAGTATCTCTTACAAGAGTATACAACCGCAAATGGAGAAAAAAGCATCGAACCATGGATGATCCAGCGATGCGTAGGGATAGGAGACGCAATGCAGTTGGCGCGAACCGGCCATCCTAAAGCTCGCGAACAATGAACGCAGTTTATTATTAGATGAGGGACCTAATATGCTGCCAGGGCAAGGGACGATGCACAGACTAAGATTTACATCGTAGCCTTGCCTAAAGGGTAAGTACTATTTGAACTAAGGAAAATTTGGCGCAATGGAAATTATCCATCCAGGTCTGCTCTCAGAGCTTTTATCGATATCCTCTTGACTGTCATCAGTAAGAGGGTACACTGCAGTATTTCTTAAATTCTATCCAAAAATATTTTTTGACTAATAGAACCAATCATTCATTATTTCAACTATTCATTGACAGATTAAACCGTCAGAAACGTGATTACGATATCTCTGGCGCCTTAATTTGACCGTGGATTATTCAAATTCGGTGCAGAAGAAACACTTTTTTGAGAGTACAAAAATCGTAATTTGGGCTTCTTTTAGAAGATACAGGACATTTTACGAATTGTTCGTTATTAAGCGATTTAACTGGTTTACGTTAATGTAGCTATTTTGGAATGTGTCATGTCGGCAATAAACGAGAACAAAAACATAACTTAAAAAAACACAACAAGGAAAGAAAAAATAATTAAAACTTGTAAAAAGAAGACAAATAAAAAATGTCGGGGCTTCCAAAAACCTGGCTCGAGCAAAATAAAAGCTGAAAACGCAACCGACGATGACCCAAACAAACCGAAACAAACCCGAACACACCGCGGAGAGCGTTTTGAGTACATGTAAATGTCGGAGTGACGTTCCACGGTTCCTAATCTCCGCTATCACAGACACGCACACACAAAACAGCCCTTTTCAGGGCCAAAGAATACCAATGCAGACAACCTCCACGTGGTGTATTCTGGATAACGCTAATGATCTGCAGCCAACTTCGTTAAATCATCGACAAAGTACGACGTAACAATGTAAAACATGCGAAAAATTCGATTCGCACGAAAAATCGAAAAAATACATTCTTTCTATTCGAAGCGCTGTACATTCAAAACTAAGGCTCAAAACGAAAAAAGATATTCTTGATTTTCGTATTTTTGTCGGCCATATTTCATAATGCAATGATCAAATTGAGGCGCCAGAGATATCGTTACCTCCCCACAAACGGTACTAATCCGATTCCCCCACAGCGGCCTTTTTAAGGATGTTGAGTCCCAAATCGCAAATGATACTAAAATTCTAAAAATTTGGTACGTTTTTGTATGAAGTATTTCAGAGGTCGTGTAAAAATTTAACGACAATTAGGAAGCTCGTTATTGAACAATTAACATTCACAAATTAAATGTTGTCTTATGGAAACTGATGAAACTTTGCAATAAGTTTTTTTTTTGACCTCTTAATTTTGTAATATCTACAATATACTGAAAGCAACGGAAACAAAACGAAGTTTATTGATACATTTTTTTTTCATTTCTTTTAAAAATTGTTCTTAACAAAATGTTAATTTTTTAATAACGAGCTTCCTAATCGTCGTGAAATTTTAACACGACCTCTTAAATACTTCATACAAAAACATACCAAATTTTCAGAATTTTCTTATCATTTTTTATTTTAACCCTTAAAGAGGTGAAGTAATGATGATAGAATTCTGAAAATTTGATATGTTTTTACATGAAGTGTTCAGGACGTCGTGTAAAAATTTCATGACGATTAAGAAGCTATTTATCGAACTATTAACGTTAACATATTTCATAGGGACTCAACATCCTTAACAACAGACACTTCCGACAGAAACAAAGCCAACTTGAACGAGCGCACCCACTTTTGATACATCAAGGCTTTCAAGCTTTAAACGTCCTTCCTTCCTTCTTCCTTCGTGAGTAGTGAAGACAGTTAGTATACGACACTATACGACAAAACAGGCACACGCGTGATCGTGTACCATTTTCGATAACAGTTCCTGCTGCCCTTCCTCCGGTCTCGCAACTCAATAAGACGCAACCAGGGAGATACGGCGGAGCCTGCGAGGTATGCGCTCAACGATCTCCCGTGTGGTGGGTACTGTACGGATACGGTATGTATCTCGGTATAGTTATTACTACGGCCAAGCTCCATGCGCAATCGCGTTCGGAAAGAAGGAGGACTGGAGAACGATCTTGGAATTAATGAAGGGAGAGGCTCCTCTGCGCTTGGCCGCGGCCAGCGGGCACGGGCATCAAGATAATATGTGCAATGTATGTGTATATGACGAGAACGGGAATCTTGAGAGCGCTCAATTTCGCGGCTCGTTCGGAGCGGTAGCGATTCAAGTGACCATTTTCGATAACAATGATAACAAGTGATTTTCCATTTATTCTATAAATATATGTAGTACCGATCGTAACCGGCATTGGTAGAGAGGCAGTCGGCTCCGGCGGTACTTCGAGTTAAGCAGCGTGGTGCATGGCCGATACTTGGAGCGGTGACCACGTAGCCGTGCACTGGCTGGCGCATCAACCAGTCAGCAGGTCAATACTTCTGAGGACTTGGTGTTGTAGATAATCGAGTAAAACGTCTGTGCATCAAACAATCAGAACAATGGTGGACCATCTATACCGTGACCATCGGTACCGGTAGATCGGCTGATCTAACCAAGTTAGGTTAGATCAGCGAAGTGTGTGTAGGGATAGGTGATAGAAAAGGGCTCAACTGAGAAGGGTAAAACGTAAAAACTCGCAAGGCCATACGTTGGAACTCAGGAAATCAATACTTTGTAAGCAGCCTAAGTACATACGTTTGTCAAGCGAAAGCCCGTCGTAGCGTTCGTCCAAATATATACATAAATCGCAGTAATCGAGCGAGAATCTTTGACATTCTGAGAGTAGGTATGTAACGGCAATATGTAACGAGTTAAGTTGATTGTCTTACGAGTTAAGATTGTCTTTTTTTTCGCAAAATTTACCGCTTCTTGGGACTTTTTTTGTAAAGAAAGTATACAACGGAAAACTTGTGAAACTTGGCATATAGTTTTATTGATCTGTTTACTACATACAAAAAAAATTTTAAACAATTTCATCAAAAAATTAGCCTCCCACCCCCCTCGACGCGCGATGGTCCTTTTTTGATGGTGTGCACGATTTCTCAAAAACTATTCAACCGATTGCCTTCAAATTTGGACGGAATGCTCAGCTGACATCCTTTTATCGTTTGATGAAGCAAAAAAGCAATACGTTTAATATTTTTTTATTTATAACAAAAAATCGATCAATTTTTTTCGAAAAATCGATACTTCAAGTTCAAAACGTCACCAAATCGTCAATTTTTTTTTTCCCTTCATCGAACGATAGCTATATGTGTCTAAAGTAAAATGCTTTTTGGGTTTTTGTTGCAGGATGATCGTGAAGGCTGTAATCGTGCACACCATCAAAAAAGGACCATCGCGCGTCGAGGGGGGTGGGAGGCGGATTTTTTGATGAAATTGTTTAAAAATTTTTTTGTATGTAGTAAACAGATCAATAAAACTATATGCCAAGTTTCACAAGTTTTCCGTTGTATACTTTCTTCACAAAAAAATTCCCAAAAAGCGGTAAATTTTGCGAAAAAAAGACAATCCCCCCTTAAGGAAGACGTGCTTTGCGAATGAATCAATTGGAATTAATTTATTAACATTTTTTAACATTAACATTAATCATTTTCAAGAATTCATCAACAAAGGACTATTAGTTTGAAAAATAAAAACCGTGGAAATGAATACATATACGTACTCTAATTTTTGTCATCGAAAAAAAAACTTCCCGTTACTTTGAACACTCTCGGCTTACCAGACCTTCGGTCCTCCGAAGTCCAAATCGTACTAGACGGTTCAAATAATTTTCGACAAATTATTCAACACTCCAGGGGCGGTCCGTGGTTTCTCCTAATTCAAAATTACATAACATATTTATTGAGGCCGTATTCTAGTATGAACACCCATTTTCAAGGGGATTTTTTGGGAATAAGATTTAGTGAAACGCTTAAATCTACAGTGTTGGTATTTCACAGTTATATTTATATATATTTGAAGTAACATTCGAATTTTTCTAAAGCATTTTACTCGTAATTGTACATGTAATTATTTGATGGTGCGCAGGTCCTGTCGCGAAAATGTTGTATGGTCGGGCGTTATCGCTGCCACCGTCCTTGTCATTTAAAATAAACCATTTTATTTTTATTCTATTTTGTACGAATGTGGTTATCGTTCGGCCCTCCGTTCTTTTGACTCCTTTATAATTACTATTTTTGCGAGCCATGCGAAGTGAACATTTTATTGTATGAATCAGAGTATTCACTTTCAAACAGTGCCGTTTCGTACATTTTTCCTAGATTTTTTCATTAGATGACCGGACGGTAATCACATTCGTAAAGAACAGAATATTTTTCAAAATCGGTTGATTCAGATGATACAAACGGCTGCAATCACAACGCCCGATGACAAAAAGCATTCGCGACATGACCCGCGCAACATCAAATATCATGTACAATGTTGAATTAAATGCTTTGAAAAAATGTAAGATGTTACCTCTAGCACCCATAAATTTAACCATGAAATACTAACACTGTCTATTTAACCGTTCCTCCATATTTAATTCCGAAAGAAGTTAGCTTGAAAATGGGTGTTGACACTTATATTAGTATAGTCGTGCTGTGTATTGGAATCGGAAAAAATTAGAAGAAGGCTAGTTCTTTGACAGATGATTTTGTAGGTGCCGAGGCTGCTAATCCAAGTTTGCCTAAAAATCGGGGTGTAGGTTTTTTCGGGGGATGAAGGGAGGTGAAGGTCGATTAATGCCAAACTACAACCCCCACGAGGCGGGTGCCAGGAGACAAAATGTCCAAAAAAATCCGGGCTTTATTTTTGTCCACGGCGCCGAAGTCGTGCAAGTTTACTTTGGGTGTGAAAAGTGGGGTGAAATCTTGAATAATCAGTTTTTATTCGAAAACTTCTTAGGAAAAATTCATACCATTTTTGTTTAAATAGGAACGTTGTAGAACTTGAAACGACACGTCGATCGAGTATTTGATCATCCCTCTCCGATAATGTCTTCGCACACAAAAAACTGTTCAAGTATCAAAGCAAAATTGTTTATTGCATAACTTAAAAACAATCGTTTTGTCGGGGAAGGTTTAAAGGTACCAAATGTAGAGAATAGTTTTCTCTATATTATCGTTTCCGTAAACCACCCTTGAATGTTGGATTTTTCGAATCTCTCTCGGGGGTTGAAAATTCAAAATCGAATTCTGGGAAAACTGTTGACCGAAAATAAAGAGACACGGATTTGGTTCTGTGGACAAAAATGTAGCTGACGGTTCAAGCTACAAATTCCTCCACCGTGGCGAATTCGTGCGGTCAATAATTTCTCCAGAATTTCATTTTTTATTTTCAACCCCCGAGAGGGGTTCGTAAATCAAAATTCAAGGGTAGTCCATGGAAACGAAAATATAGAGATACTTATTCTTTACATTTCGTATATTTAAAATATGGGCGAAAAATCGATTGTTTTTAAGTTATTGAATGAACAATTTTTTTTTTTTGGTATTTCAACAATTTTTTTACGGTGAAGATATTTATACTTTTTAAGGGCTACAACGTTGCCATTTGAAAATAAATTGTATGAATTTATCCTAAAAAGTTATTGAATTAAACTTGATTTTCAAAAATTTCACCCCACTTTTTCACTCCTAAAATGAACTGCTACGACTTCGGCGCTGTAGACAAATCGTAAGCTCGAATTTTTCTGAACAATACCACCCCCATACCCCTTCATCCCCTACAAAAACCCGGCACCCCGATTTTTGGGCAAACTTGTAGTTAGCACCCGCGGCACCTACAGAATCACCTGTCAAAAAACTGGCCTTCTTCTAATTATTTCCGATTACGGGGTTTTTCAGCGACAGCACGACTGTACTATCTAGAATACGGCCTCAAGCGAAATACCGAGATTGTATTGAGTCGTCTGAATGATGTTCAACAAATTGCTCAAACATCCAACGACCGATGGACCAACGGCCTATCCGCACTCGTGGGGATTGAATTTCCCTCGACTGTTTTGCGATTTACGCCCAATCGGCCGGTCGATCTCAACCCGATTGTCCAATGCGTCGAATAATTTATCATCGATGACAGTTACGCGCCCGGTTTGTCCTCGAGGACAAGTTGTCCCAAAGGAGCCAATAAACATTATTTATCTCTCCATCGAAGCTCGTATCGAACCGGGCGCACGGAGCACGCGCGTGTGTGTGTCCGTCGATCCGGCCAAGTCTCCGCAACATCACATAATCGTGGTGCGCGAAGTGTGACGCATATATCTTGCGAGAGGAACGAGATTCTCGAAGCGAGGCGAGAGCACACGAGCGCACTCGCGTGTACCGCACTCTACAAACTAATTGGCTACAACGTACGTACGCGACTTTTCGCCCTTTTTCGATATTCTCGCATCGCGCAAGTGTTTCGCGCTAATGCAGTCACTCACGAGCGACAAACTTGCGAAACTTTCGTTGTACATACGCATACGCATTCTACTTGCGTGCATAGCTGTATAATGTATAATAAACATTAAAAAAAAAAAAAAAAACGTCATTCGGTGATCATCGCCAGAGGGCTATGAATTATAACTTTCCAATGGCAAGCCTCTTGCCTTGTGGACACTGGGTATGTATTTTCTGCCGTCGAATGCGAAATCCACTGCGCGCTCCTGCACGTACAGAAATACGAGCTAGCGTCCTGTCGGGCTGAAATCGAGTCTCGTAAATAGTTGAGTATTTTTTTTGTCCCACCGTAAGTTCTATCCTACAGAGTTGCTGCTGTCCGAACCATTTGCCTTTTCATGTTGTACAATTATTCAAGATTGATTGAAACAATTAAAACGTCGCTCTTTTTCGCTCCCTGCCTCCCTGAGCAGCGCCACTCAACCTCATTTTCACTCTTTTGATTTCTCTGAAGCTAGACTTGGCGAGTGCGCGTTATGAATAACATTGCGCTGGGAAGAAATTTTGAATGCTTATTCATCGCAGAAATGGTTGCAGCGAAAGCCCACCTGGAGAAGGCTACACTGCCCTACGCGGGGGAGGTCGGCGGTGGTAAACCTCACCGTCTCTTTCTTTTCAAGCACCTCGCGATCGACGCAAATGGTACACGCGTTTATGCCAAGGAGGTCAGTCACGGGGCTTACAAGGCTGCCAAAGGTAGAAGAGACGTCCATGCGCTAGCAGCAAGGCAATCGTTGCTTTCTTCGTTTTTTAAATTATTTTTCCTCCATAATGATGGCGGAGAGAAGAGTCACTCTTGCGATTACACGCAAGCTGTGAACGCGACGCTGATTTATTGTGTTCGGGCTCTTCTGAACGGGCTTCGAAGTGCACATCGGGCCAACGTGTATGTGCCCATACGCACAGACATATACACACGCGTACATCGATCTCTGCGTAATTTATCGTGACTTAATTGCATTTAATTCAAGCGGCTCAACTGTAAATCAGAGAGAATCGAGCCGGAGGAGCCGTTTTGTCCCTCGTAAGAAGTTGCGCGGGTCAGGCACGCCCTCTGTCGATACCATATGTAATCACATCTATCAACGCCGGTTAGTGTGTACGACCGATAATATGAGCGCGACAGGGTGACTTTGAATAAGTCGATGACAGCAAACCCGAGTCGAAATTTAGACCCTCCTTTAAACCTCCTTTCGATCCCAATTTGTCATTCAATGGAGGTTCAAGAGGTTCAAATGGAAATCTGAAAAACATGTATATCAGAACCTACTGAACCTCCAAAAATGGCAGAAATTGGACTTTTTCACTCAAAGGAGGTTTAGTAGGTTCATCTGAACCTCCTTTAAACCCTAGTGAGCCTGATTTAATGCTTACGCAAACCTACAGACCCTCTTTTAAACCTCCTTTCGCCCTACTAACTCTCCTTTGACTCCTTTCACCGCCCGAGTCGAAATTTAGACCCTCTTTTGAATACTCGCGAACCTATTTCCTTTGTAACGCACAGACCGCCGCCCTCCTTTGACTCCCCTTGAACCTATATGGAGAAATTTGCACCGTAGGCCAAAACGAGGTTGTGTAGGTTCACGCAAGCCGAGCCCATAGGCCTAAAGGAGGCTCAGGAGGTTGAATAGAAGGTTCAGTAGGGCTAAAGGAGGGTCGCCAACGGTGCAAATTTCTCCATATAGGTTCAAGGGGAGTCAAAGGAGGGCGGCGGTCTCTGCGTTACAAAGGAAATAGGTTCTCGAGCATTCAAAGGAGGGTCTAAATTTCGACTCGGGAAGTTTCGAACGGCGAGAAACAATACAGCAGGTGTATACGTAAGTTATTTTTTGTTTTTTTTTTCGAGTTTACACAAAATCTTTGCTACAAATTGAAGTTAAGTTATTTTGATGCTAAACTCTCGGAAGCCGCAGAAATCACGTTCGGCGCTATTGAATCGACTTGGATAAAATCCTAGCTGAAAATCTGAACACTGTAATTGTGGAAAGAATTCGATCCCAAAGTGCCTCTGTCGCCAGGAAGAACAGACGAGACAATAAGGGACGCGGAAATCTTTGGTGGTGCCGCTCGAAGAAGACGGTGCTGCGTTTTCTCGAGTGCAACCTCTATTTCATCGTCATCGAGGATTCAGAGCCGCGGGATGAACGTGAGATGCACGACACAGGAAAGCAAAATGCGCGAGCACGCCCGACGCGATGATACACACGTGAATACATATACGGTTGTACCGTTGGGCGTGCACTTATTGAATTTGCATATCGCAATTTATAGCACGACGAATGCAGTACTTATATCTGTCTTTGATCACAATGATCCTACACGGCCAATCATGTCTCGGTATTATTTTGAAGACGATGCTGGCGCGACTTTTTTGTAGATGTGTGCTGAGTTCTAGTGACTCGTAATTGGCTGTAAGAAAATTGCCACAGCATATACGTCAATGGCGTTTGATGGAAGTGTCACAGCAATGACGTCGAAGCTGAAGCACGTCCAGCCGGAATGTGATATCTACCTTAGTCGTGTAAAATCCTAATCGTTTCAGGGCATTCTGTCACCCTTGATCACGAGTGTACCAGTAGCCTGTGTTATTGTTATTTATAAAGCCATTCGACAAACACGTTATCCAAATGCGACAGTTCGATATTCTTCCACAGTCCGGTATCCCACAAATGGACCGGATTGTACTCTTCTGGACTTTTACAATCCCATTTCTTTCAATTTCTCATCCCAAAATTGTCACTATGCTGCTTCCGGTCCTGCAACACTCCCGCGCATTGTTTTCCACAGCTACGCATTTTCGATTCTGCATTTGCACGTGGGTAGATGAAACCTGTGGCTAATTCCGGCCATTACAGGCTACATTTTACTGACTTTCAGTCGTCTTACCATGGATAACTCCGTGCAACTGCCCCGCCGTAAATATATCGATTTTTCGTTTTCGACGGATTTTTTAATATAACATTGTTTTTTTAATTTGAAAATTTCACGACGATCTGTTCTGAATTAAGGGCGTTATTGGCGTTTACAGGTGGGTTCTGCAAAACCGGTGAGCCGCGAAGCGGCTAACTTTAGAAAATCGCTTGTTGCTCGAGATGACTTTCTCGAAATCAGCGATGACGATATCTCAAAAATCATCATCTTCAAATTTAACAAGTTTTCTTTACATGCCAAAAAGGAGTGCTTGAACGGAGGAATCTTTTTTTAAACAGTTTTATTTTTTCAACGAAAATACAGTGTTTTTGTCATTGAAAATATGTAGTTTTGTTCAATCCTTTGTTTAACACTAGATAATGTCGTGCAAAAACTTAATGCGTTTGATTTTCTTTTTTTATTTCGAATACTTTGTTCTCGAGCAGCAGTACTCACTGTGAAGTACGCTTTTCAACCAGCGCTCTGCACAAACAAATGTATCTGACATACTTATAAATATTCTTCAATAAAAAATTGTGCAACATTCTTGAAACATACTTTTCAATGTAAAAAAAAAGTGATAAACCTGCGCATGTTTGTTCAAAAGAAAATCGAGAAAATTCCTCTTTTTCCGGCCACGAGCTAAGTGTAACCGTGAGCCGTTAAATATTTTGTCCAGTCGTCGTAGTTTCCCCTAACTAATCTATTTCCCAACGGGCAGAATAATATTCAGGCGCAACGTAATTCCACATAGCACGTGGTGATTCAACAATAACCGCGAAATACCCGAGTCCACTGAAAACTTGACTTTTCAACGAACCCTTTTTTCTCACGGACTTCGCAATGCCATAGCTACCGTAACGAAGGTGCCGCGGAGCGAAGATAGCGATTATTTTTTTCCGGAATGTTACTTCACAGCTGCCGGTTTTTCCCATACAATGGCACTTTATGGAGTATGAAATTAATCACAAATAGCCCAGCGTAGTGCGCCGTTGCACGGATAAGGAGTAAAATTTCGATATGACCTCGCGATAAATTTGCAGACAAAAGCGAAGGACAAAAATATTCCGCTGCGTGCTCGAGCAAATTTCTCTCGCGTGTCTCGTATTGGAGAAAAAAAGAAAAAGGAAATTGAAAAAAAAAGATTATTCGCAGTCTCTTGATCCGTGTCGGACCATTGCAATATAGGCCTTCGCCAATATTACCAGCGAATTATTGCCTTCGCGTACCCTGGCCCGAGCTCCGACTCCCGCGCACTACATCCTATGCAACATATAGCATACTATATATATCCATATACCAGTTCAGCCAGCGGGTTCAGAATGTTTCTTTATTTTCCTCTTTTTACGTCGTTGCGAGGGTCCAGGTTATACACCAAGCATCGCGCGCGCGCGCGCGCTAACTGCCCACCGCCCTGGGCACCCACTGGTCATTCGATATTTGTTCCGAGAGAGACCAGAACCCAACGATGTGCTCTTCTCGAGACTTTAGCCCGAAGGTTTGACCAGTTGAGCGATGATCCTGAAAAGGAGAAACCAACGAGAAAACAAAAACGTGCTTTCTTCAAACTTAATTCCCTTTCGTACACCGCTGTATTACACATTGACACGTGAAACTATCGCCGCCAATGTAGGATACTTTTTTCACAGGAAACGAGCACGTGGATTAGTTTTCACCATTTATTTTTTCACCCCAGTAAGGGCTGCGTTCGGAAAAATAGAGAAAGAGATGATTGATGACGCTTGCAGGTCGAAAACGACACGCGTTAGCGGAGTAGGCGTGGGCCATTACTTGGATGGGTGACAGTTTCGCTGCCGTCCGGTTAGCATGCGTGAATATCCGCGGAGCATGACATGGGAAAACCGCAGGTATAACACTATCTTTCAAATGACGAAAGAAGCATCTCATACGTGGCTGAACCTCAAACGGCTTAATTTCCACCCTGAAAAGGGTTGGTCAATCTGGACGTATGAAGTTTGCCTCAATCGGTACTCATTAAGATCGCATGCGTGCTAACTTGATCGATTGTAAGTTTACACTCATTAGGTCTGGTATATAATGACAATAATAACAGGTTCTTGTTTGAATGCTTTTCGCATATTCATAGATCACGTATCGACATTCCAATATTGAGAACAGGACGATATAAATTGCACAAAGACTCACAGCTCGGAGCACATATCATTTCAGTTATCTGGCTGGAGTGCAACGGTAAATGGAGCGACCGATTCGCATGTATAGCTCGGAGGATAATACCGAACGAATTGCAATTTGATCCTCGTTTTTTAGGTTCTTGTTTCTAACTATTTTTATTGTTGGAAACGCTGATTAGACGTTTACGCGTAGTTTGTCGTTTGCTCGGGTGCAATTCGAAACCGCGTCACAATGTGAGCTCGCAGCCGGGCTCTGCTGGCGATATCGGGAACATTGTTAGGTTTCGTCTATATGTGTCTGTCTGGATTATGGCTCTCGCAGTATTTGCATTGGCACGAAGTCCGATAATGAAAGTGTGGCCTGCGCGAGAACACACGGATAGAAAGATGTTGGGGGAGGTTGGCGCGGGAGCAAGTGAGGTGTCAGAGCCGAGGTGAGCATACGGTTTATCCGATCGGCTTTATCACCGGAAGTAGTCGGGAGGCGCCCGTTTACGTTGTAACCCCGCAGGCGAGCCTGCCTATACGATCTCGACGACGTCTCGAGTTGCAAAGACTCTTCGGCTCAATGGATTGCTCCTCTTCCATATGTGTATATTAAAACTTGAGGAACTCAACATTTGGCGCGTAAGTGTGAGCATTGCAATATTTAAAATAGACATTTTTTCATATTTCCAAAACGGACATCTCGATTGAATTCGTTATTGGAAAAAAACCGGCAACGAGTGGTGGATCTTATTTTGGGGTGGGTACTTCGATGTAAAAAAAGTTCATTGAAGTAGGCAGTAAGTTGTAAGCTGCTGAACAATTCACGCTTTCTCCTATGGCAAATTATTTGCGGTTACCCACAAAAGTGGCAAATCCAAACGAAGTGAAAAATTTTCACGGTGCACACTAATATAAGTATACGAGTCGTAGTGTCTCGGTCCCGCCAGAAAATCCTTGTGCGTCTGAGCATCTGCCGTCTCTTCGTAAACCGGAAGTAGATGAGACAACAGGAGGATCGAGGGCCCCTTGAACCGATTAGGACAGAGGGCAAAGGGACAAATAAAAGATGACAAGAGTTCGAAAGAGTTCTCTTCAGTGGCGAATTTTTTTTTACCTCGTATTCGCCCTTTGTCGGCAGATGGCGCAAAAATCCCGCTCCGGTATTCACATCAATAAGTATAAATTCGGAACTCTCATGAAGACGTCTAAATTAATTTGACGTTTTTTTAAAGCACCATTTCAAGATTATCGAGACCCGTTAGGGGGCTTTTTGAGCAGCAATCGGTGAGAAATCTCTCTCTTCCTTGTGCCAGATCGCCGCTCAAGATTCGAACATGAATACATAGGTGAACGCATATTTATATAAAAACATACACGTAAAAGGAGGAGGAAGAAGAAGCAGGCGGCGCTGCTTTAACACAGTGCGGTTCGAGGACCCCTTCGCCTCGTTTTTTTTTCACCACACCTTAATAGACTCTTTTATTGCACACGGTTTCGTCGACAAACCACTTACGCGCGAGACCGCAGGTAGTCGAGAGCGTAGTCCGCGGGTTCTCGATTCTCACATCGGCGCCCATCGCCCGAGATCGCGGCGGCTTATATACACGCTCTCCTCGTTTCGTTTGCCGTCAGGCACACCTCAACCGGACGACACAACGGAGCGGCACATCGAAGCCGAACTCTCCCGAGTGCAAATATGTTACTCGTTTGTATTTGCGCCTTCGTCAAGCACAAGTATAAATTAGTCGAGGATAATTATAGGCGATTAAGATCGACTGTAAACCTGTTGGACATTCGTTTCATCGTGTACTCCGGACCTCCTGGTGGCGGTGATCCCGTCCTTTTGATTGTACAATCATTTCCGAATATTTTCGGCTCTCCATAGGTCCGCCTACAACCTGGACAAATTATTGCTATGCCTCTTTCGGCACGAATATACAAACGCAGACCCGAGCTCCACGACGTTCTGTAGAGGATAATGAATTTGTTTTTTTTTTCTTCACATTTCTAACATTTCTCTGTATGCTCTCGCCGGCTTTTACGATCTCGTCCCTATCACTTTCAACACACGCAGACACCTGCCACTTCGCTATATCCCATCCTTTCTATCCAATTTCCGGAACAACCGAATTCATAATTTTTTATTTTTTCACAAGACTTGAGGCGTTACGTTCGAGTAGCCAAGCATTTTTTACCGCCTTTCTTATTGGCTCAGATGATGTATAAACATCGCAAGAATGATACACAATAGGAATCATGCGCGAAAAAATATTTGAAGCTCATTTTCTGAAGCGTCTCCGTACGCTCCCAGCGCACGGAAGAGCCTGGACGGTGAAAGTAGCAATTTAAGGTAATTTAGTCCAGTCGAAAACTTGCAATCAGAATGCCTCGGTGGGTACATGCAGAATGCAAATCAAAGCTTCAATTCCGTCATGTGGACGGTGGATCGTAAATCGGCTTTGAAACTTTGAACGCGTGTTTCTCGAAACCGCGTTTTTAAATCAGGAGAACGCATCATTGAGAGAGTTTTTATGCGATCAACTTGAAAATTCCACTGAGTCTTCTTAGAAATATTCTCTAAAGAAATATCCACAATTTTGACGATTCATTAATTGTCCTGGTTATTATAAACGAATTGAGCCCAATTTTGTAGGCAAAAAGGGAGAAATTATTTAAAATGATGCCATTTTGCGAAGGAATCACATTTTTTTAAATAATCATGTGTACCTACTTTTCTAGAGAAACTAATGTAAATGACGACATTTTTTCTGTTGTAGCTGCTGATGCGTAAAAGGTCAGCGCTCTCCTGCAAAGCGCCTTCAAAAAACGCTCTTACAAGGAACATCACTAAAGTGTTTCCGATTTTGTTGAAACTCATTTATGCGTTAAAACATTGAAAATTATTAGAAACGTATTTTTTTATCTGCGGAAAAACGTTTATAACGAGGCAAACGCCCCCTCAAAGAAAGGCGTTTCATCCCTTAATTTAATTTTTTTCAATTATTATACTATAGTGGACTTTCTATCGCTTTACATTCAAAGAATTTTTGTTTTTGTTCCATTCACATTGGTGGACAGTTTGAGGGTGAAACTGCAAAACCACCTCTCGACACGTCTTTCTTTGAGGGGTGCCAACCCCCTTCCTTAAACCCGTTTTTCCGCAGAATAAAAAACGCGTCTAATAGTTTTCAAGTCTCGACGCCAAATAATCGAAAAGTGTCGAATTACGGTGCCGTCCTCTTGATCGTAGAAAAAGAAATATTTGAGTATTACTCCTTATACGTACGGCGCTTACATTCGGTGGTTTATCCGAGTACAGGCGAATATTTATCAATACATGATATAACAACGTACCTCTGACACGGTGACGTTAATTGTGTGGACCGATGTATACACCGATAACGCTATATATCAATGTTATTTTGTCCGAATCACACTAGCATAAGAGGCAGCAGAAAAAAAGCTCGGTAATCTACACAATATAAATATATATATATATATATTGTGTAGCTCCCGAGCTTTTTTTCTTAACCATGCACGCCAACTGGTTCAAGAGCATTTGCAGTGTATTTGTGTGGTAAATACGTTGTACAGTTACCTATATAATGGTGATATCAATTTTATGTTATAAAACTAATGATTTTTTAAAAGGAAAATGAAATATTTGAAAATATATTATTCTTAAGATTTGACAATTTTGTGTACAATATTTTTAGTAAACTTGCTTAGCTGTTTAAAAAAAAAATTATTTCACTTTTGCTGTACATTTGAATTGACAAAAATATAATAACGCCATTGTATTCAGAATGAAAATGCTTTGAACTAAATCAGATTCTTTTTTATACGATCAATCAAGCGATAATGTTTTTGGGAAAATTGTTATTACTTGGCGTCCCTTTTTGACTTTATAAAAGTTTCTCAGCGGGATATGAGTTACAGTAAAATCGACGGCGGACACTTAAGTGATGTTCCTTGCTAGTGTGCTCATAATTTTTTATGCATACGTCAATACACATAAGCTGAACGGTCCAAACCTCATTTTGATTGACTTTTTAGTATTCTGACGAGAAATCTCAAAAATGTTCAATTTTTCAGTGAGCCACGTACGCCTTAAAAATGGACTGTAACTTGCAGCCATGATGAACTATTGTCGGGATTGCAATTTGCAGCTATGACCAACTGTTGTCGTGAAACTGCAGTTGTCAACTAATATGTTCAATGTTAGTTGACAACTGCAGTTTCACGACAATAGCTGCTTGGCCGACCTGTAACCATTCAATTGTTCGAATGATCGATAGACAAGATATAAATTGCAACATATTTATTTTTCCTCAGATATTAATAAATAAAAACATGGGTACCACCAATGAACGAAAAGTGGCTGTGAGAGTTTTTCGCCCTAAAAACTGGAAAGTGTGCAAACTGCGATAACGATAAAAGAAAATGGACCTCAAAAGCCAGCAAGGGCGTAGCCAAGAACCGGAAATTAAAATTCACACCAGATTGTCGACACAAAAAATCAAAAGGATTGTGAACATGGCGTTTTTCGCGTTGATTTTCCACGGCTTCGTTCCACCACTCGTATGAACATCCGAATGGGCATAACGTCGTAACAGCCAAGATCCGAAAGGATTACAAAAAAAAAAAATGATGAGTGTAGGACAAGTCACCGTGAGCACGAATACACGAGATGCTTTCTGGCTAGAGATTTATTGGCCGCCGATACGACATGCAGTTTTCGGCGAGGAATCCCTCGCGTGAATGAATAGCTGACAGGAAGAGAATTCGATAGCGTTTTCCCGGAGAGATTCGTCGGGAGAGAGTACTCTTTCCACCGAGACGCGCGTGCCTGTACGTACGCGGGCCTTGTCAAGCCAGCATGTGCACACACGGCATTTCACGACGCTGCGCTGACGGTAAAAGGTGTTTGTGTTGCGCTCGTGTATGCGCATACGGTGAGAGAGCTAAAAGGGTCGATGACGAGAGAGTTCGGAAATGCGCGCGTCCCACGTGGGTGAGTTAGCGTAGAGCCATCCTTCCTCGGAAGAGAGAGAAGGAGACAGACGGAGAGCATTAATACCGATATCGCGGAGGAAGACGAAGAAGAAGCGAAGGAAGAAACTGGGCGCAATCTTTGCCGGTGCAACTCTTGCGGGGCCAATGGGTCGATACGTGTACTCTCGTAGTGCACGTTCGCGAAGATCACGAAGCGACGGAACGAGAGAAAGGGGGGGGGGGAGAGAGAGAGAGAGAGAGAAGAGCGAGACGACGAAGATCGAGAGTAGAAATTGAGAGTAGGAGTTAAAGGTCCCCGCGCACTCTCAGGTGTTCCGGTTCTCGTCTCGGTGGCCCTAAGTGCGCGATCCCGCAACGGCATCCAATTTTTTCGCGTATCGAGACGAAACGAAAAAGTTGCGAATTCTTTCGTCGCGCTCTCCTTTCTCCTCTCCAATATCAAAAGCTTTTCCTCTCTCGCCGATTTTCCCCTCGCGCTCCCATAAAATCGCCATAATTTGTGCCCCTACCACAGGACGTGACGATTAAATGTTTATCGAAGTTATAACTTTTTTTTGATAAAAAATTACCATTTACTCAGTAGTATGATTTCTCCTCTGAAATTTATAACACTGATATTTCACGCGTTTAGGTTAAGAGAATCTTGAGTTGTTAACTGTAATGTCGATACACATTTTTCTCGTCTTTTATTTATGACAATTTATTTCATATGAAACGACCCGCACGATTTCGCACGGCGTTCTCAGGGGGCCCAGCCTCAAAGCTGGCAATAAATGATTCTCTTCTGCCCTCTTTCTCTTTCCGTCGGCCCCCCGCCCTCAGTCTCGCGCTCTCCCTCTCTCTCTCTCTCTCTCTCTCTAAGGTCCTCTTCTTCTTCTCCAGCTTATGCGCTTCCTCTTTTTTGCCCCACTGCTGACTGTGCATCGCCGTCGTCTGCACGCCCACACACGAGCCATCAGGACGCGATCCTTAAAGGTTTTTGCGCGCGACACCTTTTTCTTTCATTTTTATTTCTCACTCATGGTGCGTTACAAGTATATGTGTACACGATATAACTGTATCTTGTTTCGGGTTTGTCAAAAGTATCGAAAGAATGCGGCGGTTGGGAGCTATCAACCACAACGGAAAAATGCAAGCAAGAGGAACTAGTGCAAATTACATGTCATGTTATTTTTGTACAGCGATCAAGATGACCTGCTTGTTCGAACCGTGTCTTTGGCGAATGTTTACTGGTCCATTTTTCACGACCGCGTTGTTGAACCGAAGGAGTCATCAATGATTTGCATACACGTATTGCCGTGTCAGGCAATTTATCCCCATCACTTCGCATATCTTCTCTCGCAATGGCAATATTAATTGCAGTTATACTGCAATTTCAATGTTAATGTTCCAGATCGTTGAATCAACGAAGACCCGTAGTGTCTATTCTGCAGTGGAAATCACGTGGGTGTTGGAATATTCAGGCGAGTGTGATCAGGTAACCTAGTTATACAAGTACGCGAAACTCATAGCTGGTCTGTTTTCAAATGTACGAGAGTTCCTTAGACAAGGCTGCGTCCTTAGACGCAATGAGCTCACGAGTTAGAAACCCATTTTATGATTTAACGTCGAGTACTATGCTTAACTCACGCGTACGCAAGGCGATCCAGCTGCTTTCAACGTGAATGATTTTCGTAGAACTGCGATCCAATTTCTACGTGGGTTCAGCAATAAGCAGCCTGACTATGAGGTTTCGATGAAGGTTATGATGAGGTTTAATTGGAGCTGTCTGATTATCCGAAGATGACCAGCTTTGACCGTGATGTGTTTTTAAATTGATTATCTTCGGTAACTATGCGTACAGTTTTTACATAAAGATATCTGGACATCGATTAATCCGATCGTCAATAGCGAGGCATGTCTTTGGTTTATCACAAGGTCTCGCTCTTCAACGAGAATAATTTGCAATTCAAAACCAAATGGATGTTCGAGAATACGTTCCGAAGATAAAAGCCGCGTTCGAGAAACCAAACCAACCTTGCCATATAATCTAAAGAACGTCATGAAGACGTCAATGGTTTCTTCCCTCGCGAGCTCTCGTATTCATTTGACCCTGCCTGGAGCGAGAAAGGTCGTTACTTCGAGACTTAAAATCTACAGTGATCGCCTGGGCTGCGCCCGATGGCGCGGGTTGAGTCGAGATCGATGCTCCTTTGCCCAGGAACCCGTCCCATATTCGACGAAAAGTAACGCCATTCCTTGCTGGTATCTCACCTTACAGAGCCAGAGAAAGGGAGAGAAAGCCTAAAAGAGAAATAAGTAAGGAGGAAGGAAGAGACAGATACACATACACATACATACGGAGAAACAAAAACAGAAACGGAACGAGGCAGGGAGAAAAAAGAGTCATGGCAATCTCGAGGGCGGACGTAGATCTATCGTTTCCCTCGGTCGGAAATCGCCTCGAGTCCATCGGCCGTACTTCCCGTGGGTTCTTCGACCGATGACTTTCTTGCTTCCCTGCAGAGGAATATCTTTGCGGACGGTGAATAATTATGACGAAGCAATGAGGAACTTTCAGTCACGTACTTTTCATTCGTAAATCGATTCTACTTTTTCCAATTAATTTCCTAATCACTGCGAAAGAAGTAATCGGTACTGGGCTCCTTCAAATTAACATTCGACTGCAACGGCTCAGAAGTCTCTTCGGAGCGGGGCTGACTAGTGTTTGTGTCAAAGCCGCTGGAAGTTGACCCAACCCGAAGTCGCTCCAAGCGTCAATTAATTTTATGGACCGTTCGCCACAGTTGCTAGAAGATCGGATCAATGATCTTACTGTGTTTCTTGCACATAAGGGAGGAATGTGAAAATCATGGTTCCGCGGACCTGCCCATCCCGGAATTTCGAATCATATACATTCGAAGGTATTTGGACTGAGGTTCGTTGGTGCTGATTCGAGATGCAGCTCTCGCAACGATCGGTGAAGCTGCGCGAGAGTTTCCGGCCGGCTTGTTTTGTGCACACAACCGCAAGCCCCGCAGGCCACTTTCATGGGCGTCAGACCTGGCCCATATCTTGGGCGCCCACTCGTCTACCGCCTGGCGAACGCATTGTCCTCCGCGAACTTTTGCGCCGGGCCATTAACGCTCTTCGTACCGCATGCACATAGCGATATACGCGTTGCATGCGCGCAACGCGGACGGCTGTCTCCCTTTTGCCTTTTCTTTCGCAGGCGCGTTCCCGTTCCCCGCGATCTTTCGCGAGACTGGCCGCTCTTTCTCTCGCTTTCGCGTCACGTACCACCAGTCGCGTATCATCCCGGCGAAGACTCTTGGAGCGTCGCTGAACGAAGAAAAGAGGTCCTTCGCGACGCGACCCCCGGCGGATAATTGCGCGAAAGATAGGCGCGTAACGATTCTACTCGACGGGGACACGTTTTGCGACTTTGTAGCCGCTCTGGTCCCATACGGGCTGAAGACTTTGGTGATGGAGAGAGGGCCGGTCAAAAACCCAACGGGTAGAAACTCCGTCGATGCTCCCTTCGCGACCCATGAATAAGAGTTCATCGCTTCGCGTGGGTGAACGGGGAACCAGAGAGAGGGAGAGGGAGAGAATAACAAAAAGAAAGTGTGTTCAAAGAATTACCAAGAGCAAAGCAGCGGCGAGAGAAAATAACTCTGGCCTTATGAGACTGATATACTGTATCGATAAAATACATAATATCCATATATGCCTAGGTAATGGGTTTGTGAAAAATTTATCGACTACTGTGGAAAGGAAGAGAGAGCAAGAGAGAGAGAGAGAGAGAGAGCTCTGACGGAGAGTTAGGATGCCTGCTATGCCACGGTAGAAGGCAAAAAGACCTAAAACCCTTCAGCCATATACTGGATGGTTCAATCCGTTCTCTACTTTTCCAATTGGTCATGCTGAAGACTTTACGTTCTCCGGGAGGCAAGTTTAGAGTTTCGTGAAGCCGGCCATTTGGCTACAATTGACCACAATAGCAAGCTAAAAAATCAATAATGAGTTTTGGCTCAACCCCAAATAAAGATTTATCCACTGTACATTTCCTTTCTCTCGTCTTATGTATTTAGAACGCCACATTTCATTTGCTTCATGCAAAAACATTATTGATCATTCCAGGATATAACAAATGCATGGCAGCGCCCACGTGGCCGTGAATAAATTCACTGACCGTACTGACCAGTCAGCCCAGAACGAGAATTCTTCCCATTGCACTTGCACTATCTAACAGGAAAGCGAAGCGTCACGTAGCTGGTGGCGTAGTATGCACTTGTAAAGGCTCGCTTTTATTGTCAATGCACGTTAGCAATAAAAATGAAATATTACGAAAAGATCTTTGAGTCAGAGAAATGCATTTCATTGCGATCATTTTATCTTTGTTTAACGTTGAGAACGTATAACGGCATCATTTTCATCCTCAAAGCTTCCAACGGTCAGAATTCCTATTCCTGATCCTTACAATGGAACCATGTCTGGCCTTCATGAGAAACTGGAACGAGGTTCAGGCCACGTTTGAGAATAATCATTTTAGATATTCTTAATTATCTTACACGTTGTACAACATCCGTTAGCGCATTGCTATTTTGTATAGTATCCATTACCTAAATTTGACCTTGAATGAGGTAATACACCATACCCTCCAGAACCAGCGACTTTTGTGCCGGAAAACCAGCTCGCGTCACGTCCGTTGCATTTTCATCCGCAAGACAGGACAATTGAAGACAAAGAGTGTATTAAAATTGTAAGAGTCGATACTTATGCAGTACCGATAGCTGTTGCAAACCCCGGCCCTCCGATTGCGGCTTAACGAGCGAATGAATGGAACCGTGGTTTCTGCTCATGAATGATTGATGGAGGAATATGCTTCGCGATCTTCGCATCCACATCTTTGTGCAGCAGCAAGCATCCGCTTAGTCTTCATGACTTGTGGTGCAAGGTTGATTCGCGAGACGCGTCAATAGCTGCTGTAAGCGGCCATCCGCAAAGATAATTATCGCACAGCTGTGACATTCTTGGCTTTCTTACGATTACCGATACTAGTGTTTTGGCATTGCAATGTAGAACTTGGTGTTGGAATCAATTCGAGCGAAGATTGCGGAATTCATCCTGGAGCCTGAGCGAACGGACCTGGTTCCAACGCCCGCTATAGTATTATTACTGTAACGTAATAAATAAGTGACAAGTCACTGTCTTGTTTCTCAGAGAGCCGCGTTGCAGTTATTATATCCGATGCTGTACACCAGAGGAACGTTAATAACGAGAATGCGTTGAGAGTTCTACAGCTTGTACCACGCCCTCGCCATAGTAATACGCACACAGTTCTTACTCATGATCTGTTTTTCTATCTCCTCTCTCTCTCTCTCTCTCTCTCTCTCTCTCTCTCTCTCTCTCTCTCTCCCTCTCTCTCTCTCTTTCTCTTTCTCTTTCTGCGTGGCATTTGCTGAAGTCACACAGTCAGCACTTCCCCTCCCTCTTTCCTCCTCCGGGCTTACTGCGCGAAAGACTCGGTCACCTCGATGACGATTATTGTGCAATGAGATTGTGTCGTGAGAGAGGAAAGAACTCACGCGACATTTCTATTTGTCAATAAAAATATTTTTTCTGACGATTTCGAAAAAAAAAAAAATCGGCGGCGTTTCCTTTAGTGCGTCCATTCGAATTAGGAAGACGAAAGTATAGCAATTGCATCAAGAAGAAGTCTCAATGTTTGCTCGACAAAGAAGACGTACGAAACGTATATCAAGAAGAAGTAACGTTGTCATCCAAATCACTTTCGTTACTGATCAGAAAGAACTGGTGCCGGGATGTTAAGCATCCCAGACATTCGCATAGCCTAAAATCGATCGCACAAATGAGGATAGACATTGCTCGCATAGATGAGCGGGGACATCCAAGAAATCGCAAAATTGAAAATACCTATTGAAGATGCAGTTTTAGATATTTTCACATTCATCGCCAAACGCCCAAGTGACGCGCACCTCGCTGGCGTTTCCCCCCGACACTATGAATTTCATAGTCGAACCTTCGATGCAGCGTACCTACGACATCTCGTCGAATGGAAAAAGTGTCCAATACCAATGCGTATAGCATACAGAGATAGCAACTGTCATTATCAGCAATAGTCACATTGCTGTATCCGGTGCAGGTAAAATTCAAGGATTCCCGCTTGAGTCGATCAGATGAGATTTGATTTTGTACTCCAGCAGATTAATCTACTCGAGCGTATGGGATTTTGAGCCGTGACAGCGTCTAGACGCCAAGTAATAAAATAAGAAGTATTTTTATTAGCCGTATATCACTCGGTGCCGCAAACGTGCGTAGTAGATATGATTCCTTCATGAACGGGTTACTCGAGTTGTGTTGATGTCTCCATTGTTCAACTAAGTCAGTAACGAATATATTTCAATTAAGGAGTTTCGGGACAATTGACACAATACACTCATTTGATTTTAATTTGTACAGTCAACTCCTTGTCAATTACTGAAGATACCCTCCAAATTTTAAATCGATCGTCTACACCGTTTCTATCAAATTTATAATTGAAAGAACACTTTTCAACATAGGGAGATGCCTACGCTTATTGCTGAATGTCAGTTTTACGCATGAGCATGAAATGTGTCCAAAATGTTATGCGAAACCGTCAAATCACACGGTACTTTAATGACAACGATCACTGATGACAATTTCGTCATCATAGTCATCGATTCATCTGACAATTTTTCTGGTGTTTTTTCAATCGTAAATTTTATAGAAACTGTGTACGATCAATTAACAATTTGGAGAGTGCATTCAGCATATGACAAAAAAATTACTATATAAATTTGAAGCAAATGGTAACATTTCGTCATTTGTCCCTAAACTCCTTAAATCGTTCGGACACGGCACCATTGTCACCGCGTGTAAACAAAACTTTTTGGATATACACATGGTGAATATATTCCCATTTATCGTTGCGAGTTATAGTATACCAATCAAAAAGTGGCGACAAGCTTATTCCTCCATGGAATCCGGATTTAAAAAAAGAACCGTTGAAATGTGCCACGACCAGCTTTGTTTTCCTCCGCTGCGAGAGTTCCGGACCCGCTCGGGCGTAGATCATTTCTACATGTATGCATTAGTTATGAAGCGAGTGTATCGGTAACCTTGTGGGCATGTGTTCGATCCGATCTAGCCAGACTGACTGGCGGCGAAACACGCCGTGTCGAGCTGGGGCAAATAATGGCGTCACTGGTAGCACTCATCTACCACCGATCGCAGGCCTCCCGTTTTACATACATATATTTGCATATATATATATATATATTTCAGAAAGAATATCGGGATACCTTGTATTTCGTCATCGTGGATTTAAATGCAGCAACTGCTTAAGGCGTTACCCCCACTTGTAGCGCAAAAAAAGGCCTTTGTCATTAATTTTTTTAAAGAAAACTACAAAACTTTTTTCATCGATCAATATACCATCTTAAAGAATACATCTTGAAGAACTTTCAGTAATTTTTTTATTGAAAAATATTGCATTGTTTAGTGGCAAATGGCCGTCAATGAAATAATGTTTTTATATACACGGTTTGCGGTGACCAACATTGCGGCGAAGTGGATGATCTGAAAAAAAAATGCGGATGGATTTAGTCAAATATAAGTATAAACTAGTCTTTAATCGAAGGATTCTAAAAAATATTCATTTTTCACAAAATGGCGCACAGTCAAAGTTAATGGTTCGATTTTAACGAAAAAAAAAAAAATTTTTCGAAAAAAAAAATCGAACGATTTAAGACTACATTTTTATGTATTAAATAAGCCTGCAAAATTTCAAGAAGATCGGTTCATTAGTGTTCGAGTAATCTTGGTCACCGACTTCAGAAATGCCATTTTGAGAAAAATGCGTTGAAAGTTTCAATTTCAGTTCTTCAATTCACGGATTCTTCTCTTTCAACGCTCATATCTCAGTCGATTTGTTCGGATCGACTTGAAATTTTCAGGACATATTCTCGGATACTTATACTTCAAAAAAATGCAATAAAAAAAAATCGATTTTTTCAAAATCGCAAGTAGGGGTAACCCCTTAAGGATGTTGAGTCCCAAATCGCAAATGATGATAAAATTTTGAAAATTTGGTATGTTTTTGTATAAAGTATTTCAGAGGTTGTGTAAAAATTTCACGACAATTAGGAAGCTCGTTATTGAACAATTAACTTTCACAAATTAAATGCTGTCTTATGGAAACTGATGTAACTTTGCAATAAGTTTTTTTTTTGACCTCTTAATTTTCTAATATCTACAATATACTGAAAGCAACGGAAACAAAACGAAGTTTATTGATAAATTTTTTTTTATTTCTTTTAAAAATTATTCCGAACAAAATGTTAATTTTTTAATAACGAGCTTCCTACTCGTCGTGAAATTTTAACACATCCTCTTAAATACTTCATACAAAAACATACCAAATTTTCAGAATTTTCTCATCGTTTTTTATTTCAACCCTTAAAGGGGTTGAAGTAATGATGATAGAATTTTGAAAATTTTGTAGGTTTTTACATGAAGTATTCAGGAGGTCGTGTAAACATTTCATGACGATTAAGAAGCTATTTATTCAACAATTAACATTAACATGTTTCATAGGGACTCAACATCCTTAACTCTATTAATCGCGAAAGTACATTCATGTTAATTATATGTCTGCAATTGGACAAACAATTGCCAATGTCTGAAACTTGTTCCAAAATTTCATACATATTTTTTAAATTCCTCAAAACATGATTTTCTCAATTAATATGAGATAAATGAGACATTATTTTCTCAGTCATAAAGAAACGTATTATGAGTGACAAAAAAACTGAGATTGCAGGAGAGCGCAGAAATTTCGAAAAATAAAGATACTGTTTGAGCATCGATATGCACCCGGAACTTGACTCTCACTGGGAAGTTCTGCACGATGCAAATTTAATTGAGTGCCTCCGCTGAGTATACAGCGATCTATTTTGCCGCTAGAGATTGAGACGTAGTAATGACCAGTAATAAGGAATGGAACGTTACGAGGGGCACGCGTGATCTGGTCCCTGACAAGCAATAAACCTGTATATTCTGCATGGGGTAGCAGTGCACATACCTATATAGACTCTATCATGGATACCTTTATTATTAGATGCAACAGTAAAACCTCGATGAGGACGCAAGCTACAGGACGTCCAGGAGAGAAACGCTATCCTTCAATGCCCTCGGGGGCCTTTTTCGATGGTTCTTTAAAATTAGAGCTGATCTAAGCCATGAAGAATCAGAGCTCTGGAACCTCGAGGGTTCTGAATCTATATACGTGATCCCTAGCCTACGCCTATACACCTCGGCGTTACTCGTTCCCTCTACATCGTGAATCTTCCAATATAATCAGTTTCGTTCCATCGACGTTTTCCTATACCACTGGGCGATCAGAAGCGACTATACAAGTGACTATACTAGCGAAAAATACATCGACGATGATTCACGGTGGATCGAAACGGTATTGCCGATGTTGAAGGGCTTCTGACGATAATCAGTGGTACAAATATCGTCTGAGCCTTGCGCAATGCTGTCCTTCGGAACTCGAAATTTTACAATCATGATGCGCAAAAAAACAGAAGTTCTAAAAAGCGTCGACCTACGGGAGGTACTGTAGAAAAAAATGCACACTGATGATAACACTCCTTATATAACTTATTGATAATATTCATGTGTGTCTGGGGCTTGTGTACAGTGGCATTAATTTGTAGTGAATTCGAGTAGGCTACTATTTGTTTATAATAGGCCTGTTGCATGCTTGAAACTTTGGGTACCAAGACAGAAAATGGTAATACAAACCCCAGGTGGCAATTTCTAGTCAGCCAACGCAATTACACCCCACAAGAATATGTTCAAAGTTAACTTTTTAAAAATTATTTTCACGTTGAAAAGAGCTACACCCTCATACCAATGCCAAAACCACCTTGTGTGCATCCCTGAGTCATGTCGCGAAACAGAAGTCACGAAACTTGCTCTGCTTTTAATGTCTCGTAAATTTCTCTGGTCTATAGTCACTAATTTTAGCCCGCATTCGTCGTACTCTATGATTCGACGCGTACCCCAATGGAAAAGCTGCCGAGACGCTTAACTCTACATTCGTCTATAATTATAGATTGTCTGTAATGTATCGACACATTGCCTCAATAGAATGTTAACCGGTTGGTTCCTTTCGAATTAGACATTGATTCATTCTCCGATCCAGAATAGCAATAATAAAGATGCGCGTATATTTCCGTGTCTTTAGTCAGCGAATATGGTTACGTGAGATTTCCAGAGGAGTTTTCGGATCCGGTAGCAATTAACTGGAGTGCCGTTCGTGACGCGGGCTAGGGTGGCTATGATGTAAAATCCCAATAAAAATTGTTCATCCAGGGTATGAACCATCCCTTCAACCGTAGAGAGGCAAAGACAAGGGCCAAGTGGCAGACAATGTCGTCATCGGTGCAGGTGGAGGTTCGTATTCGCAAGCATATGAGGAGAGATGTCCTCTTGTTCTCTTCACGTCTGCCAATCTTTCCATCCCTCTCTTGCAACACGCGCCTCGAGATCGCGTCACCGACGGGATAAACGATTGCTGCATTCACGCTTAGCAAGGAGTCATGTCCTGCGGCAGCACATATTGCTAGCTAAGCAACACAAAGGCATAACGCACATGCTTGAAAGCAGCAAGTTGCATTTCTTAAACGTTTGCGGCTCGCGCTGTGTAAGTGTTCTTTTTCTCTCTGTTTTCTCTCTGTCGTCGTTCGTAGCTTCTCGCGGTATCGTATTCCGATATGTAATCAGCGTAGTGACTCTTCAGCACCTGCAACCACTCTTTATCTTTTTCGTATCCCAGTTTTCTTCACTCCACGCTCTCGCAGTCTCTTCTCTCCGTGGATCACTTTTATCATTTGTCCGGCGTCGTTTCAACTTGTTTTGCATAATGATCTCTCTTCTCGGGTCTCCGGCAACCCCGAATACCACACTCAAGTCTAATCTTCGCAGTCGGATGAAACAGTTCAAGTTCGTGCGCGCGCCTCTACGACGTAGTTCAAGATACATATTTTTCCCTGAGTTCCGACGTATACCCTTGCGGCTTTTTAGGTATTACCCTTTCCGAGCACGCCCTATCCGCACTTCGCTGGTCCAACCGCAATTTAGTTTCATATTCTTTTCATTCTCCGGTGTACATACGTTTTACTCAAGTATCTACACCAAGGTCTCAAAAGTATTGGCCTTCCGCTGACTAGTTGATGCGCCGGCCGGTGCATGAGTATGTGGTCACCGCTCCAAGTATCGGTGATGCACAACGCTGCCTAATTCCAAGTACTACCGGAGTCGAATCCGAACTACCCATTCACCAGTGTCGGTATTTCGAGATATACATTAGACTGGCCAAAAAAATCCGACTCGGGCTCTCACCCCTTCAAATGTTATTCGATAATGAAACAAATAAGCTCGTGAGAGGAGCAGCCTGTAGTTTAATTCTAGCAGGTGAGTCATGAAGTTTTTTTATTCTCCATTTGATTTACACGTGATAAATTATCGTTATCTTTTCTAATACAGACCATTTTCGATAGATACAATCAATGAGTGGTCTGGACCAATCGGTGTGATTATTACACACAGTAAACGGATTTATAACCCCCAATTTAAGCCTTTGTAATCATGCATCCTTTCTTTACAATCTTCGAAACTTGTTGATCAAGATTGAAAAGAAAGAATGCGTGATTAAAAAGGCTGGGGTTATTCATTTGCTATATATAAGCATCACACTGATTGGTCCAGATCACTCATTGATTGTGTCTATCGAAAATGGTTAACATTGGAAAGAAAAACGTTAATTTATCACGTGTAAAGCAAACGAAGAACAAAAACCTCATGAGTCACCTGTTAGAATTACTCTACAATCTGCTCCTTTCTCGAGCTTCTTTGATTCATTACCGAGTAATATTTCAAGGGATGAGAGACCGAGTCGGGAAGTTTTTTTTGGGCTAGTCTAATACACATATTAGCTACGTATCTGCAGATATTAAATCGAAGAGCATAGATTGGTTAATTTTACAAACAACGCTCGAGACGTATAATCCTTGGTTAAGCGCATATAACTATCGTTTCATAATACACATCATGCAATAGTCAACAATTTGATCCATCGTAATTGTCTACGTTTTTGAATAAATGCCACAAAATATTGTACAAGTGTACTTGTTTTAAGCAGCTTCTCTTGGATGGTTTTAATGGACTTTATACCATCAAAAATCTGTCAATTTTCTTACATCAAATTTACCCCGCCACTTTCGCTCGAAAAAGGAATGCATTAATCGAGACATTGATGTTTGATAGCTTTACGGCTGAAGTAATCGACTAATTCCGTATTCTCGCATCGTAATCACGTAGTTCCTTCAACGATCATCGGATCGTTAACTGCTGGAAAAGCCAACAGAAATGACACATTTTTGCAAACATTGTCTCAAGCTGTTTAGTTTCAGGCAACGGAGTTGTCCAAGGAAGAAGTCTAGCACCGACGAGAGCTCTCTGTTCGATGTAAAATCGCAGCGTACGACGGCTCGATCGTCGTTGACCATACCGCATTCTCATTGTGTACCTAAGAAAACCAAGAGGCGAAAGGCGACGAGATATTGTGATTAGCCATTCATCCTGAGGAACATTGGAACTACATGATCGCCGAGGGACTCCTCAGAATCTTGACCAGTCATCGACTGGAATCAAATGAACTCCTGTGTGTCGTATACACTGAAGATGGTTGACAGCGAAATAGCTGCGGAAGCTAAAGGAACTTTCTTGATATTTCGACATACGATGATACATATGTACGTGGAGTAATTATACTGCTTCTACCTACGTTACCTTTCTCTCCCGCCTTCTCTGCTGATACTCGAACCTGTGCATAAAGACGCATCATTGGACATATTTACACTTCATACTCGAGAGAGATTATAATGCTTCATGGCTGGCAAAGATATTTACGAAAAGCCACCTGACATGTCCTGCGAACTCGATGAGACGGTCAAGGAGAAGAAGCAGAACACGAAAGATGCACTGTGGTGAGTTCGCATTTTGTCTTGTGAGCTTCTCTGCTCGGACGTTGTTATTGCGCTTACCAGTGTGCATCGAACCTGGGGTGTTGTCCTATTCTCTGCTTACTCACCGAATATCTCACGGATTCACAAAGATTACGCATGTGGTTGATTATGAACCACGAGAACTGGACACCACTAAAGCCAGGGACCAATCTATTATTTTGTCGAATCGTCGAAAGATCGTATTGTTAGTTGAGATATGCGATCATCGAGCATACAATTCGACCGAGATACCGACGAAACTGTCAGCTAAAACCCACGCGACCGACCAATAGGCGATAAGAGATACACGAATATTTCATCAGTAATATCAAAACGCACTGTCTGGCACATTCGGTGTATATCTTATATATATCTGTAACACAAGATTTTTGTGAGGTTCGACGTTGGTGATCTCGCGTGAGATCCGTTTCTACGTCATGCGGCACAAGATCGAACGATTCAATTGACTGGAACACCTCGCAGCCTCCAATTTAATTAATTCCAAAGGTTCGCCGGGAGACAGTCCAATGTTGTGAAATCTCGACAAGTCAAGATAACAGTGTTGCGACTGCATGCTATTTTGATGACGAGACATTGGCTGTATGACGCATTTGTTGATTTTAAAGTCAAGCAGTCCGCACGAATATTTCGTCAATTTTCCAATCGCTAGTCAAAGACAACCAACAGGTCGTCAACGTCGAAGAATAGAAACCTATGATGTTTGAGCGGGGACACCTGATGGTACAATACTTAAATCGGTGATCCTCTCTTTGGTAAAAAGCTGATCGCCCCGAAAACGTACTTTTTTGGAAGGTCACTGGATTTTGTGGGGGTTGATTAGATCAAGTGAATGGATCGCAAAGTACTTGGATAATCGGGTTACAAACATATCAGACTTTATCTTAGTATCAGACCAGTTATTAGAGGCATCAGACTACTCAAGTCGCAATAATGGGCGCGACATAGAAATTGGAAGTAGCTTTGACATGGGCCAAAATGCTATCCTCGAAGTTTCTGAAGCAATTTCATTATATCCTCCATTGCATCTACCAAAGCTAACTCGACAGTCAACTTTAGGAGACACCTCAAGAATGCCCTGTGGCTCGGTGGAAGTACCCGTAAATATCGACACACTTCAGGAGTAGAAATTTTGATCCGGCAGCCGGATCAAAATTTCTTTGATCCGGCCATGATGACTGATCAGGCCGCTATCAAGTTGTGGCCCGTAATACGGTAGCACGGCACGCCTGATCAGTGCCGGAAGTCCTCCGATTCAGTGGGAACTTAGTCCGGGCGCGAGTAGGCGCCCTGAACACGGCGAAGTACGGTAACCTGTATGCCACCGGAATGTGGCGTCCATGGACGCCGTGTTACGGCCCACCTGCTCTGTGCCGGATGTCCACCGGATCAGTGTGCAAAAGCCCTAAATGGGCAACAAAATTCAGCGGTTTGAACGTGATTATTGTTGCATTGCAATGATGCAACCTTCAACATCATAAACAAAATTATTGACGTTCTTCAAAATAGAATCAAACTGATAAAGATGGACAAAGGAAAAAAATAAAGTTTACACAAGTGTTAGGATGGGCAAGTAGGTAGCGCGCTCAGCTCTAGAATTAGAAGACATAGGTTCAATCCCAAGGGTAGGTAGAAAGTTTAACGAGGCAGGATATGTTTCAATTTAATTGTCGTATAGACAGGAACATAAAGCATGTGGAAACAAAAAATACTAACAGAATTTTTAAATTCATAATCATTGGATTGTTTTTATTCTTTATTTCAGGCAAAGGTACGGCGTCAAAGCCTGCAAAGGTATACTGTGATCGGGTCCGTAACCGGTATCCGTAGCAGGTCCCAATGCAAATAGCGTTTCACGCCTGTTAAAGCCCCGATACTGCGGTGTGTAAAGTGCCGTAGTACGGAACACGGCATGCCGGATACCGCCCTAGTCTGCCCCGTAGCAAAATTTCTAGCCGGGTTACTGTATTTGATACGCACAATTCCCGTGGCGCATTTTCTATGTGTTTCTGTTTATGAAACTGGCTTGGAAACTCCGCATGGTCTCACTGCCCACTCTCGCTTTGCTTATACGCAAACTATATAGACAACCATGACGTCACTCTTTCGTGACTGCACTCACCCATCCCACATTCCGTTTGCGATCTCCCTCATACGCGATATCTTTTTCTCTCTCTCACTTCATGCATCCTATATCCTTCGTCTTTCCCTTTCGTTTTCATTCCCTTCACTTTTTTGTTCGCCTTCACCGTCAGCACACGGGTGTATGATTATCAATATAAAAATGCGGACCGAATTTCGTACCATAAATCTGGGATGATGAGACGGTCCTCGATAAGAATACCAATCAGCCGGTTAGACTAGATGTTTGCTCCCAATCTGCATAAAGATCGAGAGGGAAGGACGACCGAAGGAGCTACGCAAAATAATGTCGAAAAATCTCGCTGGTTCTCACCCTGCTCCCCGCCCCTCTGGCAGACTGCATACACACCGGGGGCATGCCTGTATTCGATCTCTGTTAACTGCCTTTCATCCTTTCGTCTCTCTCGATTTTATAGCTCCCTGCGGTAGAGCGTACCCTTCGAAAAATAAGAATATATAAAATCACGTGATGCCAGAGGGCGACCCGATTCGTTTTGCTCGAGTCCTGATAAAATTCCTGCCAAAAATATCTCGAGACCGGCTCTTTTCTGGTGTTCTCTGTCCCGGTTTGTCATATCCAAGAAAAAAAAAACAACACTCCCGAGAGAAAACTTTGATACTACGATGAAGTGAGCAGGAAGCGATGCCCTTTTTTTCGCACGCCCGAGCTCTTGTACTTACGGTCTCTCCTTTTGGGTCTGATAGAATAAGCGCCGACGCTATTTGTGACGAATAAACGAACGAAACTCGCGAACGTAATTCAAACAAGGCTGAAAATGCCGTCTTGACTTTATGACAGTTGGCCAGTTAGAGGGGAAACGGGTATGAGCTAACTGCGGCGCGGTCAAGCACGAACTCGGGTAGTTTCCATCGATCCACAATAATTATCTAAACGAGTTCGGTGTGCGTGGCGAGAGTCGGGGCACCAGCTTATTTGTCACTACTAGTCCGTCCAGGATAGTCATTATTGTCATTAAGGAGTTTCGCGTCGGTGGTATGTTTGCTGATTCCCTTTCTCGGTTGATCACCGCATACTTCTGCTGCCCGATGCTGTGTGCAGTCCCCGAGAAACTCGCCACAAGAGAGACGTGGAACGAAGGAAAGAAACGAACTCGAGCGCGCGGGCGCGCGGAGGTGGCCGAGCGGACTCGCACGACTCTTTCCGAGATGAACGCGTTGCGAACAGCATATCTCGAGTGGAGGACGAAGAAGACGAGCGGAGAAGAGCTGAGGGAACGCGTCGCCGAGCTCGCAAGAGAAGAACGACAAGCACAAAAACAAAACTCGACTTCCCAGAAACCGCGTAAACTCTTTTCTCTTATGCTCGTGGTCTCTTGTGGTCTTGGCGTGCGCAGATCTTAGGATGCCGGTGCCGACAATGTACCGTGGATCTCGGTTACCTTATTCCTCGTTTCTTAGCTTCTCTCATTCACTGCTCCTCTTAACTCGCGTCTCTTTCGTCGCGAGAACCGAACAGCCCTATGATCCACAGAGAGGCACAAGGCCCCCGCATGCTCTGCTGCCCGTCCTCGGCTTTCCCTCTTTCTCTCTTCCTCTCTCACTCTGTCTCTCGAGAGATTGTAATTATCTGTTGTGTGCCTATGTCTCTTCGATCGGTAGACGTCTGTTCTCTTCACATCGTCGATAGTTTTTATCTTTCTCTCCCCTTCTTTCTCAGCCTCTCACCGCTCTCCATTTGTCCTTTTTTTTTCTCGTTTTGATCCTGCGAGCGAGGTCTTCTCATCGATTTAAAAGAATTTTACGAGTCCCTGTCTCTCTACTTTGACGACCGCATTGAAGAAACGCTTGTTCCGTTTCTCGCGTGCTAGGACGCTACTCCGTATCTACGTTCTCCAGGTCTTGCAACGATTTCCGGCGAAACGTCCAGTAATTTCCCAGGACTCGTTGTACAGTGAATTGCTTGAATTCGGCAATTATTGAGTAGCTATATATGTATAGTGAGGGCACGAGTATCGTAAGTGCAAGAAAACGAATGAGCAAGCAAGGGAGAGCAGAAACCGAAAGAGAGGGAGAGAGAGAGAGAGGGAGAGAAGGAAGAAGCGAATAAGATGACGAAGCCAGGAAAGAATACAGGCGGCACGGGGAAGCAAAGTGTCCAAAGGTCGCAGAGGGAGACTACCGCTGCGGTGACCAACATGATTGCATCGATCGTATCTTCAGGTTTGGAGGGTGCAACTGTGCAGATCTCACAGCGAACAAGTACACGTTATAAATGGCATTTGCCGCGATGGGCAAATGTGGAAGTTCCATCGGTGCCAATACTGATCCTCCGATATTCACATACCTCGGAGTTGACCATCACCGAATGGAGGTCACTGTCGTCCAGAATACAGCTCGTGCATCGAGCTGGTGAGGGCCAAGAGGATGCACGTTGCAACAAAAGTACATACGTATCAACGTCGGAGAAGAAGAAGCTTGTCATGTCGGCGAATAATGACGAACTCCCACCGACAATACCTTAATGGCTTTCTTTCCTACATCATCGGCTGAGTATAACGAAAGTTGAGAGCTCGCAAACTCCAATTTGTAAGTCGTAAAGCAAGATCGTTGGTTTAGCTGTGGGGGTATAATAACGCGACGGGCAACTATACGGATTGAAAAAGAAGGCAAGGCAGGAGAGATGGAGGGGAAGACGTGGTCACCAGGATAGCGGCGATTTACCAAGGATAATGCTGATCAGAAATGATGCGCGTAATAACTGTTTCAGACGACAAACGTGAAACCGGAATCGTGTTATTGCCGCGATCGTATCTTTTTCTCCTCGTATTTTTGGAGAAAGGGAAAGAAAGCAAAGGGTGAGGAAGAGTGAGGGGGTGGGGACGGGATAGGGAAGAGAAAGAGAGGTGAACTCGCGCCGTGCCCTCGGCCGGTTCCGTTCAGCCCTGGGGCTTTCGCATTGCGCTTACCGCGCAAACGGAATCAACGTTAATCGTTTCTTGGGCCTCCGGGGTGGAGCACCTCACTAATTTTCCTCCCGTATAGCTGTGTACGTTTTCGCGCAGTGACTTTTCTCACACCACGTGCAAAAATACACTCGCGTTACAGAAGCAATGTAAATGGCTTAGCATTACGCGGCCATTGTCGTGCTCGCGGAATCTACGATCGTAATTTTGCATTTCGTGCACGATCCACGAGATATCCTTTGCCGGCACCATTCGCATATAATCAGAGATACTTTTGGATTCGCGTCTGTGAGCTTTTCTCGAATCGCAGTCGGCAGGAGTACAATCGCGCGCCATAAAGTAACCTGGTCAAATTTGTTTAACTACTTTACCGAGTTCGAGAGAACCAGCCGTTTGCAAAATAATAGCAGCGATGGTCCTATTAATAATAATATTTATTGGTGGCGTATGGCTGGAATCCGTTAAGGCAGTATTGTTGTCTAGAGCGCTGTTTTGGAACTGACTTTTGAAATGGAATAATACAAAAATTAATACACAAGTTTGTTGGTTCTTTATTTGCGAGGGTGCGCGAAAAACGCCTCCAATTGGCAACCAGTGTTGTGAACATTGTATGAATCGGAAAAAACCCTAAAATATTCTTGATATGTATGAGTGTGTGATATTTGACATCAGATTCAACAGAAAAAATTACAAAAAGGCGGCATGCGAAAATTTGATTATCAATTTTTCCCATTTTTCTGACTGTTCTACGAGTTGTAGATATAAAAAAAATAATAATTTTGCCCCAATTCTGGTAACAACGTTAAAAAATAATCCGAACTAGAAATTTTACTACGGGGCAGATAAGGGCCGGATCTGGCATGCCGTATTCCGTACCACGGCACGGGTCAGGCCGTCCAACCAGGGCTTTACTGGGCGTGAAATGCTTTTTTCACATTGGGCCCAATCGTGAATGCCAATTACGGACCTGAACGGTATATCTTTTCAGGCCCTGCTCCGGCTGCCGTATCTCTGCCTGAAAATAAAAATAAAAAAACAATTCTTTTTCATCTGGTTGAATTTTTTGTTCCCCTTCGCTTTATTTATGTTCCTGCCTATGTGATAATTAGATTGAAACGTATCCTGCCACTTTGAAGTTTTTACCTACCCTCGGGATTTGAACCTCGTCTTTTGATTCTAGAGCTGAGCGCACTACTCGGCCATTCTAACACTTGTGTAAACTTTCTTTTTTCTTAGCCCATTTTTATTATGCTAATTTTATTCTAAAGAATATCAATAATTTTATTCATGACGTAGAAGTTTGCATCGTTGCAATGCATCAATAATTATTTCTTTTACCGCGTGAACGTCTTTTGCCCATCTAGGCTGTGAAAATAATTCACACGTTTTTACGTATTCTCATTACGACGTGGCACGATCTCAATATGCACAAAAAAAAAACGCTGCTGAAAGTTTTGTAAAAAACTTCTTGAAAAGTTGTGCCACTAAAACTTTATTCAACGATGATTACTTACCTCACATTTTCTAATTTTTCTAATCATTGCTAATTTTAAAATAAAAAAAGAAGAATAGGTTAGTAATTCATTATGTGGCCAATGGCGTAGGCATATATCGATATAAATTTACAAAATTTACACAGACTATAACTCTTCGAAAACGGGCGTTTGCCCGAAAACTTCTTTTCCCTGAATCTTTTTAACTGCGGTGTACCGTTCGATCACTTCGCAAATTACTTCGTAATTGATGAAAAAAAATATCCGTGTGCATATACCGCCAAGACCATAATAATAATATGACAGCCTAAACACAGTTCACATCAAGCTGCGGTCCAGCATGCCGTAGTAGGCACGCCTCATCTGTGCCGTATCTCCACCAGATCAGAGGAACCGTGGTGTACGAGAGTAACAAATTTGTACACCGAGCTCGTAGTTTTTTTTTTACTAAAACGTTTGTATATAAACAATCAGTCCATGATTGTTACTTCCTAGCAGAGTGAAGGTCATTTGAATTCACGAGGTTTATATCGCTGACGTCAATGAAACCTAAACCTCAAAATCTTGATTTGCGAACTGCGGTTCTGCTAATCCGGGCGATATCCGGCACAGATCAAGCGTGCCGTAAAACAGCGTTCATAGACGCCATATTACGGCGGCATACAGGCTACTGTACTTCGGCCTTTTCAGGATGCCGTCTCGTGTCCGTAGTAATTCCTCTTTTGGCTGTTTTCTTATTTCGTCACTCATGGCACGCCATTTTCGTACGCGAAGGCGTCTCAAATATTTTTTGCAGTACTCTTTTTCGCTCATTCCTCTTCGTTTTTCAGTGCAATCTTGCCGAAATTATTCACGCACGCTCAGTTGTTTACATTGATGGCCTCGAATAAGGTTAGGTGTACACGCGTATTCGTACTCGGGGGTCGGTTGATCCGGTAGACATCCGGCGCAGATCCGGCAAACACTTGGAAGTATATGCCTGCAAACTGTGCGGGATGTCTACCAGATTAGCCAGCCCTGGAGGACGGATGGGAGAAGGCAAATCGATCAAGCCTTGGTAAGGTAACCTTACCAGAGCCATGTGAGGGTCGCGTTAGGGGTCACCTGATGAAGGTGATTAATGATGCCTTGTCGCATCGGTATCTAGGAACTACTTATTCAGTAAACCTATGGCGCAGATCAGGCACGCACTTCGAAGTATATGCCTCATCTACGCCGGATATCTACCGGATCTGTACATGCCATGTACCAGCCTGAGGAATGCAAATTGTTCAGGGCCAAGTCAGGCACACTGTAACGGCGCCCTAACACGGCCCTCGCAATATTGCCTAATTCAGGCCTAAACAGACTGTCTTTAGAACACGCGTTCTCCGGATTCACTGATCCAGTGGATATCCGGCATCGATCAGGCGGGCACTTCTACGGTATTCCGGGCCGTATCTTGAAACCTGCCTGATCAGTGATCTGGCTGCCGGAACAACATTTCTAATCGGGATATTCTGAAGGTGATTTCTGATATCCCAAATCTGAGCTCAATCGGCCAATTGGTTATCGAGATGTCCTGACCGCCACTTGAAACAGCATCGTTTCGAGAAAAACACGTCTGAGATTGGTCTTGTTATAATTTCAATAGGTTGGCTAATTTTATGAGCATTATTAAACAGTTTTCAGAGATGTATCAGAACATTTCTGTAAAATGATAAAATTCAATTTTAAATACCGCTATATTTTATTTTGTCTTTCGAATACTAAACTGTGGAATACCTCGAGAAAAAGTGAATGCAGGAACAGGCGCAGTTGATTGTAAGAGGAGTGTCCGATACGCGAGCTTGCGACTATCTTGGATAGCCCTAAGAAGATAAAACTACGAAACAAGTGCGGTAAAGGGAATGTTCGTTGAGGAAGAGGTAGAAGGAGATGACCGCAAGACGGGTGTGCGGACTTTCGTGGGTGATCTTGACCATGACCAAGAACACAGACAAGCATGGCGTAGACGGCCACCCATGATGGTCAGCCCATGATTCTTGGTGTTGGTAGTATATTGCATGGGCGCGTGTTCCCACGTATGATGCCCCGGGCGCTGGCCTAGCAAAACTCCTTGAGACCCAAATTAAAGGGGTCCCCTTCTACGATGATCGCCGAGCCCGATGCGCCAAAATGCCCCGTCCTCGTGAGTCTTTGCCGATCGACCGGTAACTGCATAATTAAAGGAACGTCTTGTAATTGGCAGTAAGAACTCACGGACTACGGCGATACGACCGTACACATGATAATAAGCTTTGAACTCTTTCCCTCCTTGAATTTTAGCTCCCATTTCATTGTAGGCTTCGTCAATATTCGTGATGATATCTTGCAACATCTGTAACCCTGAATAATAAGTTCTAAGTTATAATAGTTGTATCAGTGTTTGTCGTTTGGAATTGGGTTTGTTTGGGTTGACGTCTGACCAAACCCCATTGGACCCTCTGCGTACAAATTTCAGAATAGGGCATTTTTCATGTTACAGGATTAAAAATGGATGAAAGGTTCTACGTTTCTTGATCAGCCTCATTATATTATTATCCAAAACGAATACATCGACAAACGAAACAATAATTCTTATCATAGTACATCAATTGACACCTCCTTTGATAGTGCACCCTATCATACCCTTCTGGATCTATTCTCATAATGATAGATCCTGTGATAGTTCATCAATAACCCCAACCGCTGTTCTTGAGTAAATAACGTATTATATATGAAAATCAAGGCGAGTGTTGAAAGCTGTATCTCTTTGTGCGAGCATGAAATTACCTATTGCGGTGTCTCGTGGTTCTTTGTCTAGGCCACATTGAGGGAGCGATTGTGGCCTAGCCATCGGGTCGCCCGACTAAGCCTGTTAAGATATTCAGCATAAACCGGGCGCCGAACGAAATGTAGAAGAATATGTGTCTTCCACAAATCATAAAAACGTGAAATATGGGCACCTAACGTAGCATACCAGAGATGATTGAGAATTTATTCCGAAGACCATGGAAAGAATCGAAAGCGGATGAAGAGGGTCCTCCACTGTGTCGTGTGCTATAAGAACACGAAGTAGAATCAGCGTTGATGTTAGCATGGGACCGACTGGCCGACCAAACCACATTTTTACTTCACATCAAAAGCGCTCTTTTACATGCACACGTACCTTCGATGACGTAGTTTAATGGAATTGAGCACTCTGTAAGTTTTCATTTGCTCAAGACTATTCGAACATTTTCCCCTGTGCCCAGGCAATTTCAACATGCTGCAACACAGATTTCAATTTAGGGGTCAACATTCTAAAAACATAATGGTGTCCCTCCGGTGACAGGGACAGTCGAAAAACCGTCGATGACCTGTAAACTTTCGTACGATACAATCGATTCCTTGCACTTTTTGGGATGTCCCCTCTAGGATCTAAAAGTCAGTGGCTGGAGCCTCGTTTTCCTTCTCCGCTGACCAACAAGAACTTCGCGGTCCACTGGGACACACAGATGCAGTTGCATCCTCTCAGGCAGTTATGGAGAACGTAAAAAGATTTCATAAATCATAAAAACGTGAAATATATCGGCACAAAGCCAAAAGTATTTCGAGTGCTGCTGGAAGACATTTGAGATTTGACGATGGGGAGAACAAGGGTGGTCGGAGTGGTTGAAGTGGTGTCGAGAATCCGTATAGCGTGTCGAATGTGAATGCGAGATGTTGAACGACTGCGCGGTATAGTGGATTTCACTAGAGAGAAGGATTTCCAAAGAGACGAAGAAATGAGACGACACAAAATTCGAATGTGAGAAGGCGGAGAACAAGCAAAAGCGTAGCTAGACGCGACGTAGATGCCCACTGAGAGGAGAGGAAAGGATCACCTAATAATATTTTTATTGGCCGTAAAGTCGCGCGCGCGCGCCGACTCTCGCGAAGGGAAGAATTGCCTTAGCTATTGGCTCTGACCACATGGAGGAAATGCTCGCCACAGGAACCTCGTATCTCTTGCCTTAAAACTCCAGGCCTTCCTATCCAAAGTTATCTTCCTCCCAAAGTCCCCGTTTACCTCCCAATGGATTTACGAAGCTGTTTGCGAATGAGAAATTATTTATGAATTGTATGATTCCGATTTCGATAATTTCACTGCAACTTTGGAATCTTGAAAAGGTGATAATTGTTGAAAATGCCAAAATATTGCAAAATCTTTCATTGAAACCTTACTGAGGAAAGGTGACACTTTTGGAACCGATGCGGTGGCTAGACGTGATCACGCGGCGATCGTAGCAGCCCGTTGAGAAATTGCATACATGTATTCGTTTCAACGATATTTATGCATATAAATTATGCGGATCGACGCTGAGTGCATTAATCACATAGCCGTGGTGCATAACTGAAATGCGCGGGGATCCGCCGATTTTTTTTGTTCACCAGCATTCGTTGGCGACGTTTTCACACAGCCAACGCACACACACACACACACACACACATGCACAGCACGGTCTCGCCAGCTCGCTGGTCTTTTGTGGGTATTGAAAAATCGCTAGAATACTCGACGCGGATGATCCGAGTAGATGTAGTTTTTGTGTACAATGTGAGTATTATTTTTCAGGCCCACGTATCTTTGCGCGTTAAGTGATCAAATAGTTTTGTGTTTTTACCCTTATCAATACTCTATTGATAGCGTCCATCGACGTCAGAAAATAAGTCAGCGCAAGCTGCCAACGTATGGGGCGCATAACTTTCTGGGTTTAGCGCATTTCTCGGTCGACAAAGCTCCTCAACGGAAAGAAAGGGGCCATAAAATTCCTAACACCATGCCAAAACGTCATGCACCTTTCTCACGATTTATTCCGGTGCTTACTTTAGCGTTGGATTCCCTAACTCCGTTTTGTCCTTTTTTTTCATTTCCGTTGCTCCGACGCTCGAACAGCGTCCGAAAAACGGCCGCGAAAAATATACATTGTGACTGAAGCTGCGAGATGCAGAAAAAAAGGTTGGCCCTCAGCACAATGGTATATCATGTAGAATCGGATTCTATTTTTATACGGTGCAAATCTTTATGGCCCCTTTTGTATACTCAGAGCAAGAGTGCATCTTATCGGGATACCATGAAGAAAATACGAATGAACGATATGGACCGGTATGTGCAGATACATGGACGCGGTGATAGGAAGATTCAAATGTCATGACCATCCGTTCAGAAGTAGGCTCTCGCCAACCTGGACATATATTTTTGTTTAAAACAATTAAAATCATTATTACAATTGTATTCCACACGAGAGTTTGCGTACGTCGCCTGTCATTGCAGATGATCACGGCTCTTGCACGATGAAGACATAATATAAAAATATGCGTTTGCGAGGTAACCAACTAGTCATCAAGCGCTTGTTCATTGTGTCGGAGATCATGCGACGCGGGTTCAAGCGACTGAGCTTTCATGCTCGTATAATTCAAGGACTATCGATTACTAGATGATCGATGACTTGTCTTATTTTTGCATGATGCATAAACCTCAAGAATTTATCGCCAACACTGAACAGAAACTCGGCTGAAGAGCATTCCGCAGGGGGGTCGGTTTGTCGGTAAGGTAAAAGTGTTGTTATTGTGGGGCTTCAACTGTGACGTTGGAAAAGGACACTACGAATTGTCGATACGGAAGCATCGGTGAATGAGATGCGTGGGTACAGAGCACAGCCTTACCGGTCGAACGTTACAGTCAATAGTTTAGTCAGTCAACACGGCGGAGACTGCTGCTTGGGCTGTTTCGTCGAGTGGTTTCGTAAGCAGTCGGTAATACTCCTGTATCAAACTGTTTTAGCAGATTCGACATCGATGTTTTCGAGATCGAGAAAAATTGACGACTTCAACGAAGAATATGACTCGAAATAAATGCATGTAATTTTTTAATCGCTAACGAGTCTGGATGTACCCTCGTGTCACAATGAAAAAGACTTTGGAAAGGAATTCCACTCGAGTTTCAAATTATCCGAGAATTTAAGAGGAAGCTTTTACCTTTCGAGCAGTCAGCGCCCACGTAGCTTTGAGCCGTTTCGCACTGAAGTTGCACTGGAAGTAATAGTCCAGGAGCCACCACTGCCCAAGCTATGGGTCCGGAGATCTGTGCTCCGCTGTGTCACGTCGCACGTAAGATTTTGATCTCTCGGGAGGTTCCACACTGAAGGCGGTGATTCGTCACCCCCGACCACGAACAGCTAAAATAACGACGTCAGTGCTGTGGGACGTGGACATTCGACCTATGCTTTTTCACGTTCGTGCTACGATTAATGTGATCCATGCTCATGCATGATTGAATCATTATTACGTTTGCCACGCATGCAAAATGGAGAAGCAATGAAGATCGGTTGATTGCGATATTGAACCATGTTTGGAAGGGCATTTGAATTGGTTCGAAGGCTACTTCAGTAGCCAAAGGGCTTTGCAATGCCGATTTTCTCCACGTTGAAGCGTAACAAAAGTGAACCACTCGAAGTTCATCCTTCGAAATACAATCCTAATGATTCAACGTAACACATCATGCATATAAAAAGCAAGGATGAGATATAGTTCGAAGAGGGCGGAAATGTTTGTCTGAGAAGGATTTTACAGTCGAACATGTCTCATGATACAGTGCCCTAGGCTCGAGAAAATATGTCGCTTATCTCGATTGTTATTTACATCAGGTTTGTGACTTGAATATGTAACCGTTCGGATGTGGTACGCGGCTCGGTCGACACCCTTCTCTATCGCGTCACCGTCATCTTTTTGGGACCCGAGAGCCCGTGGCGTGCGCCTTCTTGTGCCGCGCGGTCTCTTTGTTTTGTACGCAATTACTTGATGAGTCATTTCGGTAATTGGGGCATATTTTTTCGGGATTTATCGGGGACACGGGGGCTAGCCGAGCGTCGGTAAGATTTGCACAAGCTGGGGATGACTTACGCTGTACTTCAACGGTTGACGTTTTAACGAGCGCAAGCTCGCTTCACTTTATTTATCGTGCTAGTTATCGCACGCTGCATAAACCACCAGCCGGCCCCTGCGCCTTTCGTGTTGCTTCCACACGTTCCTGAGACCCTGGTCGTCTTCTGGTCTATCTTTCGATGCAGAGTGAAGGAACGAGAAACGAAATGTGGCACTCATGTCCCTGCCAGTGTATACCCAAAAACAGAAAAAGGAATCCCCGGTATAAAATACGTTGACCGAATGATTGCACAAAGTTTTACGATGCACTTCAGAATTTTTGGATGGGAATTTTGCGATCCTCCCAAGTGCTGTTACTGCCACCTTAAACTTTATTACGAGTATCCAATAAGCTTTTCAGTATAAAAGACTAGATAATCCATGTGAAATGCAGTGGAACAATACCCCCCCCCCCCCCCCTCTCTCTCTCTCTTTCTCCAAATCCTGGCCACTCGCGCCATCTACAAGCTCACGTATATATAAATATATAAACATTAATGTCCTCGTTGAACCCTCGCTTCCTTTCCACATTCGACTTCAATGCATTAGCAGATAACGGATCTTAATACCGCATGGTTGTTTGTTGTTTGCCGGTGATTCTGTGAATATTATGCGCGCAGACTCAAATACATACATCGCTATCTTAATGCGGGACCGCCATAAGCCGTTTGTGGCGGAGAGGAGCAATTCGGCGGTAGCGAAGGTGAAGAAAAGGGGCGCTACATGATGTTGGTCATGTTCAACAGGAGGAACGTTGTCTTAGCAACATCCCTCGGACGAGAAGGTATCCAGGGAAATTTTCGGTGGCAAACGGAAACCCGAGGCAAGGTGGATGAGCCAGAATACGTATGAGAATAAGTGGGATTGAGTTGTCGTAAGGTGCCGGTGAGTCTTGAAGAGCTCGTAGGTCGGTTAGTTATGTTAACAAGTTAGACGATACGGAGATAAGGATCCTACGCGATCCTTTGTGAACTCGAGGGAAACGTGACACCAGAAACAATCTAACAAACGAAGAGGGAGTCATAGAGAAAAAAAAATGCCGGTTTTGGGCCGAGAAGAGACCAGCAGCGAAAGAACGCGGGCTGCTCTCAACTCCATCTTTTTCCATTTCCCTCAACTGCGGCCTGTCGGCTTCTCTCTACTTCATCAACTTCCTCCATTTTTACGCTGGCTTCACATCTTTTTCGTCCCTTTCCACTCGGTAGTACCCTCTGAATTTTAAGAGCTCGAAGAACCTGAGAGCATTACACCTCAATGGAGAACGTTGTAACGTGCTGAATGCTCCACGGCCATCAGGCGCCGCATTCCTTCATTTACCTGAACAAGATTACGTAGATCTAATTGTACGCTTTTAGCCGTGATACATTTTCTTTTCAAAGTAGCCAAACTCTCTTAAACAACTAATGGTGGCTCGTGCACTTAACTTTATAGATTTTGCAGAAACTTCCCAACTTCTTCGATAATTCTCTTGGCTGCTTGATCCTCACTGTCAAATTCGAGCATACACGGGGTAAATATGATTTGCCGGGAATTGTAATTTCTGAATGGCCAATGAATTATTCGACCTTGAACTATCTCAATTCATAAGCCTTTTTTCCATCACCTTGACCCTTATTGTGGACCTGCGTTTTCCCACAATTTAACGGAACGAACTGAACCTTTCATTACGCTCGTTCAGGAACGTCACACCAGTTCCTTTCCTTCTCTCTCGAGGGGTAAAAGGATAGGCTAAAAGCCGAAGAGCGAGAGCAGGTCGAGGGCTTCGTTACAACGGGCTCACGATGCTGTCGCAAATACGACGCGTAAGCTGTAAATTTACGAGCTTCGACAGAGAGAAAACATATTACCTCTCTATCTTCCATCGGGATGTACTAGCCTAGCTGCGTGCTACAGAAAAGCGTTACAAACGCTACCGAAGGCGCGAAGGGAGGTATCAGCGTCGGGCTGATTTCTCTATTAGCTGGGATCTGGACTCCCGTGGCGCCGGAACGAAGCGGCAAACTGCCGAGCCCCCCGAGGTCTTGCAGGCCACCTTGAAGCTTTGTGGATAGCCACCGCCACTGGTAGTCCTCCCTGTGCCCGCCTATTTCATGCTTTTCATATTATATTCTTCCACCCAACCACCAACCTTCACCGAAAACGTGATTTTATCGACTTTTTCAGAAGAGATCAGAAAAGATGTGCGAAACAGCATATGAAGAAGATTCCTTTCGGAAAGGTCTCAGGATCCCGATGAATTATTACCATTCAAGAAGAGGGTATTTGGTCGCTTTGCTATGACATTATCAGTCTCGTTAGCTGACTCTCCACAGAAAAGACGAAATAACACGCGCGATGGTGAAAAATTAGACACCTCGATGCGAACGCTTATGATGGCAGCGCCGTGGTAGGGCATGACGTCAGTTGTGTACGGTTTAAAGTAAAAACGTAAAGGACTTGAAACGAATATAATTCCGCCAATGACAGTCCACGTTTTTGAAAATAGAAATGAAAGGACCAGACGAGACTGAAGTAGGAAGATTGACAACTACATGGTTCTTGAGGAGTGCACGAATTGCCAGGGCTGGGAAAGCGAGGACACTCTTTTTTCAAAGAATAACTCCACGTTCGGCGTTCACCTTAAAGCATGGACCAGGCCACAGCCATCTATACCTTCCAGCATCGCGGGAAGAAATAGATTTGGATCTCAATATTGAAAGCCACTCAGTGAGTTCCTTTGAAAAAAATTTCATTCGTTTGTCATTCTCTTTACATTCACAGAATTGCCTGGCATTTAAGTGACTATTTATTTCTCGATTGATTATGCACAAATTTTATAATTTCAATGACATGTAAAGAATGAACAACTTTAAAATAAAACATCAGCCAATGCATTCTGAAGTCTCAACGTGCCGTTGCACTTGTGGTTGTTGTTGAACGGTCTCCGTTGTCCATTCCCGCGAAATTTCATATTTTCTGATATTTCATATATTAAATGTTATTTCTTACCTACCCATTTGCTCAACTTTACTAACTACATGATATATGCGTTTGGTAATGGTCAATTAGCTTTTCAAATGGTATAGATATATACTCAGATATATTTTATCCGAGCAGTGTTATGAGAAAACCAGCACGGCGTATAAAGAACGGGCGTCGAGGCAGTCTTGTTCGCTACACTGGTGTGGCCCCTCAGGCAAAGAAACGCACGAGCCTATCTCGGTTCCCTCTTTATGCTCGGTCTGTTTGTTTGCGAGCCGGTGTTCATCCATGTCCGATCGTGTTTCACGAGGTTTCGGCATTTGTCGTCTGTTCTCCAGTCTTCGGTTCTGGCCTCATTGGAGGAAACCCGCGTGTCGGCAATTCAATAGTCCCTGTCCACAAGCAGCAGGTAGAATCCGTAGTAGTTTCGTGGATAGCTCAGTATAGACCGCTGGGGGAAACAAAGATGATGGAGAATGCGAACTATGTTGCCTGATAAGAGGCTGTCGATCCATTCTCCCAGCTTTTGCCAAAACCACCAACGTTGCCTCCAGCCTTACTCAGGTAGGGCAACTAGGATTGTGCAGAAGGACATACAGAACTACGAGAACCCAAAGATACATAAAAAAATAGAGAATAAAACCCTTTGTGAAATACGATCATACCTTGCCGACATTCTCACGTTAATTGGTTGACAACGCCTCTCTTGTAATTTCATTAGGGAGTCTCGCGCCGCCGTTGAGCGCATCCCACCCCTTTGTGGCCGCTCCCTCACCGCATGTCGCATGCGCCGGGAAACGAATGCCGAGAAAGCTCGAATGAATTGAACGACAGATCTCGACGCCTCGACCAGCCCAAATATTTGCCTGCTTTCACGGCTTCGCGGGACCACTGATCGGTCGATCGGTTAGGCAGGAACATACGAGGATTGATGGAGGATGGCATGCTCGTAAAGGCGTTTGTTGGTACCTTTGATTCTTACACGCAGCCCGATAGACTCTTCCTCTCTGCTATGCTCTCTTATTTAAACACTTTTTGATCGTTGATCGTAACGCACTTCCGTCTCTTTAAGTCCATGGAATGATTAGCTTGTGGTTGGAGGGTGGAAAATCTGCACCCTCTTCATTCCAGCCGCTATCCAGTCTTCATTCCAGAGGACAGCAGCAATGGGAATAAAGATTTCGTCTCGTGCGGTTTTACGGTCAAGGTGTGTGTGTGTGTGTGTGTGTGTGCGTGTGTACGGTTTTAAAACCATCCTGTTAAATATCGCCCTTGCAGGTAACGCATATAGCAAAAGAGGATGCCAGGCGCGTTATATACGCATGCAGAGAAAAGAAGCGGTTCTCGTCAGAGGCATGGGGGCGTGGAATCCTCGTTCCTTCGGGATCGCCGTGTGGGGTCCTCCGAACCAGCTCAGCAGAACATGCGCAGCCAGAGGTAGCAGCAGCAACTGAACACGCGGAATGAATGGCATACGACAATGGACCAAAGGTCCAGGAAGTGTACTCGAGTGATCTACCGATCATTCTCCAGCACTTTGGGAATGCGCGTGAAATCTATCTTTTTCTATAGTCCATAGCAAGGGCCAAGGAAGAGGCTGGGGACCTCAACGCTCTTTAGTATTCTTCTTTTTTCCCGTCTCTTGCTGTTCTCCAGTACTTTGGCGGCACTTGACTTTGAGCTGTCGGCAACAATGCAGCCTAGTCGACAATACGCCCCGCAATCCGCTTTCCTATCCAGCCAGATGCGATTTTGATGATGTGACTTTTTTCCATTGGAAGGCGAGTCCTCGATCGAAGGGTAGCCAAAAACATTACCGGAGTTGAAATTTTTGTCTCCCGGGGCCGGGAATGAGCAACGATCTTTCTAAGATCGTGTTGCCTTCTTCAATGTCGCATAACTTCAAAACGAATAATTCAATAAATTTAGCGAGTCAGGCTAGTGTCAGAAAAATCCCAAAGCCCGTAGTTTGCAAGCAAAAAGGCAATATTAGTTCGTGACTACCAGGCAAAGTGAAAAACTGCGTGGGTATGCATAGCTTGCAGCCATGGTATCTACCATGTTTGTCCCTTAAATCTGTGAAATACGACTTCCTATCGGAAGAGCGTCGGGCCTACACAAGAGGTGTCGCCCTGAAGAGGTGAAAGCCGGCGCTCACACATGGCTCCTTCACCCATGCTTCTCGCAAACAAATGTCCCGAGACGGGCATACAATTAGCCAACGCTTTTGCACCGATGTTGTTCCACGCGTGTGTTGTTGCGTTCTATGGGCGTCTGGATCGTTTACTTCCACGGTTTGTGTGGCCTGGACGTGCCTGGGCATACGATCTGCTTGCTAGTCAACATATTACGCAGGACGGCTCTACCTTCAAGTTGTTCAAGTGTTGATTACTGCCGTGCATGGCTTTTTCACTTCGTCAACCACTTTATTTCTACACTTCGTTCGTGCTGCATTCTCGACATCCCTGACTAATTGATTTTATACTAATTAATGATTTACAGAGTAGTTATTCGGTTCGCGTGCTGGTAAAACATGAAAACGCAATATCTGCTATGCCTTAGCGATTTACAAGGTATTTGACGTGACAAAATGTTTAAAAAACCTGATATGACGATGACATCACCCCGCTAACGCATAACATTATTATTATTCTACGTAAATGAGGCCTTGCCACACGCACCTGTATACAGGGCAGATGCCAAAGAGCCTACATTTTGAAAACGTATACAATGCTGAAGGGATTCGAGCCGTGAAATCGCTATTTGACCGGAGATTACGTTAGCAGATCTGCTAGTAATATTTGAGAGGCGTGAAACCAGGAAGGCGTGGCGCAGCGCCGCTGGCCGTCAGGCACTGCGCCAACAACCGTTTGATGATGCTGGTTTCTTTCCGAAACACTTGTTGCGGTTGTCATACGCTCATCACCAATCACCGGCAGCCCTAACTTATCAACGGATTTAGGATAGCTGTTAGCCAAGTTGCGAATATTTTTGCAACGAAATATTTTTGCAACGAATATTTTTGCAAGACAAAAGGATGCGAAAAGCATCCTTTTGTCTTTGATCATCCATATCTCAGCAACCAATAATCTCACAGGGAATTAAAGGGCAGCTTCGAAAACTTGATACATTTCCTACAAGATCGTTTCATTGATTTTTTAGAAAAAAAACCTTTTTTCATCCTTAAAATTAATTAGAAAAAGTACAAAAAAGTACTTTTTGTGGTTTTTCAGTAAATCTACCACTACTTCACAAATATTGATGGTGAGACTAATGCTGCCAGATTTTTTTCGCATTAACGTACCCCCAATAGCCCTGTAAATTTTCAAATTGATCCATCGAACATTTTGTCCAGACCGATTGATCAAAGTTTTACAAAACAATTACAGTAACACTTGTACGGTTCCTAAACATCGTGTAATCATCATCAAAATGAAAGGACCAATGTTTCCGACATTTTTTCACAAGCTTGCGCTAAGTTACTTGGTAAAATTTTAAAAATCGAGAAATGCTTTGATTGAAAATTTGTAAAACATTTCAGGCAACAATACTGACTCTTTTTTTACACGATTTTGATTGTCATTGTCAACGACCGGCATTTGAGTTACCCAAAGGGTACCACGTGCAGATTGCGCGGTCAGATTTACGTTTTTGTGCCTACGCACGTTTGTCTGTTTATCTGTTTGTCCGGCGTGTGCACAGAATTAATCGCATAAATGTTCTCAGATCGAGTACTGAATACAGCTCCAAGGTAACAACGCTTAATCAATACAATTAAATTTGAGTATGCGAAGGACGAAACGTGTCTAATATGAGTCAGTATTGTTTCCTGAAATGTTTTACAAATTTTTACAAAAAAAAAACATTCAAACATTTTTGGTCTTAATTCTTCGAAAAAAAGTCACAAATTTCACACGTAACTAGTCCAAAGATGTAAACAAAAAGTAAAAAAAAATGGTCTTTCCATTTTGATGATGATTACACGATGTTTAGGAAGAGACTTGTCCCATTAATTGTTTTGATTGGTCTGGAAAAAACGGTTCGATTAATCAATTAGAAAATGTACAGGCCTATTGGGGGTACATTAAATTGAAAAAACTTGGCAACATTAATCTCTCCAACAATATTCGAACGATTTTCAATATTTTTTTCGTCTCAGGTATTGGGATGATAAGGTCGATGTTTCGCACACAGATAGTACATAGTCTCGACATGTCACGCGTTTTTGATTAATTGCAAAATATATACAAACAACGTAATCATTGTTATTTAATCTCCGGGCTCTAGCCTCCGCACGGCTCGGTCGCGTACATGATTCCGGTCAGTGGATTCATTTAAAGTCAAAAGTGGACAAATATATTTTTAGTATAATGGTAAAGCTACAGACTCACCGGATACTTTTTCGAAATTTTAAAATTGCATGAATTGCACTGTCTTGAATGAAAAGTCGATTTTCGACCACAAATAACGACTTCAAACGTTTATTATTAACAAACGGAGGAACATATGAAAAAATAATCCAGTCAGTGGATTGAATGTGTTATAAAATATGTCCAATCCAAATTTGAAGTAAATCGAACGATTAGATTTTGAGATATGATGTACGCCAAATTGCAAACTATACTTTCGAGATAAACGCAAGCGAAGATAACGTATTGAATCCACTTTTTCCGTATACAATTTTCGTATAAATGTTTAGGTATGCTCAATATCTTTGGTGATGCTTTATGGTTTCGGGCACGAGCAATGCGACTAGGACGTTTATTTTGTTGTAGAATCGTTTTTTTTTTCGTTATAAACAATTTCATTGTTATAATGACGATTGTGACGAAAAAGTGCATTTTGTAGAAAAAAGTTTGAAATAAAAGGTGTTTCTTTTTAATTGACAATAAAAAATGTTTCTTTCATTTTTTTGCTAGCTCTATTAGTAATGGAGATATGAACAAGGAACATTTTTATGGGAAAGACGGAACGATGAGTGAAAGGGACAAAACGATGAGTGAGAGGGGATGCGATTAATTTGCGTCGCTTATATCTCCATTACTGATAGAGCTGGTAAAAAAGTTGAACATCTTTTATTTTAAATTTCCATCTATAAAATGCACTCTTTCGTCCCAATAGTTATTGGAAAATTTTTAACGTAAGGAAGTGCCTTGGTGTATGGACTACTTGCTTGAGATAATATCACAATTTGTTTTTGTACCTTCAATCTGCGATTTCTGCACCGTGTAACAAACAAACAGCCTCGATGGACAAAGTCATATCAATGTCCTTAGAAACCATGCAATGCACCGCGCAGCGCTAGAGTCGTATCGCAACGGAACGTTCTGATCGTCTCTCCTAAAATCGCCATAACTCAGTCATTTATTGGAATTTTTGCCAAATCTTATGACCAAATTACGCAATAAGAAAATAAAATAAACCAAAAGTCGATTTTTTGGAACTCCAAGGTTATGCATATCCCTTAACTGAAAAACAAATGACGGCGACCGTGAACGCTTGAAAAAAAACAAAAAAATTGGTAAATTTTTGTCTCGCGCTATTTTTTATGATTGTGCGATAATCGTAGCTCATAAAATTTGTTTGCCAAAAGATCTCAAAACTAGAAACTTGAAGCTACAAAATGGTTTTCTTTTATCTCGATACGACCGTTTTTCACACAGTTAAGGTGGTTGAAAAAACACGAGAAAAATGTTATTTTGCTTTCATTGTTTGAGTAGGGTTATGTTATATATTTACTCGACCTTTAGGTTACTATAGAAAAACACATTCGCCTACCATCGGTACATTTATTATTTGGTTCATTCCATTGTTATCTGATATTTGCCGATTAATCGGACCGAGCTAGGTAGCGTCTCATACCCATTCGTACAATCTACCGAAATGAGTGTCCAATGTCCAACGAAGATCTTCAGCCGGAAGCTGCTCAATCATTTCTCAACATGTGTTCCTTGCATCCACGGACCCGCAGAGTTTTCCACACGAGTACCCGACGCGACGATGCAGAGAAAATTCAAGGAAATTCCTGGAGCAAGATCATCCAGGATAAGAGTGACGAGAGCTTGGTGTAGCAAGGCGGTGGATGAGGCGGCTTCTAGAAAGAACGAAACTTTCAAGCCCGAAGAGTGAGGGTGAGAAGGAGAAACGAGAGCGATACAAAAGGAATGCCCAGGCTTGCCTCTTCATCTACCTATTCGAAAGATAGATGATAGGGAACGCTCGTGGATGAGAAAGGAACCACGTAGTGGCGGTGTTGACGCGGATGTACAGTCCAGCTCAGCGATTCATCGTGGCCTTAGCAGGCGTCGAGCCGATATCTAAATCACGGACCAAACAAGGCTATTGTTGCGCATTTAGTGTGTGAAAGAATGTTGCCAAATCCCAATAGGATTGTCGGGAGGCGGGCGTATTGGACACGAGAGAACACGTATACACACAGTTGAACTAAAATAACGTATTTGAGAAGTGAAAAGAGAATATCGTAAAGGTAGAATACACTTAAGGACAATGAAAGATCCCGAAAGTGGGCGCATGGGGATAGAGAAAGAGGGTGGATGGACACGGTTCCAGTTGTGCCACAAAAAAGAGAAAGAGAGTGCAATAGGAACGGAGAGAACGATACACAGCGCAGCAGGTATGGAACACGGACGGGGGATCGGCCGAGAAGTTGGACTTGGAAGGGCCATAGAAGTGGCGCCAGCTTGTCGTGCTGCTCTTAACACGCAGGTATTTTTCTCAACATGCAATACGAATGCAGTGGAGGTAGCGGTATAAATACATATATCACTGGTCCTTTAGTATATAAACGCATACATCGTTGAGCGCGCGAAGATACTATATTACACGTGCGAAACCACCCTGACTACCGGGGGTTTGAAGAAGAGGCCTAGGGTTCGAGTGAGGCTGGTAGTGTGTGTGTGAGACATACACACCCGGAGAGGGAGAGAGAGAGAGAGAGAGAGAGGGCGGCAAAAAGAGAGAGCAAGGTATAGACGTCGACCTGGACCCTCGAACCCCCTGGATCCAGCAGTTATGCCAGACTTTGCTCCGCTCGATCTACGTGCAACCTACCAGCAAAGCTCGAGGAGAGCGGCGAAATCTCTTAGTTAAGGGCATTGTGGTGTATTTGTGAATGGAGCCAGTCGGCGGCACTCTGATCCACGTTCAGAATGGGAGAAAGCGGGGGGAGGGGGGGTGGAGTGAGAGAGGGAGAGAGAGAGAGAAACGTAGACCGAGCGAGGTATAGAGCCGGCGTCTCCATTGAGGACCTCCGGCGTGCACGAGCTCGCTTGCCAATGGCGTTAGCATGGTGTGGCCAGCTCTCTTATTGAGCCCACCGTTGATATCGTCCTCTTCAGATCGGGGCCTCTTCACAGTTTCTCCTCTCTGATTCGCTATAGAATACAGGACCTTCTCATTCTTTATTTCTATTACTCTTTTTCGATGATACGACAGCGGGAGAGCTGGGAGGCTAACGAGAAACGAGATTCCACCGCCACCCAAACTGCTGCAGATTGAGATCGCGCCCGACTCGCCTTCTCACCATTACGGTCAAAGTTCAAAAAAACACTCTCACCTCTGGAAACGAGTTGTTCATACGTGAGTCACTTGAAGCGGTATAGCCAGGTAATTATATTTCTTCGGTACGTGACAGCTACTTCCTCCCGAGTGATGACATATCGAGTGGTCGCGAATGTGTTACTTTCAGAAACGACTTCCCTTCGGTACAATGCCGAAGTTTGTCGTGTCCTTGCCAGGACACTTTTCAAGCGATACGCCCGGTTGTGGTCCTCCAAGCGTGAGACTATATCACTTCGCACTGTTGCAGCACTGAAATGGGTCGCCCCTCGCCCTCTATCCGGTTTTAATATATATTAACACCACCGCGGTGATATATTTGAAGCGGGTGTCGGAAAAATTAAAGCAATCCTTTTGGCACTATCGTCGGTGGTCCCGTGTCTTATTTTGGTATGGTGAATAGTGTCCGAGCTTAGGATGACGCATATATATATATTTATTATTTCTTCTGTACGATGGCTCATCGGCCCTGGAAGCGTACCTCTCGTTCGACCGCTGTTCTTTCTGCTCTTCGGCTCGTTTCGGTAATCGGAGACCCCGGGATACAAATACGTACGCATTAATAGCGGGTGGACCGGAGAACCCGACGGCCCTCCACGGATCGGTGAAGACTTTTTTTCGGCATGTCCGCGAGAAATTGGACGTGTCGAGGGGGAACATAATTTCGGTGTTGCCCCAACTAATGGAACACCATTCCGCTATCGAGTTTGATCCATACACGTGTTTTTGTGTTTTTTTTTTTTTCGAATTGCTCGATCGCATTCTCTCGCGAGCATCCGTGCTCTCTTGTCACGATTCCCATCTCGAAATCGTCTTATTTATTGGTGCATCTCTCGTTTGCCAATACAATGGCTCCGAAAGCGTCAAGGATGTATTCCGCAAGTACGTACATTGGAAAACGCATAGATTCGAAGAGTCGAAGAGCTTTCAATACGCAAGGTGTTAAAGATAGATCGGCGTACGCGCGATTTGGCGCGGAGGTTTCGAGAGAAGAAGGGAGTACAGGTTGGAACCTTCGGAAACACGGGGACCGAAAGAGGAGAGCGAGAACAAAACGCCAGGACAGGATAGAACGGGACCCGGGGAGACCCCCCACGGTCCTACCTCGCACTTTCCCACGTACGGGTGATCTCGTTTCATCCCGCCGACACAAACGTTTTTTCCGTCTTTTTATATCGTCGCTCTCGCTTCACCAACCATACACGTGCATCCTATTCCAAAAGCCTCGTGTTCGCGTGAATATTCTCGCAAAATACTTGTATCTTATGGCTCGTTGGCAACCCGCTGGGATGAGCATCACCCGTCACCCGCAACATTTTTTCCCAGACTATAATTTCGTCCCTCGAGATTAACGACGACGGGGACGAGAGGTTGGCATCGTTATGGCGCGGCGGCTCACCGGCTAGTTTAACTATTACACTCGAACCGCTTTCGCTATCACATACGTACATGCCATTCCCAACGTGATGTATATTTGTGTTCGCCGGACTGTATTTGCCGGACATGCGAACGATAATTTTACAACGATCGATCGTAACACGCAGATTGGGTCTTTGATTTTTATTTTTGTTTCCTCGTAGAACAAGAAATCGAGCGGGGAAAAAAAAAGGATCCGCACGTAGGAAGCCGATCTTCGAGAAGAAAAAGAAATATTCTACCGCGTATATTTGAGATCCGGCGAGGGTGGGACAGGGACGGCGGGACGCGCGGGGTCACCCCGTTTGAATCGGCCTCCCATAGAACACGGAGAGAAACGTCCGTGTCGAGAGACGGAACGTACGGGCGTATCGCTGCGAGAGAGAAAGAACGAGAGGGAGAGTTGAAAACTCAGTGGGCCCTCGGGCCTCTAATACGACATGCTCTTTCGGATTCCTGACGGTCGTTTCGCGGATGTTAACAAGGCATCAGCATGGGCCTCGTGCCCCGGCTGCGGTCGTGGCACCGCCGGCATCGAGCCCGGTAGTATACACGCCGACCAGAAACGAGACGCGAGAGACAACACGCCGCGAGAGCATGGACTATATATAGCGGAAAGGATGATGATCGTACAAACGACGCCGAGCGTGAAAGACAGAAATGGAGAACGTGGCGAAATAGGGTTTTCGTGGATGGGAACAAAGAAGGCGAGATGAGAGCGACGCGTTCTTAGTTGGATAACATCGAAGGACCGAGGAGGCTCGGGCGGTCTTCACCTTCCTCGATCTGCTCTTTCATATGCGAGCAGGTCTCTCGATTTAACGCGTGTTCTCTTTGAGGTTTGCCAAGAGGCTCCTGCTTCACGCTCCATACCTCTATACTTTGCGTACACACATTTTTATTTGTTTGCCCGCGCACGCACACACACAAAAGCATAGATACGTGTATAAGTATATAAGTATGTGTCACTCAAGTAGGACCGACGCCTTTGGGATTTTGGAAAAGTCGACGAGAGGGTCGAATTTTTTTTTTTTCGACTTTTAAGCCATTCCTGTAACTTATGGAAATGTTTCGCTGATTACGAATATCGCCAAGTCTTCGTGTTATTATACACTATGGACGATTTTGTAGAAAAATTGGGTGTTGCGGGGGAAACGAATGGTCCGTTTTCAGGGGGTTAAAAAACATCTACATAGAGTTGGAAATAAAATCTCGAAAATCCAATTTTTTTCCCGCCTCGGCTAAAGTAAGTGGCTTTACTGAATCATCGATGATTTATTTCTGTACTCGGTTTTACGCTCAGCTTCATGCTTATCCCCTTTGTAATCATGTTCTCTTTAAAATGCCGTCCGCTGATCGGCAAATTCCGATGGACCATCGTTTGGCGGCAATTTTTCCATCTACCCCTTAATCTTTTCTTCGGCTATTCCTCAAGTTCATTTTCCGTGAAAACTCTTGAAACTTCAACTTCATTTCAAAAACTTGAAATTTTCGGATTTTGGAAAAGTGGCTGAAACGAGCGAACTTTTTTTTTCAGCATCTAGATTATTTCTGGGGGCTATCTTATGGGAAATTTTCTACCGATTACGAATATCACGGATTTTTTGTAGATAGCTCGAAAATACGCCGTCTGAACGCGAAAAACGTGTTTTTACGCACTTTTAACGATTTCTCATAAAATTGAGTGTTCTGGAGGAAATTAATGGCGAATTCATATTCAGGGGGTTGAAATAAATCGACATAGAATTCAAAATAAAATAATGAAAATTCCAAATTTTTCCTGCGTCGTCAACGAATAAGTGGTTTCGATTAATGGTCGATCATCCTTTTTAATTTAGGCTTGGAACTCCGTTTTGCGCTCATCATCTTCGAAATCTAAAAATCATCGGAGTTGCGAAGATTTTATCGATTTTTGGCAGAATTTCAAAGCCGGACCATCGTTTTTTACATCCCATCCTTAAACCGATAAAAAAATCATTTTCCAATTCATCAGTCTGTCGCAGCATCGATATCCATAATGAATCTGAGACACTCCTCGGTGCTACTTTCTGACAATTGCAAGGGCCATCGAGGGTACGTTGCACCACGCTGTTCCATCGAACGTCGAACGCTCGCCTAACTTAGCCGCCATTTTCTCCGTAGGAGGAGTGAGAAAAATGGGGCGACGCCCGGCGCGACGATGAAGCACAGGGGAGCAAAGTACCGAGACGTTTGATTGAAAAAAAAAGGTCACATAATAGGCGTCGTATGTGTTAGGTGCGGAAAACGCGGGCGCGAGTTGACTCCAGGGCGGCGAGAGATCGACGTTGGTGGCTCTCGAATGGTCAGAACGACGGAGGGCCATGGCAGAGTATATACGCGTCCCGTAGGTCTGAATCTCCCTCGCTCAATGCTATTACGAAGCACGTCGAAGGTTCTCTCGCAGGAGCAGCAACAGAGTGCGAGCACGGCCAACAGCAAGCTCCGACGATTCTCCTCCGCTCCCGACATTCCAAAACAAAGAGGTACATACGAAAGAGAGAAACGGCCCGCTCTTGTGCTCAACGGTGGACAATATGTAAATCAGTGGCTGGCGGTGGTCACGATGTCGCGACCTCGTCGCGTTGTTGGTGCTCCTCTCGCTCTCTCTCTCTCTCTCTCTCTCTCTCTGGCTCACAAAACCTTTGCGAACACCATACACAGAGTGCCCTCGCCACTTGGATCGTCTTGGAGCTCCCCGAGGTCCTACGGGCTGCAACACCTCGTGTATTGTGTATTCGTCGGGTGGTACAGCGCTTGTATGCTCCTTACCCGTACATGAACGACAACTTATATGCATGGCGTAACCCTGCCGACGTTGCGGTACGGAATAGTCTTGTTCGCATGGATCACGATGGTCACTTGCTCGGGGAGACATAAGGGTCTCTCTTGACCGCGAGATCTGTAACGATCGTAATGGCTCACGAGCTCGAGAGAACCACCAGAAGTAGCAGCAATACACAGCGGCAGAAGAATCAACAGACACACACGCACACGCACAGACTTTTCGAGGCCGCAACATGGCTAATGTTCCTTCTCAAGGATACTGCGCCCTTAATCTTGATACGGCTAGAATTTCCACAGGGTCGCAATTACCCAGCGGTCTTTGCACCTAGAACGTCGTCACCTAGGCATACGAAAGAGCGAGACAAAAATGTGCAACTCCGAGGATATATAAGGACAACCAACTGATCTAAAACGAAAGTTAGCAAGTGGGGCCGAACTATTAAGATTGGGAGTTGCTAATGGCCGGGGCCACTTAGGCATAGACCTTCAGCCGTATACTGCCGTCGTGAACTTCGGTAGGACGTGCTTTTACAGACTCGATGGAAGCTTTGCGCAACATGGGCTCTAAATCGTAAGTTTGAGTGCCGAAGTATCGCTGGAAGCACACTCGTGCTTGGCTCTTTTCCTCTTTACCGCAGAGAGAAGAATGGACAACGGGGACAGTCATCACACCCATCACAATGGACAGTGATCACACCCGGCGTGAACATTTTGATTCGCTAGCTCGTGTCCTGACTTGTTTCACACGTAAATCCTTCGGGACCCCAGAAATAATATGGGAAACGAGAGAAAAAAAGAACCGTACACTTTAGTGTTTTGTACGAGAACATAGAGGGAGAGAGAAAGATCGGTCAGGTGAGCGGAGTCGGTTCCCATGCATTTTGCGAGAGAGGCGATACGACGGCGTGAGACACTGGATACCAGTTCCTTTGGGTCCTTTCGCATATATACATCGGCTCGTATTATCTCTCGCAATTAGCCGTTAAAAGTGTTCGTGTGTTCCGTTGCTATCGGTGCCCCTCCCACGCCCGTAGCTCGTTTATCTCGAGACAAAATGCATCTCGTTGGCTCGAAACAGCTGTCCGAAAACGAAATCTGTCGCGTCTACTCCGGACGGGACTGTCCATATATACTATTGCACAGATACATGGCAGTTTCTTTACTGTTTCGGTGTGGCCGAGAAACTCTTCAACGATGTTGTTCCCATACTGCAAACGGTTCACACTTGTAGCATTGAAAACTTTGGAACGACGTGACACGTGGTCATGTGATTATTCGTGCATCCATACACGTATGTGTGGATGCTTGTATGTATGTATATGTACGTTCGTACACATGTCCTTCGTGAAGCTGGGTCCACAGGATCCAAGGGAGTTCAACGCCGCGAGGTTGTGTATCCTCTCTCGACCAAATTTCCATATTGCACTCCCGAGACAAACTGAGAGAGCGCACCGCCGAAAGACTCATATATTTTTTTACTCACCGTTCGAGTCGCGAGAGCGGTAAGATTGCCCCGATGGGGAGGACGATACGAAACGTGAATCTGAGAAGAAAATGCAGAGCCGAAGGAGCCCGGGCGACTCCAACGCGAATATCTTTTCTGGGAAGCCGCACCGCGGTTCCCACGAACGGCACCGTTTTTCTATGAAGGGCGATCCGGTGGAAGAAGATTTCTTGTTCAACGCACACGTGCATGCGAAGTGTGTGACTCGAGTGCGTAGCGTTCCCTCCCGAATCGGATAATCTCAAACTCAGACAAACCTAAACAAATTGGCGGCTGATTCCTTTTTCACGGTAGTCGAAAAAAAAACGGCAGTATGGACGGTCACTGACGAAAAGTTTTAGATTATTTATTCGTGTTATTGTCCAACTTCGACCCGTGCAGAAATTGTCGTGAGGATCCAATTGGATTCCCATACTTAACCCTATTTTCTGATAGGGCTACGATGCGTCGTCGCATCAGATCCCTATACTAAAACGTCACGCTCGTACATTAAATTCTAATCGGAATTCCTCGATGGAATCCGATATACGAAGTCCGTTTGAATCCTAAAGGATTCCCACATTATCCAACAGAATCCGAAACGATTCTTCACAGGTCCCATCGCATTCTATTCGTTGCATCTTGCAAGCAAAATCAAAGGATGTACAAAATGAGTAGATCTTATAAAAGTATAAATCTATACTTTTATAAGTAGATCTTTTATAAGTAGATATTTTATAAGTAGATCTTTTATAAGTAGATTTATGAGTAGATCTTATAAGTATAAATCTATACTTTAACTTATACTATAAAAGTATAAGTTAAAAAAGTATAAAACGCTTGAAAAAGTAGATTTCAAAGACCGATTTGTTCCTCATCACTGAAAATTCACTGGAATTATCGTTTGCTATTTAGTTGCCTGCACTTCGACATGATATCACCACACACGTGAAAGCTCGCGAAGCGTGCAGTTTGTCTCAGCACACCGAGTTTTTTCTCGTGATTTTCCGCACACTTTCAATTCAAGCGCGGTTCGAAATTCTGAAACGGTTTTGATCGGGAAACAGTGCAGAATCCAATTGAATCTCAATGAGGACTACACATTTGCGGTGCTTCTGATACATCCTTATAAAAATTTTGCAAATTCCGGCTGAGAATTTCGAGTTGAAAATTTCCAAACGACTTCTATGGGAAAATAGCGCGGAATTCACTTCGATTCTAATATGCACTCTCTACATGCACCGTCCCTATCAAATCGCTATAAGGATCTGGGGACATCCCATCAAATTCCTGCACGAGTATCACTACAACAAGAGAACAGACCTCCAGTGTCCTACGAATGATATTTTGGGGGCTGGGCATTTTTCAATACGCTCTCACACCACGCCCAAATCGTATCAACAGAAACCCAGGATGTTCCATTTCAACCCTCCCGGCTTCCCGCTAATTCTTGTACACCACAGAAGTGGCCAGGTATTTAGATAATATAGATAGAGATATATACCGAGGTTGTTTGAGTTCGTCTCTCACTTTGAGTGAGCTGGTTAGCGCGCGGTCCATTATGGCCCGTTAAAGCAGAGCCCTCACCCGAGTGAAATCACAGGACCGGACGGCCAAGAGCTCACCCAAAAGACAAACACGAGCTGGCGTTCCAACGCCGCTGCCTATGTATATATATACACACACACGCGCACACACACACACATATATATATATATGCGCTGAGGACTGTTACAGGCCAATCCTCTGTCGGCTAACAAGCCAAAATTAGTCGTGAAATAAATCTACGCTGCTTGAAAAAAGGAAGGGTGGGATGAGGTGTAAGCGCTTCGCCACACAACGAAACATCCACCGAGGATACTGTGCGCGGTTCGATCAAGAGATCCACTCCTGAGGTCACGGCCCGTATGTATTTCCGTGCGTACGCTTGTGTAGTGTCTTGAGAGGCGGCAGCTCGTTTTCAACGAGTCTATGCGAGAATGGGACGCAAGGTACGTGCGCCTATGTGGAAACTATAAAACCCATCGACGCCTCTCAATCAGCGTCAGTTGAGGGCGTCCCTGCTCCTGGCATGTCCCTCACGACTCTTGCCTTCAATAGTCTCGGCCGGCAAGATACACGACCGAAACTCTTGTTTATCATTATCACACAGCCGTGTACCTCCGGAAAGTGCACATCCTTGGATTGTGGTACACTTGAAAAAATCCATTTGGCAATGGCTAGCATAGGAAAACCTCCAACGGTGTGTATACACTGTCATTTTAGGATGGATGCATTCCAATTCCATTCAATGAGCGAGACCGTCCGGTTAGGACATTGGCCATTCCGTCCGGGAACACTCCATCAGCCGCGAACATTTTCCAATCGCAACTGAGCAGGGAATACCGAATGGAATGAACGTTTATTTTTCTAAGAATACCAATGTTCGGTCAACGAAAATACGAGTACCGGAGACATGTTAACAGGACATTGAATATCACTAAGATCCACAAACTTCCGAATTGCTCAAAAGCCAAACACTCAATGAGAGAAGGATCGACTGTGTCGCAAAACGTAAATATGAATATGACGGCGGTACTTGCAGCATAGCATTGGTATTCGTTGCGCAAGGAATCTCACCCCGTTCAGCAGGACAGGTCCGAAAGAGGAGCGCAGATATAACCCGTGACCAACTCTATTGTCCCGGTACATTCTTCGGCTCCTTTGGGGTTTATTTTCAGCGCGTTTTCTTCTCGCAGCGGAGAAGGGGAGTTCCACTCTTTACTGTGGAATGTAGTGAGCACAATCGGGGAATCCGCGCGAGGGCAAGGTAGGTCGCGTACGGCTTCGTCGGGTGGTCACGGGAAGTTCGGACTAGGGCCGGCAAGCGTATAGGTGGAACGTGAATCAAACGAAATGTATGCGTAGGGGTGGCAGAGAATTTCTCGAGCCCGATCGTTCGGGCATCCTACGCGCGACAAACGGAAGGGCGCACTCAACCCTAAAAGATGCTGCGCTCCCTGGCCCTTCCGTTAATCAACAGCGATTGATCCGCAATGTCCTCACGGATGAGAAAGACGCGCAGATTCATATACATATTATACGATGACGAATGAGGCGCGCGAATCCCATGCGGGCATACTGTCCTAATTACAACGAGATTTTTTTCAGCCCGGGCCTTTTACCTCTCCCGCTCTCCTTACGAGCCGAAGGGAACCGAAGTATTTGCCCCGGGCTAGGACCGATTCACGCGAGAACTCATTGACCGACCACGGATAGCTGGCTCTCCGCCAAAAAGGTTCGGTATCCGTCGTTCCCGCCCGAACGGAAAAGTTGAAGGACGAAGTACCAACGGAGAAGAAGATAATGCGGATGAAGAAGTGCCGTTGCGAGCTGCGGCGATATCTTCACGCAAGAAATATAGTTTCAATAAATACATAGAAATATATATAGAAATTAATAAATATAGTATAATCAGTAAATGGTAAAGGTATAATTAATAAATATAGTTTATAATTAATTCATATATTAATGAATAAATATATAGAAATATAGTTTTCGGAGTTTCCCCAAGCCTCAATGCGCTTAGGGGTTGCCTTCGCCAAACGGATACCTTTTTTTTCTGATCTTCGTCTCTTTTCCGCCCCGCTTCCTTCATCAATTACTCTCTGTGCTCCTTTCTCACCCTCACCGACCCTGCTAGCTCTGTCTACTCTTCTCACGACTCATTCATACCTTCGCTCCATGAGATCTGATCGGCGAACGTGCGTCTCCCTCTAGGCTCCGTCTCTCAGCCCGCCTGGGAAACGTGTCGCTGCCGGCAAAGATACCGGTCATGGCACGCAACGCAAAAGAGAGAGAGAGAGAAAAACTTGGTCCCAGAAATTGTCCGCTTCCCCCGAGACCCCCCCCTCCCGCGTCAAGAATAGCCGCCGAACCGTTTCCATTACGAATTCGTTATCTCGTCTTTGTTTTTCACGTCCGACAAGGACATAACTTGTGGAGTTTGTACCCAACGAGTGAAACACCACGGCTGCTCACGCTCGCGCACTCGAAACGTGTATACTGTTTGATGGAGGAGAGCAGGCAGGTATCGTCGTCGTAAGAGGGCACAACGAAGGATCTTAATGAGTACGTAAAACATTGTCACTTCGTGGCAACTCTGTGGCGATCAACGAGCCCAGGTGTTGAACCGTTCCGATCGTTCGGAAGAAGAGGGAAATACGAGAGAACGGAGAACGAGATAGCGGGATGAAGAGGAGAAGAGAGACGAAGACCGGCGCAATGGGGGAGGAAGAAGAAAGCAGGAAAGTTCATATGTACGGCAGGTACGTCAAATAGAAGAGTTCCCCGGCATCTCCGTGAAGCCGAATGCTGCGGTGTGTGCCGGAGCGAAGATACGAGCGCGAGATACGAACATTAACGAGAGAGTCGTACAAGAAGTGCAAGCGGTCGCGTATAAGATCGTAGGGCGATGACAACGAGCTAACAGCGTAGGCAAACATGGCGGCTCGGGACCCAAAGCATCTCTACCTCGTGGTACTCGATGATCGTGTCACTTTACTCGTTTCCTCTCAAACACCGCGAGAGACCCGAAGCGCCGCGGCGCAGGACCATCGCTGAGATGTCACGTTTTCTTTCAGCTTTTTTGCCCCCTTACCGTACTTCGCACATGGCAAAGTCATCGACGAATTCATACGTGCAGGCCGGTATGCAGGACCGAGGGAAGGAGCATGCTCGAAAGGTTTACAAGAGAAAACAGTGAAAAACAATATACTGTTTCGATATTCAACGATCTTTGGTTTAATATGATACAACATAGTGGGCTTTCCGTGGGGATGGGCCATTTCATCTACACGTTACACGTCCCCGTACATATATTATCATTTTTCGAATGTTTTTTTCATTTCGCGTATCGTCGCGAATTTGTGGTACCGCTCGTCGATTTATTCGCTATCTATTTCTCTTTTTTCATACATAGATTTATTCTGTACATATATAATTGTATATATATGTGTGTGTGTGTGCGTGTGTTCAATTGCATAACGAACGGAGAGTACTTTCCAAAGTCAGGGCCATGAACTAGGAATCCTCGATTTCATATCGTTACGCTTAACCATCCTCGTTATACATTAATTGGAAAAACACCACTGGGAAATGGAGTTTCGATCAAACATTTGATTTAAGGAACACATGATTTTGTGACACTTCATCTCGTTTACAATTATTTTTTCCACTTCGACAAGAAGAAATTTCAATTCAAAACAGCTCTCTGGCCATTCGATTTATCCCATCGCTTTTGGAAATGTAGACTCGTTAAGACGGATTTATTGCGCGATAACAATCGGTAAGTCGTCATTCACGTTTCGTACGATTTGAATGTTTTTTTTATTAGCGGGAAGCGACAGAATTAATCGCAAATACGTTTCTCGTCAAATGTACAGTATATGCTGTAAGAACGCCAATCACAGCTAGCCGATAGGAAAAACGTGGCGATCGAGGCTCGGCTTATTGACACGTTGCTCAAGCAATTGGAGAACGAAAGGAGAAACACGTCCCGAAAGATTGGGTCAATCATTGATTCGTAAGAAGAATACAAATAATAATTGACGTATTTGTCGTTGGATAAAAATATCAAGTACGGAAATTAAAAACAATGTGTTTTAAAATTTATTTTCTGCGTTCTCGTTTTCTTGTCTCGGAAAGATATTCGGTTTCGTGAGAGCATCAATTGAGGAGATTCGAACATTTGCACGCATATCACAGACGCGACGATACGGCGAGAGACGCGCGTGCGCAAACGCGTCCGAGTGTTGCTTTCGTTGTATTTGTTTTCCTTTCTTCTTCCTTAAGTGGTCGTTTCGCGTCCTCGTCGAGAATTATTCATAACACTTCATTCGATGTGCGCTACGATCTAATGCATCCATGGACGTGTAGACATTACATTTTACGAACGGGAATTCGACGAATTTCTTTTTCTCCCACTAACGTACGAATTAATTATCTACGAATAAGCTCGCGGGCTGCCGGTACAGCGTTACAATTACATAATATAAATCAACGGTCTAATCGAGCGATTCGGAGACCTCGGCTGCATATTCGTGCCGTTGCAATCACTACAATTTCTCTTTATCATAAATTCAGGGGAAAAACGGGTTTCGGCGGCGAATAAGAGGGAAGAAGAATCCGATTAAATTTCGAGTGACTTTCGAGCCGGTCTTCAAGGATGTCACGGAAACGCTTCGGTTTCATTGAAAGTCTCGAGTTTGCGGCGGAAATACAACGAAAAAAAAAAAAAAAACATCTATTGACGATAGTCAGTCGATTGGAACGATTTTCTTACATCTCTACAGACATTTCTAGATCCGGATTTCGCGTTTCGTCGGAAGCCTCGTCGCGATCCTAAAATTTTGAATTGCCATAGGGGAGATAGGGGCTACAAGTAACAACGTGGTGAGAAGTAACGAGCAAGTTGCCGCCAAACTATGAACATTGTAGCTACGTATGAAGAATATTTCAAATCTTCGACTACTCAGAGATTTGGAGTACTCTTAAGGATGTTGAGTCCCTATGAAACATATTAATGTTATTTGTTCAATAAATAGCTCCTTAATCGTCATGAAATTTTTACACGACCTCCTGAATACTTCATGTAAAAACGTACGAAATTTTCCGAATTCTATCATTACTTCAACCTCCTCAGGGGTTGAAATAAAAAATGATAAGAAAATTCTGAAAATTTGGTATGTCTTTGTACGAAGTATTTAAGAGGTCGCGTTAAAATTTCACGACTATTAGGAAGCTCGTTATGAAAAAATTAACATTTGGTTAACAATTTTTAAAAGAAATGAATTTAAAAAAATGTAGCAATAACACTCCAGCATATTGTAGATATTACAAAATTGAGAGGTCAAAAAAATCTTATTTCAAAGTTACATCAGTCTCCATAAGACGACATTTAATTTGTGAATGTTAATTGTTCAATAACGAGCTTCGTAATTGTCGTGAAATATTTACACGACCTCTGAAATACTTCGTACAAAAACGTACCAAATTTTATTATCATTTGCGATTGGGGACTCAGCATCCTTAATACGTAGCTACAATGTTTACAGTTAGGCGGCAAACTTGCTCGTCGCTTCTTGCCCATTTCACTCGTAGCCCCTATCTTCCCTAATTACGTACAGTGTATATGCATATATATGTCAAATATATCCAACGAAATAAGAGGGCACTCGCAAAACAGCGTTGGTTAGACCGATGAAAGAAAAAATAGTCTAAGATATAAAAAATAAAAAAACAAAAGCAGCCTGAGATCTGCCATTCGTTTCCATTTCCCTCAGGCCATTCGACCGGGCGTATAAAACAAAACGATAAAGTTACGATATAAAACAATCACGTCGATCTCTGTTGGATAAAATGAGAAATAAAATAAATAATATCAAGAAATTGGGTCGATTGAGGCGAAATGGAAACGATTGGAGATTGCCACGATAGTGCGGCTTCCGACGCGCGTCCGTGAGGGAATTTGCCACTATTACAATACACAACATGCTTCACAAATTTATCGCGTATGACGCACTCTTCTCGCGCGATCTTCATTCACTCGACATTCTTGGTTATTTTCCCTCTAACAGGTGGATTAAATATAGCCAACGGTATAAAGCCTTTATAAAAATAAAATAAATAATCTGAATAAATACGATCATAGCATTAATATTAGTTAATAAATATTAATTAGGATGATAAACTTCGTGTCTTTTTTTATGTTGTTGTTGTTGTTTGTTTCCGTTGTTTTTTTAACTTATTATTCGCGCACGTAGGTATTTATGTGTTGCACGAAGGGAGGGCACTTTTCGTGTAAATATCGTCTCGCGCCCTCTCCCCAGTGCGGAATACTGTGGTTCGCAATATCACCCTCTACCCGCTCGCTTTCCTCTTGTCCCTGCGCTTGCACGCTATTGCATACGTGCATTCGACAGTTAACGAGCAATCATTGCGACAAGAAAAACCGATCGCGAATTATCCGTTGCAACGAAAAATCCTTTGCCATGCACAAGTTCTTCTCCCGTCCTCAGTTCTGCACATTTTCCTTTGCCTCCGACGTGACGATTTTTCTCCTCGCGTTGCGACACTTCCGTGGCAAATTTAACGCGTGCAGGGTGGCTCGCAAAATTTTTATCAAAAAATCGCTCCGACGCAACGTCGATTGTGAAAAAAGACAATTCACAATAAAAAAAAAAAAAAAAGGAAGAAACAATGTACATTTATTAAAACTCTAAGGACGAACGATGAGCCAAAACTTCAAAAGCCTTTAGTTTCGTTGACCGAATATTTTTCTGTCCTCGTTCTCGTCGTTTATCGTGAAAAATTGCCCCAGCTGTCTCCCATGGATGCTCGAGTACGGAATTATATTTCTTTCGAACATAAAATTTCCACCGAGGTCCTCGCCGTCGATTGCACCGAGTATTTTTTTTCTCGATTGTTGGTCCTTTTGGGTAATTTTTTTTTTTTCTCTCACACAGGGATCTGGGAATCCCGGGGAATTGCTACGAAGCTTTGTAAGGAGACTTTTCTCCTTGTTTTTCGTGCTCGAATGTTGGATTCTGCGCGTGCGCTTGTGGTTGCGAGTACGCATATGGGTTCATACGTATACATATATATATATATATATATATATGTACCGGACGTTTTTAAAACGTTCCGGCGAAGAAAACGACAAAGGCGGCAAAAGCCGGCGGGGCTCCTGTCGAACGACTCGTCTCGTTCCATCTCACTCCTCTCTTCTTCTCCGTTCTCTCAGGCTTCTTCTTCTTTCCTTATTATTCCTCGCCCACTTGCGTCTTTTCGTTCCCGGTCACTCACGTATGTATAGACATACATATATCTATATATATATATATATATATGTGTGTGTGTGTGCTTGAATATATATATATATATGTATATGTATATGTATACGAATACGTAAAGGAAGGTATGCATGTACGCTTCCGGTTCCCAGGTGTCGATGGACGAAGAATCCGCGCGCGACGAAACTCCGATTCGTCCACGTAGGCTGGCACGTTGTCGCGGAACGAAAAGTCACGAAAAGTCAGTTCGACGAAAATCGCGATCGCAACTCCCTCAACGATTCGACGATTTTGTCGGTCGACGCAAACGATCTCTCGCGGGGCCGATTAAAAGTCGAAGCTTTCCTCACGTTCGTCCTTGGTGTCGAAAGGTTTCTGTTTTTGTTTTTTTTTGCATTTTTGACAATAATTATGGATTTTTCGGTGGTGAACGTTGTCGAGCGTTACCAAGAAAAATGCAATATCTTCGTGAAAACTTGACGCTTTGGGAATCGAACGATTTCTAACCGACGTGTCTACACACACACACATATGTATGTAAATATATATATATATCTGTGTGCGGATATATGTATATATGTATATGCGTGTGTGTGGGTTTTTGTGCGTGCATTAGTGGACGTGTTGCGCGGGGTACGTATCTACGAAAGAAGGGCCTCCAGACGAGGTATCGGTTTTCTTATAAGATGGACGAGTCGTCGCCTGTTTGCCCGTCGCCGGCCTCCACCTAGCCATCCTCAGGACTCCAAGCTACGCCGCAGATGCTCGAACACTTGTACGATGTACTCGAGGCCGTTCATGTAGTCGCGAAAAATCAGCCAGTCCCGAAGATTACGATAGGTCTCCGAGCTCGACATGTCCCTGTACTCGCTTGACATTGCGTCGCGCGTTATGTCCGGGCGCGGAGTGACCCCGCGTTCGACGAGCGCCACCTGGAGCTCGCACAATACCTGAAACAAACAATCCGCGATATTTCATGTCGCTCGGAGTATTTCGCGACGCTTTGGATCGAGATTCGAAAGACTTTGGACTATCGCGATATGTTCGTCTCGCTATACCCGACTAGACATTGACGTTGGGTTTTTGTACGGTTCATTGCTGGGTCAACCCCATTCCTTGTTGGGTCATTATCGGGCTTCCCTGTCAGGTTCTTATAGTTATCAAGCTACCTGTCAGGAGCGTTGCATGGATTTGGGTTGGGAATTTTTTAGAACGTTATAAAAATGGGAAAAATCGGGAATCGGTAGAAAAATAACCTACCCTTCATTGATTGAATTCACAATTTATCGTTTTTGTTTGGTTTTATTTATTTATGCTTACGTGTAGGCAAGAACACTTTTGATTAATTTTTAAATCACATATTCAATTTTTTATTAAAGATAGAGGAACTAAAGAATACAAAATAAATTGCTGTGTACGGGCACAAAGCATAACAAAAAATAAAATGTCTCTACGCTTATCCAAAATATATATGTGAAAAACTTGACGAAAAATTAAGGTCCGAATAAAAATGAAAAACATTCCGAATAATAAAATAAGAAAAGTTTTACAATGAAAAAAAAATCTCATAAGATCCACTTATTATTGCAGTATCTATAAAAAATGTATTTGTATATCTATTTATTATTACGAAGTATAAGGCTTATATGTTCACCTATGACTCGTGTGGTCACCCCTAAATAGACGTTGTTGGGACCTTACATCATTACCTTATCCAAACCCCAGATGGGATAACCCTGTTAAAACGTTGTAAGGACGTTATCGATACTTCCCATCGCAGGGTTGTCCCAATACTATCTTTATCAGGACCTTGAGAGATATTCCCTATTTAGGGTTCACTTTAGAAGGTCCTTATGCCGTATTTGTACCTATGAAAATTTCTAGTCGGGATGATCGAAACGGAGGTTCTATTTTCCTTCCTCGTAGCTTTGCTTTCGGGCGACAAAAATCCTGGCAAACTTTTATCAAAACATTGTTAAAATGTTTCGAGCTTTCCCATTTTTTGCGTTCTCGAAAAAACATTTTTCCATATATGTTTTTTTCAAACACAGAATTTTCTGCCATAGTTGACATGACTGATTTTCCGGGAACCCGTAGTGTATTGTGGGAAATTGGGTTTTAAATTGATTGAATGAAAATCGGTCAAACGCTTCGGATTATAAGGGAGCTTTAAGTTCCCGGATAATGTCTTTTTGCGCCACATCAATGACATCGGCAGATTACGAAATTTATATTTCATATTTTCATTTCTTTATTCATATTGCAATTTAGAATCCTCTTAGTAAATTGAGGGGGTAAATTGGTAATGAGGATTCAAAAAAACATTGAGCCGGACGGTCCGAAAAAAAAGATTATTATTGCATCCCAACGATGGAAGCTGCAGCATTCAGTAAGGTTCACCATTTTCTTATATCTACTTGAATTTGTGTGCCACAATAAGGTACCATACAAAGTATTTTGGTACATAAAACGTCTGCGCGTGTACGCTTCCCAAAAATATTAGATATTTAAGTAATTCATTGCACACAAATGAATTATTATTGTACGATCGTCGCGGTTTAATTTTGCGAAGATCGATGAAAGAGTTTACATTTTACGGGGCCTATAATTTTTCATAAGACATTTTCATGGCGTCATTTTAGAGTAGAGTAGGCGTAAATAGAAGACCGAAAGAGTAAGTAAGAGTACTTACTGTGTCGGGGCGTGAAAGTAAGTAAGAGTAAGTACCCTTATTTACCCTTACTGCAGGCATAGTCCGCGCCCTCAATAAGTACTGTATGTATAGTACTTACTCTCAGTAAGTTATATAAGTATAGTACTTACTGTTAGTAAGTTCTACAAGTATAGTACTTACTGTTAGTAAGTTCTACAAGTATAGTACTTACTGTTAGTAAGGTCTACAAGTATAGTACTTACTGTTAGTAAGCTCTACAAGTATAGTACTTACTGTTAGTAAGCTCTACAAGTATAGTACTTACTGTTAGTAAGTTATACAAGTATAGTACTTACTGTTAGTAAATACTTCAATTATAGTATTTACTGTTAGTGCGTACTGTAAGTATAGTACTTAATTTAAGTAAGTACTGCAAGTATTTACTGTAAGTACAGTACTTACTAAGAATCAGTAATATACTGACAGTACACCTACGGTAAGTATAGTACTTACCGAGAGTACTATTAGACTGAACAGTACTTACTAAGAGTAAGTACACAAGTACACAAGTACACGGACAGCACAAGAGTACCTTACTATACTATACTATACTATACTTACTATACTGGAAAGTAAGTGCAACTAAAAGTACCTACAATATTGGAGAGTAGGCGTAAGTAAAAGCAGTAATTCTTACTTAGTGTTACTCTCCAGTATGGTAATTTAGTAAGAGTATGTAAGTACGTAAGTAGAGTATAGTAAATACCTATGAAACTCACCGTTCGGAGGTTGAATTCGGTATCTTTGAACTGCTTGCGAAACTCGAGACGATGATCCTCCTGATCCCAGACTATTTGCTCGAGACCGACCGCGTATCTCTGCATATACTCATACGCATCCAGCAGGGCGGTGTCCAGCTGTATCCGTAGAAGAAAAAAGATCCAACGTAAAGAGAATAAATGGACATGAGTAACGAGCGAATGTGCGCGGATGTACGCGGCGAGTTCAACTGCGATATTGGTGTGAAACTTACCAAATTAATTTCGAGCTTGTCGAGATACCCTTGTTCTAGGTGTTCGCCTAGCTGTTTCGGTATTTCGTTCGGGCCTGGTAACCAATCATAGTGGTTGTTCTTCCAATTGGTGCGCATATCCGCGAAATCCGTGCTGAATATTCGTTTTATCTGTTCGAAAAACAGAAAGAAACACACATTCAAATGACTGGGAAAAAAACTGCGGTCTCTACACGTACGTTGCAACGCGGAAAATAAAGAAAACTTCAGAAATGGAAAAGAGTAAAAGAATCGCATGAACGAAGAATCCGCAATTTCCCGAACTTCACTAATTTCAAAGATCTAAGAGATCAACAGTGATTTTTAATTCTTCAGGCTGCTTCATCAGCTTTTATGCTCTTCCGAATTCAATTATCTTCATTTTGCCGAAATAAAAATGTAATTCTTTATTTTTTTCGAAGATGCTAATTTTTTTCCGGTAAATATTACTCATCACAAAAATGCCCAGGATTTTTTTTCAAAGACGACTTAAAGGACCAGTTGGCATCCAGTTATCAGGATTACATCTAATTATTTTGGCCAATCTCTGTATACTTTATATGCGTACAAGCATACTCGTATTTGCGTTACTGGCTGCATTCTATAGTAAAGCTGTACCGGAACCGGATACCCCGAAAAAGAGATCGCGGCTAATTGTCAGTAGCGCAACAGAATGATTTTTCTCAACGCACACTTTATCGCCAGTTGAATCGCCGAATTGGAAGTTAAACCGTCGGATCGGAGAAGCATCTTGGAATGATGATTCGGAGAAAGATCACGCTCAAGTTGATGATCACTGTTTTGTCGCGAAATTATTGATTTCGGGATTTTCCGCCGTGAAATAAACGTTGGGCGATAAATAATTTTGATCCCGCATCGTGAGTATTGACTCGATTGTTGCTTCATTGAGAAGATCTGACGCAAAGAGGAGTGAAAAAAGTTTGCGGCGGGGAATTGTCGCGCTAATGACTCTCGCCGAGAAGGCGGACGAGAGGGAGTTGGACGTCAAACGAATGAAGCACGCAGGGTCTTTTGTGCACCTCGTAAAAGTCTCCGTTCGGGAGGGCCACACCGGCAGGTACCGTGCGCCGAGAATGAATAAATGCCGACGGTGTTGACGATGGAGAGAAGGAGGGGGGAGGAGCGGGAGAGAGAGAGAGAGAGAGAGAGAGAGAGGACATAAACATAAAATTGGACTGGAAAGCGCTCTTTCGCCGGAAGTGTATAACCTACAGTGGGTACCTCTCGATCTCTCAACCTCTCTCACTCCTCGCCACCACCCACGGCCTTCGGACCGACAAAAAAACCCGTCGCAATTGGCCAGCCGTATTTTTCTCTTCTATCCTCGACTATCGATCCTGCACCCTCATTATACGCGTAACATTTTTTTCACAAACGCCAAAAATCTCGTAAAATCGGCAGAGATGTCAACGAGCATAATTCCGAATATTAAACACGATAACAATGTAAGAGGAAGCAATTTTTAGACGTTGAAGACCGCACCTTTGACATACAATAAAAATTCTTTCTTTATCTCGATCGATCCATTTTCCTCATCATCCAAAATCTTTTCCCGCAAATTTGGCCTGTTGATTTCTAATGAGGATCCTAAAGTACGTTTGGCTAATTTTCGTAAGCTGAAATTGGCGAAAAAGTTTAAGCAACTAAACTCTCGCTGTGTTGCAACGATACGAACTTCCGTATCATGCAATTTCGCCAGTAGTTCCTTCGAAAGCAGGCAAATTTATTTGACGAGAAATATCGTGCAGACGAACCCAAATGACATAAGGTATGCAAAAAAGAAGGCACATACGCTGAGATTTTACCCTCGACGTATTTATCGCTAGCAAAATCGATTAAATTCAGATTCAATTGTACATTCAGTGCAATTTCCAAAACCGTAATGAACAAAATGGGCTGAACACGCGATAAACTGAGAATCGGTCGCGCGGCGTTGGTCTAAAATTGTGGTGTATCGTGAAAGAGTTGACCACTGAGACGTCGATAGCCGGGGCATTTGGTATCCGGTCTGCTGCATTTTAGTATGCAGCCGGAGTGCAGTCGATGTCGTAGTAGGGGGATGACCACGCGAGGCGGTGTGCGAGCGATAGAGGGGCTGCGACGTGAGAGGTTCCGATTCTGATTTATCGGAATCCTCTTCCGATATTTAACGATATTCCCTTACACCCCTCTCTTCACCAATACCTTCCATTCTACCTCGTTCCCTTCGCCGTTTCGTTTCATTTTTTCTCCAGCCCTGCAGACAAACGTTGAACGCCCGAGGACGTGCATGAATGGGCTGGTAGGAAAGGAGAAAGAGAACGAAGCACGCGTTTCGCTTTGGCTACGCCTTTTAATTTGTCAACTGTCCGTACGTACATCATCGGGCATGAAAGAAATCTCGCTTCGAAGTACCGTACGGGCTTGAAGGGCTGAATTCCGTCGCGAAACAGTGGGTGTTTACAACCTTCACGAACGCGTGCCGGAATAACTTTCTGTCACTTGTAGGAAGCCACGTTTCACCACCATAGACGCGTGGAAGTATGCGCTTATTCATTTTTCTTTTCTTTTTTTTTTATCGTCGAAGCTGGCTCAGGAGACACATTATCACGGATTGATTTTTTTCGTTTTCTCGTCTCGGAAATAGATTTTGCAAAGTGAAGCTATAAATCCGAGAAGCGCGATAAAAAAAGTGCGAGGTTTGCACTTTTTGCAGCTGGATGACGGTGGTGCACAGTTGGTAGATCATTACGAGAATACGGACGATTAGTGATGACGTGAGAGGCGGAGAGAGAAGGATAGTGTTATCAGGCCGTGATAGGCTGAAACTGGCAGACAGTGCGTCGCCTCTTGAAGATTGCTCCGGCAAGTCGTCCGGGAATCCTGCTGCGGGACATCTGCTCGCTTATCCCGCGGTTAACACCCGAGATTACACGGGTAAAGACTATCCACGCCTATAGCTCTCTTTCTCACTACGTCGATCTCCACTTAATCTGCTCCAACTTGCCTACAAAGTCTCTCACGCGTATCATCTTCGTATTTCTCACCGTGATCACCCTTTCGTCCGACGAATCCGCGGCACATGTACGTCCAAAGGTACACACCCACGTACAAATGGTACGGATAACGATCCGACACCCCCCGACGCGACGTTTCGCGTGCATAAATATAATATCGAATTATGCGCTGACTGAGAAAACATCGACGTTTCGGTTGTCACTCCGGGATCGCAGAGATGACGCCATCAGCACGCGGGGCTGCGTGCTTCGCGAAATGTACTGATGTACTTTGGAAAAAATTCGAAAGCGACGACATCACCGGGAAACGGAGCTTTTCTGGTTTCGCAGCCCGACTCACCGGAAGGGGAGGGAGCAAGGAAACGGCGGCTAGCTTCGGAATTATGAGGTTAAAGTTGGCATCGTTGGAATGCAATGAAAACTAGTGTCTCTAATTTTGGAATGGAATGAATAAGATGCAATGTTGTTGGTATGCAATGAAAATTAGTTCGTTGGAATGCAATGAAAATTAGTTGGAATGCAATGAAAATTAGTTAGAAAATTAGTTGTAATGCAATGAAAATTAGTGTCTCTAATTTCTTCAATATATTTTGGCACGTTACGCGGACGAAAATCTCGCAATCATTTTTTAAGATACCCATTTAGCTATCTACTGTATAAATCTACAAAATGAAGATTTTGCATGATATGTAATAAAAATAGGGAAATTGAAAGGTAAAAAAGACCGTTTGTTGCGTTCCAACGATCCGAACTTCAGCATCATTCGTAATTTTATATTTAAAAAAAAACCTGAATTGCAGCGTGTTGAAGTTTACATTGTTATTGAAATACGGTAAATTATATTTTATAATCAATATATTATATTTATGATATATTAGTTACATTTAGATATACTAATTATATTTGAATACATACAGTATATTGGAATATTCATTGACAATACTTTTATGTATTATAATAGTATCTCTCGCTTAATATTTGCATCGTTATTGGAATGCGTTAAAAGACCTTCAGCATCATTCGTAATTCGGTCAAATATATTTTATAATCAATATATTATCTTTATGATGTAATCGTTACATTTAGATATATTAATTATATTTGAATATATTCATTATGTTGGTATATTAATTGATAATACTTTTATGTAGTATATAAGTAATTCTTGCTTAATATTTGCATCGTTATTGGAATGCATTAAAATATGTATATTTTTTCCAATGGCACATTTTTTGTTTCGGCCGATTAGTCCTACAAAAATCACTAAAATGTTTTCAGAATTCTTTTTAGAGATCGACGACGAGAGAAATGATCATTTTGTATTAAAAAAGACGCGGTACTTTCAACTTTTTTATGAGCTGCATTTTCATTCGCTTGTATCTACTAAGATATTTACTAGATTGACAGAAACGGTTATGTTTGGAGTAAACTTGTAATTTCAAAAAATCCTCCCATGAGAGAGTTCGTTTAAAGGAAACCCCTCAAACGAACGCTTTGAATGAAGGCGAATGAATGGTTTATTAGATTTGCGATTTATCAAGACGATTTATCAGATTCAAATACATATTTAGTAGACGGCATGCGAGAACGCTCCGCGTTACATTTTGAGCTAGAAAATCGAGTTGGACCATTATGAACAACCTGAGAACCTATGTTTTTTGTAGTTTTTAAAACGACACTGCAGTTGCCGATTTGAATTTCGAATGCAACAATATTTGTCTGCATCGTTAAAATGCATGGAATTTTCGGTTAGTTTTCGTTCCTTTATTCTTATCAGTATCCAAAGCCTTTTTCTGCAAATTGAAGTCGTGAATCTCTAATAAGGATTCGTAAAGCCGTTTGAGTGACGTTCACAGCTTAGTCGTAAAAAACCATTAAAAGAAACAAATGAAGAGGATTAATTTTCGATGCGCACTTTAACGTCATAGAAGTTTACCAGTCCTGTATAAAATACTATACGAGTCAAAAATACTTTTTTCCAGCAGGAGCAGTGTGCTCTTATGGCAATATATAATATTCGTCTAAATGACATATATAATTTTATCCAGTCGATAAAAAGTCCCTTCAACTTGAACGAAAAATATTGTTGGAGCCCAACGAACCCAACGTCTAGCCGAACAAAACTATAGTGGGCCGAGTGACAAACAAAACGTTATACCATTCATGCGAGACATTTTTCTCGGTCACCGACCTGAAGCTGCATATCCAATATTTTGGATAATAATGAGTATACTAGAATTGAGAAAAACTGAAAAAAGGATGATTTTCGTTGCGTTAGAACGGTGCAAACTCCAATACCATCAAATTACTCATTGTTCAACTCTCCGGAGATCGAAGAGAATTCGAAGAGCGTTCTCACGACCCGAGTATCGCGCGTTACCGACTATGTTATTTAGCCGCGGTCTTTAACGTCTTCGTTCGAATTTCGAGAGAAAGGATCCAGGGCTTCGTTTCAAGATTTTTTTCGTCTTTTTTTCGTTCTCTTTCATGCACGAAAAGAAAAGTGGCACTCGTTGAGGCGTCCTCGTAAATGGTCTGGCCAGTGGTATGTAAGCAATGGTGCGCGACGGACGTACACGCGTTAAAGCTCGATCGCGGCACGTGTTTCTGACACGCGTACAAAAATCCACATACGTATGTACGCGTCGTGACAGTAAGAGTACTACGTTCTTCCACGTAGGGCAATTCGAGTGGCAGCAAGACCGTGGTGGATGTAACGTAAAATTTGACGGAGCTGCTCCTTCGATCGATTTCCGCCCATTGTAAAAAAAAAACCTCGGCATTATCGCGAACTTCCGATTGTCCTCCGGATTAAGACGACTGGAACGGAGTTTATTGAATCGTGTTTCGTAATCTCGGGTGAATTAACACGTTATCGATTGATGGACTTGATCTCTTTAATCGTGATCTCGGATATCGACGCTATACAGACACGCGATTGTCTTCCGACCGGAAGTAACCTGCCATAACCGTCTTCCGTCCGCCAGATCGTCTCGACTTACCACACATAGCACACGGTTCGAGAATGTACTCGCTGTCTCTTTTTCTCCCTCCCGCCGACCCTCCCTCTCCCTCCCTCCCTCTCTCTCTTTCTCGCTCGCCCTAGACACTCTTGCGAACCCATTGTCATCGTATTATTAATCGCTTGCGCACTCTCCGATCCACTGTACACCTCTAACCTTCGACACAATCATTCATAGTTATCGACTGAGAAAATGCGACCATGATTCAACTATTTGTCGAACCGATGAGGTGTAGGGATGTCCATGGTCAGTTCGTAGGTGTGCATGTGGAATACTGCCGTTTTGTATGACTATCCAGCAGGGTTAAGGATTTTGAGCTACTATGAAACACGTTAATGTTAATTGTTCAATAAATCGCTTCTTAATCGCCATTAAAGTTTTACACGACCTACTGAATACTTCACGTATAAACATACCAAATTTTCAGAGTTCTATCATCATTACTTCAACCTCCTTAAGGGTTGAAATGAAAAATGATAAGAAAATTCGGAAAATTTGGTATTTTTTTGTATGAAGTATTGAAGAGGTCGTGTTAAAATTTCACGACGATTAGGAAGCTCGTTATTAAAAAATTAATATTTTGTTAAGAACAATTTTTAAAAGAAATAAAAACAATGTATCAATAAACTTCGTTTTGTTTCCGTTGCTTTCGGTATATTGTAGATATTACAAAATTGAGAGGTCAAAAAAAAACTTATTGCAAAGTTACATCAGTTTCCATAAGGCAACATTTAATTTGTGAATGTTAATTGTTCAATAACGAGCTTCCTAATTGTCGTGAAATTTTTACACGACCTCTGAAATACTTCATACAAAAACGTACCAAATTTTTAGAGTTTTATTATCATTTGCGACTTGGGACTCAACATCCTTAATATGGCTTCAAAGTATTTTCGAATCTGGACGCACCACGGAAATATAAAATAATGTTGAAGTTTGCATCGTTGGAATGTAAGGAAATATATTTTTTTCGTTGGCAGATTTAAATGATAAAAATCCCGCGATCATTTTTCAGGCTCCTTATTCAGCGATCTGCAATCCACGTCTACAAAATATGATTTTCGGTACTGATGAGAATAAGGAATTTGAAAAAAATGTTACATTCAGATGATACAAACTCCAAGCCCATAATATAAGAGTAAAGAGATTAATCAATACAATTTATAAAAATATATAGTGCTGAAGTTCACATCGTAGGAATGCAACGGAAATACAGTTCCCCATTGCCCAATTTCTTTTGGCACATTAAGGGCATGAAGATGAAAACGCTTATGAAAATGCTGATTCACAGATCTGCAAATTGAATTTGCAAAAAAAAGTTTGATTATTACTAAAGAGAAATGAATGAGAAAAACGAGACTTTTCGTTTCATTCCAACGATGCAATGGTCAACGATACAAAAGTGTTAGTGAAACGCCCCTTCCTCTGGCGTCAATCGGAAGAATGTACTCACATAATCGTCCCGGAAGAGCTGCGCATGATCGAGGGCCGTTTTCGCCTGGACCACAACCTGCCGGAGAAGCTGCTCATCCCTTAGTTGCACGACGTCAAGATCACCGTCGAAATCCTCAGCCGCGAGACCACAGGGATTCACCCACTTGGGGGGGGAGCTCAATCGTCTATCTTCGAGGCTCATTGTCGTAGGAGCTCCTTGGACCGAGACCGCGAGCAATGTCAGCAGTAGGCTAGCTAGCCCTTGAACAGGAAAGAAAGCGAGGAGTGTTAAAAAAAATGTGCTATCGATATCGATAAACGTGACGGATACGTGAATGTCCGAATACACATGGCTCGAAAGTCTTCGCATTTCGGAATACAAGATTTTCGTTACGATACAGCATCGACGATTATTTTCGTGTCCTGTGATAATGATATCTTGCGTACTCGCTCGGGCAACGAGAACCTTGTGATCATTCCGCACTTTCGGGCGTACATGCGCTTATACGCCGATCTCGTGCGAATCGACTCTCAAGATTTTTCGTATATACGCGAGCGAGATGGCATTAATATTCGCGTGTTATGAGGCCTGATGAGAGGGCTCGCGATCATCTTGAATTGGGGCATACCTCGCGAGCTCCCCTGGGATCGGGACGCAACATTACTCGTCTTCTTTACCTTCATTCGGCATTTTTCGAAATCGAACTATAATCAGTGCAGGGCTATTATGAAAAGATAAAAATAAATAAACCGAAGAATCAAGAAGGGAGACGAATGAATAGTAAATTGTGACAAAAATACCGTGGATTGGAATATATGGAGATTTGAAAAAAATCTCGCAACGCCTTCCAACAATATTATAAGGTATGAGAAATAATCGCCCCGAATTTAAGGTCTCTGAGTCAAGTCTAAAAGTCGAGGATTAGTGTTGTATCATTTTTCGCTCCATTTGATTTACGTGGAAAATTCGCTCTTTACCCAATAACTAATTGATATCAATCGAGTCCAGTTGAAGATTCTTCAAATTTCCGCTTGTAGTTTTTTTTTTAAATCCCGATCCAACTATTTTTCCACAAACTATAGATATTTGAAAAAAAAACGTTTTTTCAAATTTTCATTGGATTCGTCTAAAGGTAATTATAACAAGATTTTTAAACAAACTCTTTGAAGTAACACGCGGATTCGAATAATATGAATTTTCTGCAAAGTGTTTACTCGACGAGCTAATTTTCCATGCAAATCAAATGGGGAAAAAAATGATCAAGCGCTACCACTTGGACTCGAGTCGGAGAGCTAAAATCCAGCGGGCATTATTATCACAGCGAATAATATTTTTTAAAGATGATGATGCGATTGATGTTTGCATCGCTGAAATGCAACGAAAATTCATATTTCCAAATCTTGTAGAATGATAAAAATAAGGAAATTAATTGTAATACGAAACTTTCGTTGTGTTCAAACGATGCAAATTTCAACACCACAATGAGTGATACGTTTTTTTTTTTTTTCGACACAGCCTTAAGATCAAAACCATTGTTCTCCTAGCTCGCGCTAGTCAACTCGTTCTGTCAACGACTCCCAAGTTGACGAATGCCCGAAAGGAATCACGAGGACGCCTATTTATTTGCCACCACCTGATTTCCAACTTCAAGCTATTATAGACGATCAAAAACTTCCAAGACTTGGATCAAATATTTCCCGCTCCCTATCCAAGCAATGAACGTTCAGACGTCTCATTCGAACGACAATTCTCATTCTCAGCCGATTGAATAAGAAGCGGGTGTCGATTTTCCAAATAGTCATTGGCATCGATGGCAAAATAAAAGCTCGCTCGATGCGAAATCAACGAAGAAGAGAGACGCGAGTGGTGGACGAGCGTCGTTGGTGGTGGCCGGGCAACCGTTCACGGCGGCCGTTCGCGACGTTCCAGTGAAATTCCTCAGAAAACCCGCGGCGATGAACCGTGAGAGGACAGGGGTGGAAAAAAAGTAAAGCGGGGAGAGTGGCGAGGCGGGCGGGCGGGTGGCTGCCGAGGGAAAGGGGGAGGAGGAGCGGGGTGCGCATCATCTCAGGAGCTCGCAAGAAGAAGATGGAAAAATGCGGTAATGGTGCACTGTCCTCGCATTGCTCGCGACAATTATACCCCATTACGTCCGACCGGGTGCGACTCCGGCCCCCTCCTGCCGCTGTGATCTCTTGCCTCTCTTCACCACGGGACACGCTTTACGCCGTAAACTCGTTCGCGCTGCTTTTGCGGTATACATATTCGCTCTCCTTGCAAACGAAAGGACGGAACCCGCAGGATACAACGAGTCCGCAAAGCGGATTGCGTCCTTTAGCTTGACAACGATCCTTCCATTTCTATTCCGCAAACTCAAACCTCCTCTACGTAAAATGAGTCACCCAAATCCTCGATTAGGATGTGGATGACGTATGTGGAATTCTTTATAAACGTAGGATTGTGCAATTCTTAATGTCACGTGTGCTGTCAATTGTACCGAAAAAAAAATCCGTTTTTCCAGTTTTTCCAATGAAGGCGATTGGAAAAATGGAGCTGCGACGTCCACGGTAGGAAAGACGATGCTCTGTGGGTTACGCCCTTTCGTTCAACGGCCGTGTGACATCCATTATTCTCGAGAAGCGTCCAAGGAACCGCGAGAATCCGCGAGATGTGCTCTCGCATTGCGGTAGGTCGCGTTCTCCGATACGGGCAAAGGAGCATCCCGGCATGAGCACACCGCGACGTTCACCGATTTATCGTCGACAGTTTAGCCGCCTCAAGTCCGATGCGTTTAACCCGCCGGAGGGACACCCGCGTGTATACTATTCGTAAAATGTGTATATACCTAACTGCGATGCCGTTGCAGCGATGCGGCGAGCCCATCACCCGGGACGCGTTCTTCTGCTCTCGCGATAGCTACTCAACGTACCGTGATGAGATATATGTCCTCGCCGCAGCTTCTATCCTGCTGAGACTTCTTGTTGCATTCTGGTATTCGACTAGAGGCCTCTTTGACACAGACCGTGCGAGAGTCTCTCTCTCTCTCTCTCTCTCTCTCTCTCTCTCTCTCTCTTTCCCTCGGACCTCCCGTCCCTCTCGCACAACGGGATTCGTACGATATAGCCGCTGTCAGCAGGCCCCATTTTCGTTGGCATCTTAATAGCGATGAGGAACGGCGACGCGAACTACTCGCATCTACTGCGGTAGATGCGTGTGCGAGCGACAAATTACGAGAATCTCCAACGCTCATTCAGGTACGCCTGATGTGTGGCCTGGCGCAAATTTATCGCCGCGTTTGCTTAATCGCGAGCAAAGACACCCGGCCAAACGGACAACGCGATGGAAGGCCCCTCGCGACAAACTTTCACAATGTACACATGACATCGTTTCCAACGTAGATGGGATAACCTCCCGGTCAATGCAACCAGGCACCTCGGCCTTGCGAAGATCGATGACAAGGGGTCTGAAGCAACGTCAAAGTACCAAGTTTCAGCGAAAAGGGATCACACGACGCAAAATGACTCAACGAGCCAAAGTTGATGAACGTAAATGTGATGCAAGATAACACCGAGGCTCCTTTGGTTTGTTTTTCGATCGTTCACTTGGGCCAAACTGTGACGTACAGTAGTTGCGGCAATTTGGGCGTTTTTTTTTAACGTTTTCCTCGGGGAACCGTAGTTGTCCCGAGCAACACGTTCATCAACGTGTGATATACGTCATCAAGCCAAAAGGAATCCTCGTGATGGGCAAAGCCGGCAAAAGGCAGAAGTGCACTGTTGCCTCTGTATATTCGCACGACCACCTGTGGTGCTTCCAATCCACGGGGGCACGACTCTTAGCCCCGCCACAATTTTATTGGTTAAATGTGGCGCCGAGGATGGTCAAGGAAACCGTATGATACATTCGCGCGCATTCAACATGTGGTTGTGACCCTTTGACAAGCCAAGGCCGTTAGAGCAACAGAGAGGGAGGGAGAGGGAGAGAGAGAGAACGAGAGACGCCTCACGCCGGTAGGGTGCTGAGACGCATGGAGATAAAAGTTCAGTGGGTCCTGTCACACAACACGCTTGATCCATTTTCATTCCAAGTAATCTTCGCGCTTCCGTTGTCACGCTTTATTTTATGTAGCAAGCGTTACTCAATCCCCATGGACAATAGGCGCAACGATGTTGCAACGACGAACGATTGGAACCGACGGAATGACACAAACAAAAAACACAACGGACAGAGGGATCGAGTTTGTGCGGTGTCGCGTTGCTCGATATGGCGACCCCAAAGGTCGTACGATCGCCTGGTAAATTCGTATCGCAGGCAGGCTTCATGATTTTGTCGAGTCTTTACCGTTTCATTGCTGCCTAACTTCTTCTCAGACTTCTAGTATCAGCGATCGCGCACTTTGCATGAGCAACGCTCATGAAGTTTGGCATTGTCAGCTCAGCAAAGCCACCTTGTGCCAACACCAAAGTGAACAAATTTTCACATCTTCCACTGACAGAACTTCGCGTGTGTGTGGGTTTTCCATCAAAGAGATTACAGATTAAGGATGTTGAGTCCCTATGAAACATGTTAATGTTAATTGTTCAATAAATAGCTTCATAATCGTCATCAAATTTTTACACGACCTCCTGTATACTTGATGTAAAAACATACCAAATTTTCAGAATTCTATCATCATTACTTCAACCTCCTTAAGGGTTGAAATAAAAAATGATAAGAAAATTCTGAAAATTTCGTATGTTTTTGTATGAAGTATTTTAGAGGTCGTGTTAAAATTTCACGACGATTAGGAAGCTCGTTATTAAAAAATTAACATTTTGTTAAGAACAATTTTTAAAAGAAATAAAACAAATTTATCAATAAACTTCGTTTTTTTTCCGTTGCTTTCAGTATATTGTAGATATTACAAAATTGAGAGGTCAAAAAAAAACTTATTGCAAAGTTACATCAGTTTCCATAAGACAACATTTAATTTGTGAATGTTAATTGTTCAATAACGAGGTTCCTAATTGTCGTGAAATTTTTACACAACCTCTGAAATACTTCATACAAAAACATACCAAATTTTCAGAATTTTATCATCATTTGCGATTTGGGACTCAACATCCTTAAAGAAAAGCGATCGAAATGGCTTTGGATTGTAGGGAACCGTCGATAACCGAACAACTTGTGCCTTATGAGAAGATGACTAATGCGTTACATGGGCTCATTTTGAGATTATGACGTCAGGCTTTAGTAGCGGCGCACGTGGAAGTACCGGAAGAACGTTTCGCCCGGAACGAAAAAATAATAGAAATTTCTTCATTTTTTAATCATAGCTGATATTGCCGTTCAACAATGGGGTGGTTTTCGTTCTTTTTCCGATTATTATTGTGCACGAATATCCATTGTCCCTAATCATCGATGTCGGTCAAAGTCATATGTTGTCTCGTTGACTAATAATGGAAAATCAAATGGCATCAACCGATAATTTTGGTAGGGATCGTTTTTCAATCCCATCCGGTTTCAACGGTGGCGGCGTTCAACACGCAGACCTTTAATCGCATTAACATCACGTCGATTTACGAGCCTGTTAGATTTTGCTCGCATTTCACCAAACACCGTAAAGTCGCTAATTGCCGATAGGATGTCTTGGCCACTCGTGTGCCGCAATCGCGAAAGTCCACGAACGTCGAGTCGTTTAATGGTCGATCGCGATCTCACGAGGTCAAAACTCCGATCAACACGTGCTATGGAACACGATCTGCTTCGATTGGCGTGTGGCACGCAATGAAGGACGTTTCCCGTCGAATTTGCCAGTCCCAAACGATTTTTCAAGTGCAAATATTGTAAATCCCATAGGCCTGAAAGTAAAAGAGAGCGATAGACGGATAGACAGAGGCAGATAGGGAAAAATAGGGCTATAGAGCGCCAGATCCGAGTGAGACCGGAAGTGGCTAGAAAACGAAAAAAGTTCGTAAGACACGTGAATGAGAAGGCGCTGCTTATACAGGGTATGCCGATTTTTCTGAACGCCCCATAGTCTGTACAGTCCCAGCCGCTGGGAGATAAATTAATCGAGGCACGACTCGTCGCTTTTCCGGCCGTTAAAAAGCGCGCCAATCGATTTCCGCCGCGTGTGCTTGTCTCGTACAAACGAGACTTTGTACGCCCGGTTTAGACGATAAGTAATGAATGAGCTATCTCCAATAAGGATTCTTAATTGAATGAAAAAAAATCACTTTTACGTATGATTTGTTCGTAAAAACCGCAAGTCCTCGTTTCTCACGAGGAGGCTTTGCCGCCGCGGTTTAATCAATCGCCATACACATGAAATACCTCAATGGCTAAAGTTATACGCGTGTAAACATATACAACAATGAATGGAGAGGCTCCTTATTGAATGGAATATTTTGGAGAGCCGAAAATAGCACGAATCCTTGATGCACTCGCTCGATTGATTATTCATTCGCAGGTAACGCAAGGCTTGAATATTAATTAACGCTACGTATTAATTAACAAGAAAGATTCTGACGACAATTACGATATTTCGACAGACCTCACCGTACTTCCGTCACACTGACCGGGAGCACGTTCTCATCGACTATCCTCGACATTCCCTGATTGAAATATGATCTGAAGTTTCTCAAATTGATCAATAAGGATTCCGGAGTCTTTCAAACGCATCTGCATTGCAATCATTCGACTTTTGCATTGGTGACGGATCATCTCCGAAAAACAAACTCGCATCAACCACCCGATGTTCAACCTCGAAAAAAGTTACGAACAAATTTTGAATCGATAGATCTTTGGCCTACTGCTAATCACTTGTGATTAATTTGATTGATGCTCCACATGACTCAAGTCCGTACGTATCAATCCGCACGAGCGGTACATTCCTTCTTAACTGACGTCTCAACTTACTCAGCCACGTGGTGGGGTTGTTTCTGTGTCGAATCGACGACCAGCTTCTTTTGGACTTGCTAATGTTGTTGCACCGCTGGCTCTCAATCGAAACGATCCTTTCGACCCGTCTTATACCATTGTGGCAATTACACCGTGAACGATCGCAACGGAACGAGATTATCGAATTGTCAGTCTCGTGTTTTCTCGTGTCCGTTGTAACGAGGTTGCGGCAGACTTTCGTTCGGCGGATAAGATTCTTTTTCGTCGTATCTTGATCCATTGGCGACGATGATTTGATGGCCGATTTTTTGTTACTCCCACTGGTAATATTTTGGTACAACGTACCATTGTAATTCGACGATACACCTCGCTCCAGGACACGATGGGACGTAGTCCTCTGATCGCGCGTCATAATAGCCTCCATCGTCATTCTTAGATCACGGATGATCAGCACTGTATCCAACTCGACCCGATCGATCATGATCGCATCACAATTCGTATCACTTTCGCGCAGCTTTACGCTCAATTCGCGCACTCTTATGATCTCGCTATATTTGCATAAATATTTATCCAAGTAAACGCACGACGTGGACGAGTACGTGCATTCAAAGCATCCTCTCGTATACACGAGTACGGTAACAAACGACGAAGTTAGCCGCTACTGCAAAAATACTGTTTCTTCGTTTCTTTCGTGCACACGTTAAGTATTTAATCACCAAAACTGCAAGCGCGCGCTTGTCAACGAAAGGCAGTCGGACGGCACGTTTTCCAGTGGCGATAAAAAAATTCCGAACTCCATCGGCAATTAATCTCTTCTAAGTTGAGATTCTTCGTCTGATTTCCTAATGACCAAGTCGCTCTAACGCGCGATATCCGAGGTGAAACTCGAAATGTCACTTGGACTCTTATAAGGCCGGCACTTGTCAACGGAATGATTATGGTTTCAATTTCCAACAATATATAAATATATAAATATATATACGTCTGCACAGAATCACAATCCGTTTGGCACTGGTCCCGGCACACGCGATGCACTGATTCTTATACGAGGGGGGGAGGGGGTGGGAGGACGGAGTGAGGGGGGCGGCGACGACGACGACGACGACAACGACGACGACGACGACAGAAAGAGGTTGAGGGAGAAGGGAGTCCAAGCAAGGGAGAGGGGGAGGGTGCCGGTAAACGGCGAGTTAAGGTGGTGGAGGTTGCGGAGGCGGGGGTATACTCGAGAAGAGGGCTCTCGTCTTTCTCGTTTCAATGCGGAACAATCATGAGCTATGAATTAAGGGTGGCACCGCTCTCGCTACCCTTACTTGCCCGCTTGTCTAACCCCACTCTTACGCTCCTCCTTTTTTCACCTCGTTTCTTTCCTACTAGTTGTGCATCCGCATCTTGGTCCGTCCCTCAAAAATCACAACATTACCGCTGCCTCGGGGGGCAGGGGGGAGCGTAAAAATGTTTCTGGTTCTACAGTCTCTCCATCTTTCTCTCTCTCTCTCTCTCCCTCTCTCTCTCTCTCTCTCTCCCGTTCGCGCCTCAGGTACCAGAGACGGCGATATGCTGCTCCGATCCCTTATTCCACCACGGAGGTCCCCGTTGTCCGTGGGGGCCCGTTGAGGTCGTGTGCCCAAGCCGAGTGTCAGAAGGTGACTGAATCGTCTCTACCGGCTTGAAAAGCCGGAGCGCGGACACACACACACGCACACAGCCACATCCCGAACTCACCGACACCTCGCTAAAGCGAGTGTTAACGCGTTCTGACGTGTATATTGGCTGCGTGTGTCCGAGTTACGCTGGTGGCATAGCCACGTATATACAAGTGTCTGGGTAGGTGTAGAGGTAGATAGAGAGGTAGGTAGGTAAGTAGGTATACGTGTGTGTGTGTGTGTGTGTGTGTGTGTGAGCACCTAACACGCTGTCACAACTGTTTGCTCCTTGGCTTTCCACCACTATGACGGTACATCACCGTTCACGCGCGCACACACACACATCACTACGATAGGCGACAGAGAAAAAGGAACGGAGAAGCTAGCCAGGCGTTACTAACTGTCGCAGAGTGAGAGAAATAATAATCATTGGGTAGCTCGAATAGCAAGAGAAGTTAAATAGTAGGAATCAACCTGCTGAAGGTGACGGATCGGAGCTTCCCTTGCGTGGCTTCGACGCTTTTCTCCTCGTCATTTCTCTTTACTTACCCAGACGCTGCGCCGAATAACACGTTCATGTTTCAACGGTGAGCTACTTTCGGGTCCTTAGGAAGGACTCCTCGAAGACACTCGGCTTTGTATATTGAATCCTAAGGAAGCTCAAGTCCGCCGTACCATCAACTCCGTATCGTTGAATAATTGTACAATGGGACGAATCGGCTGATATCGGGATCGGTCGAAAGTGTTTAGTTCCGAGGAATCGTGGACTGTGTACGCAATCGTAAAAGTCATGAGAGCGCGATTGAAGCACGTGGATCACGCCGTGGATACCCCTCTTTTGGAACTCGTGGATTCTTCCGTCTTTCCCTCTCCCACCTTGTAGCCTTCTTTACTTCGGCCTCCCCGCCCTCCCCATCGGTACGCGATCGACGGGAAAGGTGCGGCGGGTGGTGGGTCGGCTCCAACGACGCACAAGTCTCGCATCGGCCACTACTACTACTGATTTTTACTACTTAAGTTCGTACTACGCTGCTGATACGCGACATATACACAAGCGAATGTGCGCAAGCTCTCCTTCTCTCTCACACGCGTCGTCTTCCTCTCTCACTCTCGCTTCTCATACTCCACACGCCTCCCACCATCGGCCAGTCCGCGGACCGTTCGCCACACGGACTCCTCTCGCGTTCTCGCCTCCACCTCTGTCCTCTCTTCCGTTATCCCTCCCGCAACACTCGCTCACTCTCCGTCCCGGTCATCCGCGACTCATTCATAACTCCCCGCGATGAGAGCGCACGAGCTCTATCCACTCTCTCTCCCGCCGACCGCGCAGGAATAAACGATACTCCGAAACCCCCCTCGCACGCGAAAGACAGAGAGAGAAGCGACTAAGCCAAAGATCTCTGAACCCCACCAACTTCTTCGGCGAGCGGTTTTACCAGACGAGCGAGAGGACCTGCCCCCCTCGTGCTGATTCACGCTGTCCAGTAGACGGACTACCGAGTCTGTGGCACAGCGCTTCATCATTGCGTCGCCGGCTGGAGCAACGAAAAATACACGGAACCTGACTTTTTCTCGTTAAGCGCGAAAGGCGCCAATTATTCCGCAAAATCTAGCAGAGTCTGAATACGATTTCGACGTAGCTGTTCAAGAGTCAAACATTCCCGACTAGAGATCGACGTTGGGTTTTTGTAGTTCATTGCCGGGTCAATCCAATTCCTTGATGGGTCATTATCGGGTTCTTATAGGGTGTGTAACGATCTTCTAGGGTTTTCTTTGGATTCTGTCAGGTTTTGCCTCGGGTAAGCCCAATTTTTTGTTGGGTTCCTATCGTTATAAAAATGGGAAAAATCGGGAATGAGTTGGTAGAAAAATAACCTACCCTTTATTGATTGAATTCACAATTTATCGTTTTTGTTTGGTTTTATTTATTCATGCTTACATATAAGCGAGAACACTTTTGATTAATTTTTCAATCACATATTGATTTTTTGATTAAAGATAGAGGAACTAAAGAATACAAAATAAATTGCTGAGTACGGACACAAAGCATAACAAGAAATAATATGTCTCTACGCTTATCAAAATATATATGTGAAAAACTTGATGAAAAATTAAGTTCCGAATAAAAATGAAAAAAATTCCGAATAGAAAAATAAAAAAGTTCTACAATGAAAAAAAAATCTCACAAGATCCACTTATTATTGCAGTATCTATCAAAAATGTATTTGTATATATGTTTATTATTGCGAAGTATAAGGTTTATATGTTCACCTATGACTCATGTGGTTACCCCTACATAAACATTGTTGGGACCTTACATCATTACCTCATTCAAACCCCAGATGGGATAACCCTGTTAAATAACTAGGCATTCCCTGTTAGATAACTAGGCATTCCCTATAAAAAATAAATAGGCATTCCCTATGTAGGGTTCACCTGAAAAAGTCCTTATGCCGTATAGGGTTGTCCCTATGAAAATTTCTAGTCGGGTTGACCAGGCTACCATGAGTGCGAGCGAGCTTTTCTTGCAGATTCGGAAGTCCCTCTTGGATATTTGTTATTTGGAGAAAAGAAGAAAAAAAACATACATTTCTCAAGTTTGCGGCGTTGAAACGCGACGACAATTCTTTTTTATCTTCTTTTTGCTCCATTTTGATCGTTATCCAAAATAATTTTCCATATACACGCGCTGAAGATCTATAACGAGGACCTTTAAAAATTTTGTTTGCTGTACCTGTGATCTCCCAACAAAAATTGACCACTTGAAAAAAAAAACGTTATTTTCACTACGTTCCAACGATGCAAACTTCAATATCATGATAAAAGCATCAATGATTGGATTCGGATAACCATCTGATAACTGAAGCATTTGGATGACTGTCTAATAACTCGAGCATAGCCGTTTGTTCTCAATGTAATCAGCATACGTGTGCATCCTTTTTTGCAGGTTTTGGATCAACGGAATCCTTCCAGACTGCCTTGCATTTTCTCAAGCGTTGCAATTATATCTCCCAACTATCTCGCATGGTAGAATAAAGTACATCAAAATTGGTTTGCAATTTTTTCCCAACGTCAATTTTAGTTTCAATTTATTCTGGGTGCTCGTTGTTACCAAAAAAAACTGGCGAAAAATGGCAGAGCATTGAAGGTGGTGACGAAAAAAAGGAAACAGATCGTACCTATCGTTATAAAATACTTCACGCTGTGAGTAATGTACCAGCAAACGAGTGGGTTATTGAAAAGTCATGTCGACACCAGGAGGTAGCTTCAATGATGTACCGATGGCTGAAGGTCCCAGCAAAAAAAAAATCACCCGTAGTTATCGTACGACATCGAACGTTGTTATTTTTTACGTTTATAAATATGCTTGCGAGAGCCGGAGTTGGATTTGTAGTCAAAGGTGTATTAAACTTATATATACATATAAACCCGGAGTTCTTCCGTCGCTCGGAAATTGCCGGATCGACGACGCGTTTTTATCCTCTACACAGTGGGTATCGACGAGCCAGCGAGGCAATTACAGCGCGAGGCGATAATTATCCGACAATGAAGCGACGACAATGCGAGAGATGAAGGAAGAGAGAGCCTCGTCTCGATCGTTGAGTTAAATCTATTTCGAGGTTTCAATTTTTTTTCACTATCCGTCATACTAAAAAAAGAAGTGTATGCACAACGCTAACATATTGCTGTGCCTTATGAATGTCTTACTTGCGAATCGCAACATGACGTTCGAATTTCACAGTTATGGGCAAACATGTCTGTACAATCTTCGCGGTGGATTTGCACTCGGATGGAAAAATACATACAACTGGTTTCGTTTACTCAATTCTTTTGTGTTTCAATTAAGGTAGATTTTTATAAGACCAAACCACTTTTCCATTCCTTTATTTTTATTATTACCCAAAGCCTTTTTTGGAAATTGAGATCGAAAATCTATAATAAGAATACGTAAAAATGTTTGAGCGATCTCCACAGCCAAGATTGGCCAACAAAAAATAGAGCAATTAAAAATAAGTAATTTTGCTTGCATTCCAACAATGCAATCTTCAACGTCATTTTGTATTTGATTCTACTAATGCAGCAATTTATTTCAAATGTTTCCCTAATTTAAATGGAGTTCTATTTAACATTGTTGATAATACATTGTTGATAATACACTTTTGATTTGCTCCTAATATTTCTCAAATATGGTATTATTTACTAAAAAGAAAAATTTAGTTGTACAGACTGAATACTTTTTTCCAATAAACCTAGAGTTAACTTCATTCCGAATGACAATTTTAATATGATGTAGTATTTCTTTTTGGTCAATATGTTACAAAGAATCTCGAGGAAGAACCAGCGTCATGACCAATGAAAAGTTTTGCAATTTTATTCAACAAGCGGAGAAGCTCGGTACTTAAAGGGAAGGATTCCTTTAGGCGAGAAAAAAAAATTACATATTTTCATGATTTTTTCTTTAAAGGTAAAATTTCTTCACCATTTTTTAGACTTGGAGTATGTTTTATTACTGCTTTTGGCTGTGACGTGGTACTTTTCAAAATTAATCTTCAGAAATGGCGGTGGTAGGGCACAGTTTTCTAAACTGTATTTCCAAAACTGGCGCGACGAAAAACAAAAAAAAAACTAATCAACCGATTCCGGTGAAATTTGGTATACATCTTCGTAACCATATTGTCCAAAACGTGACTCTAAATGTTTTTGAAAATAAAGTAAATAAAATTTATAGAAAAATGCAATGATTTCTTCGGAAAACTCAATCTTTTTTGTTTCAAAGCGTACCATTTCATCAATTTTCTACGTTTCTCCCTTTTTCTTGGTCCATATACAGCGTATGAGTGTCAACGAAAGAAAAATCTTCGTTGCTTCTTTTTAAGATTAATCCCGCCGACACTACGTGTCTAGGAACATCCACCGCAACCCACTTTGAAAACCGTGCCAAAACCGCGCTATTAAGGATGTTGAGTCCCAAATCCCAAATGATAATAAAATTCTGAAAATTCGGTATGTTTTTGTATAAAGTATTTCAGAGGTCGTGTGAAAATTTCACGACAATTAGGAAGCTCGTTATTGAACAATTAACATTCACAAATTAAATGTTGTCTTATGGAAACTGATGTAACTTTGCAATAAGTTTTTTTTTCGACCTCGAAATTTTGTAATATCTACAATATACTGAACGCAATGGAAACAGAACGAAGTTTACTTATAAATTTTTTTTTTATTTCTTTTAAAAATTGTTCTTAACAAAATGTTAATTTTTTAATAACGAGCTTCCTAATCGTCGTGACATTTTAACACGACCTCTTAAATACTTCATACAAAAACATACCAAATTTTCAGAATTTTCTTATCATCTTTCATTTCAACCCCTAAGGAGGTTGAAGTAATGATGATAGAATTCTGAAAATTTGGTATGTTTTTACACGAAGTATTCAGGAGGTCGTGTAAAAATTTCATAGCGAACAAGAAGCTATTTATTGAACAATTAACATTAATATGTTTCATAGGGACTCAACGTCCTTAAAAAAAATAATTTAAAAAAACCACGTTACAGCCAAAAGCAGTAACAAACACCATACCCTAAGTTTAAAAAGCAGTGAAGAAATCTTTCCTTAAAAAAAAATCATGAAAATCCGTAATGTCTTTCTCGCCTAAAGGTATATATCTCCCGCCTTGAGGAAATGAACGTACACGGATTTTTTTGAGTACGATGTAAATTGTTCGGTATGAGTCTCGCACTTGTTGGAGTATACAACAGGAGCATGATCTCCAGCAGATTCCCCGTCGTGATCCGTGTTTCTCGTTGTCCACTCCACTTCTCCCACTCTCTTTCTGCCTTTGCCACACCGTGTGCCACTACTCATTCACTCGCACCACCAAGATATCGTCGCGATCGTCATCCCCACTTATCGAGTGAAATGCGAAATCTCTCCTCTTCCCCTACTCGCCCCATAATCTGGAGCCGGAGTGTGGCTCGATGACGTTTCCTTTCACTGTCTTCGGGGACTCGTCTCGGATCTTACGTGTTCACAATCGCCCCGTCTCAGTCTCATCCGCCTTGCGCGTTTTCGGCCATTGGGGCGAGAGGGAGACCGAGAGGGAGTAAGAGAGACGCGACGATGTCCCGCCGAAATTGCGAGACCACGAGTGCTTCCGAAAGGGAAGCATGTATTTCGAATTCGCGGAAGTCTACCACGCCATGTACGATAGAGAGAGAGAGAGAGAGAGAGAGAGAGAGAGAGAGAGAGAGAGAGAGAGATTTCTTAATATTTGTTTTCAAATAAATTTCAAATAAAATAAAACATACATTTTCAGTTCGAAAACGTAATGTCTGCAGGGAAGAAGACATAGAAGATTTACTATGTTTGTTTGGGTTATAACCCAAACAAACCCAAACAAACCCCGGTTAGCAATATATATATATATATACACATATATATCCACACTATATATATATATATATTGACAATTTGTCTCGCTTCTCGTCACACAATTTCGGAGTCATCGGCACTCTCCGTCGCCCGTCTTATTGAGTACCCTAAGGACGTTGCAATTTCCAACGCAATATTTGGTCAGTGGGTCAAGACCTCTAGGCCTGAAGAATTTCATACCGGAAATTCGTGAGCAATGTGCGTGGGTTTTATGTTACTCAAGTAAATACGTCCCTCTACTTCCCGTACTCTTGAGACGTACTTGCTTCGAAGTCATGTCCAAAAACGGCTTTATTCTACCCAACCGGTTTCTCCAATGTACTCAATAGCCATCCAAATAATAAAAAAAACAATTGTCCGTTAATCCTGAGTGTGTGCAGCTTCGTGCAGCTGCCACAATATTGATTGAATTTAATCTTAAAATTTATCAACAGCTCGATCCTGGCATTTGACAGTTTACGCCGGCTCGAAAAAGTTCTCCGCTACATCCAAAATAAATTCCTATCTCGATGAACATTAAGATCCTGGAGAATATGGCCCGCGTTCCTTGCGTCTTCCGCCTCGTTGTGTGACGTCATCGTGCCAGCGCACAGCGTTCGAGAAGCACGTGGCGTCGGGTTCATTTCGCCACACAGACTGCGCAAGAAATTCCGAACGTGGGTGAAAGACGAACGGGGAATTCCACCAAAAATTACCCGCGATGAAAGCCCCCTCCCGTTGAGTCCTGAATTTCTGTACCACTATCGATTGCACATCATTTCTCACCGGGCTTATTTTGGCAAGGGTGAGTAACGCGTTGCACGCGGACACAAAAACTATGGTTATCTTTGAGAGCATGTCAATAGCTCAATATCAGTTTCAGGATGGGAATATAATCCATTATCGCCCTGGATGTTCCTAATCGATTGCCACACACGAAAATAATTTAACCGGATATTAGAAAACATTGGGTGATTTTTCGAGGCAACACTGACCAGGCACAGCAAATGGCCATCTATGGGACGACGAAATCTGTTTTCCCAGTGTAATATACCTGAAGAGATTAGATACCCATTGACCATACGACGAGAAGATTGCCAGAAACAAGCTTGAACTGTTATTAATGGAATAAGCTGACTGGGTGGGTGGACTTTGAACAAATTTTCCTGTGCACCGGTAGACGAGGATGTTGGCGTCTAACATAAGTCCTTTTTCGCCTCATGAAGAGATTATACCTTCTGTATTTGATACCCGACCCCAACGAGAGATCCTATTGATGCAAGTGAAAGGTAGAAAGTGTCCCTCAGACAAGTCGTTTATAAAGAGTCTGTAAAGGCTGCAGACTTTGGAACACATCAGTTGGCTTGTCTGTGCATCATTAGTCTTTACACTATCTACATAAAGTCAAAATATACGAGTACTCTACTCTAGTAAATTACCTCTACGAAAAATTGTGCAAAGTTGGGAAATTTGTGCAGTTGAAAATCCAATCATCGTGGAAGATTTTCGCGAACCTGCGGTTTACACAGCGATGATTATAGAGCCTATTCGCTGCTGGGAATCGTGCACTTTCAGCTTCTTTGTTTCAATTCTTCTTGACGCCGGCCCTCTTCGTCTTAATCGTTCTGTCGAGTCCCGTAACCGGCCAAGGAACACCGAGAACGTTATGACAAACGAGAACCGACTCGTTTGGCTAATAGGCTTTTCGGACGAGTTGGTGCATCAGACGTCCCGACTCGTCTCGGTTATAGATTATCATGTGAATTTATGGACACCGGTTCCTAATCCCGAGCCTAGATCGGATAGAGAATTAACCCTGCGAGCAATGGCATGCTCAAAGGGGAGACTCAACAGGCTTATGTGAAAAGGCTTTTTGGTGTCAAAAGGCGACCAGAGCTCTATAGACTAGCCATTGTACCTTGAATTACCGTAACTTCTCCTCTTGAATCTTCCCATCTATCGAGATGTACGGTTTTGGCGATATTTAAGGTCTGCAAATCTAGCGATCACGAGCACCCTTAGCAGGAAAGGTTGTACACGGGAAAAATTCAAGAAAGGCGCAAAAATTGATTATTATAATAAAATTGACGAAAGTGCTCTAACACGTCCAAGCAATGTCACCAGAAGTTGTGAAGTTCGGGCACCGATCGATCTGATGAGGCATGGACTTTCGGTATGCAAAAATGGAAGACGAGCTCGTTCCCGGCTTCGCGATGCGGTCGAGGTATGTACGGTCGGTTAATCCGCTCGGCACCCCGAGAATATTTGCTCCCCGACTGTGTGCGAAGACCGTAGGGTTATAGGAGACAAGTCCGGAGACTAATCACATGGGGAAGTACGCGTGCTCACCGTGACACGGGCGTATTCGTAACGGCGTGTGCGAGAGGGACGGTCTCCCGGAAGAGTGTAATCCTCTTTGATCACTAATCCCTCAATTTGCAGACACTTGCGGTATAATCTGTACGAAGCGCATGTATAACAATGGAGAATCGTTCCCGCGTGTTTAAAGCTACCCTCGGAAATACACCTGCTTACAAATATTTATATTGTCTTTTGTTAGTGTTTGTGTTCACTGCACGCTACTGATAAGCGCCTTAACGGTCGACGATCATGAAGTTAGAATTATTTCACTGTTAAGCAGCGCCGTGCATGACCGATACTCAGAGCGGTGACCGAGAACTGGCAGCGCGTCAAACAATCAGCGGGAGGCCAATAGTTCGGAGACTTTGGGGTAAATACTTGAGTAAAACGTTTGTCCATAGGATAATCAGACGAATATGGGGCCATCTATAACGGTACGGGTTTTTCCAACTTCCCCGTACCTTCGGCAAATGCGGTATAGCGTTGCTTGAGACGGCTGTGGACGCTCCGGAAGTTAGGTAAGGTTATCGAAGTGCGAAAAAGAAGGAACTCAGGAAATGAAACAAAAAGAAGCCTACGCATCCAATTGGTAGCATTTTGGTATGCCCGTACAGTCCTTAACATCCTCAAGCGGTAAATTTTAGATAAATTTAAATTCACGAGTCACGAATAATGTAAGTAAAATGTTCTTCATCCTTTTTGCTCGATCTTAAACCCCTAAGAATGTATATATCTATTGCTAACTACCGTGTTGTTGAATGCCGTATCGATTTTTTTATCGGAACAAAATGGTTTGTATAATACATTTAGCGTTATTGTTTTGTCAATTAATCGGCCGTACGTGCAACCCATTCTGCCTTCTGTAATTGTAGTATGCGCTGACTATAATAAATTTATATTAATCGTAAAGATAAGCTTAGTATTTTGTCTGGTGGTAATCTGAATCTTTCGTGCTCTCTCTCTCTTTCTTCCTTTCTCTCCGCAATGGCGCCCCTAGCTTCGATACGTATATATGTACACATTTGTAAACGCGCGTGTGTAAATGTGCGTGCGTATTTACACATACATTAAGCCGTGAAGCGCTCTTTATCTATATCCGTTTGCTCTTGTCGTGGGACTGTTTATTCATAATAATCACTCACGTCACCGGAGGTCCCTGGCTCCTTTGCATCGTGGGAATGGCCAAAAGTATTCGTTCGATCGAGGTTTCGAAGCTGCTCATGGACTACCAATTCGCTATCTCATCGAGATTAGCTACCCACTTGTGTTTGTGTATATATATAAATATATATATATATGTATATATGTTAAGGCTGATGAACAGAAGCAGTGGCTATGCTGTATATGAGTGAAAGTTCAGCTGATGAATGAGTTGCTAGACCTTGGTCAGTTATACTGACCTAGCCTACTACATATACACGTACACGCATTTGCTTACTCGTGTATCGGTAGATGCATCGGTGATCCTGAACTTGATCAACCGGTTCTCATCGATCATTTGTTTTCTCATTGCTGTATAAAATTGTCCTTTTTCCAATTTACGCGCGTGTCGAAATAAAGTATTATTCGAGGCTGCGTGTTACGTGAAAGGGATTAGTCCCTCGTTAAAGATGGTATGGCTTTATTTGTCACCATCGAGACTCTCGTCTTTGACCTTTTCGGAGACATCCAGGTCCGATACGATAATTTGATAATTTTTCTCTCATCGTATAGAATCCCACGCTATCACTTTAGCGAAAAAACGTATCGATTTTTTTTTCGTTGTTTTCTCACACCTCGCGTTACGGAAGCCGCGCATTCTGCAATCCATCGGTATCACTACGAGTCTACGTGAGCAGCGTCCCGTTGCACCTTTTTCCAAAGTGCGTTTGCAAAACAAAAATAGTAAGTCACCTGATTTGTTGACCGGTTACATGGACATACCACGGTGCTAAGAGGGCTCCACTCAATGTGCATGAATCATGGATGCAGTGGGAAAAAAGCTAGATGGAATAGATGGATAGATAGATGGATCCAGGAGAATAACGATAGATATAATAGTGAAGAAGGGGGGAGAGGGGGCGAGGGGGAGAGGGCGAGGGGGGGAGAGCGAGAGAGAGAGAGAGAGAGAGAGAGAGAGAGAGAGAGAGAGAGAGAGAGAGAGAGATGTAGCGATTAGAGAGAGATGCAATCTCGTTAAAGCGTACACTTGATTCATAATCAATTTTAGACTTTTTACCTTGAGTATGTTGTCTTTTTTGTGTTTTAACCTCTCGAATACGAATTCACGATTCGTGTCCCCCGAAACCCGCACATCTTATTTTAAAAAATCGCCAAAAGAGTCCGAAAACATGTTTTTCACTTTAGCTGGCGTCATTTTGAGCTTTCGAGAAATACTCGGTCATATTCGTAATCGGCGCAACATTTCTCGTCAGATAGAAACGTGGAGCGGTTTAAGCGACGAATAAAAATTTCGTTCCTTTTTCGGCCACTTTTCTAGAATCGCCAAAATCGTAAAATTTTAAACGCCCGGTTGCGTCGGTTCTATTCGAGTGCCATAAATTTAAGGACAAATTTTAAAAACGATTTCGATACATTTTGAGAATGCCGTTGGATTCATTCCGATATCTGGATGATTTACCCGAAAATTCCAATTGAAAATTGGCCGAAAAGAGGCAAAGGGGTGTATGTCACAAATCGATGGTCTGTCTTGAAATTCTGTCAAAAATTAAAAAATTATCGAATTTCCATGGATCAAGCGGCATTTCGAAGAGCAGTCGCTGACGAAGAAATTGCGCCCAAAGCGGACTTTCAAATCCAAGCGGAAAATGAAAGATCGATTATTCAGTGAAGCCACTCATTTATGGCTGAGATGGGGGAATAAATAGGATTACATTCCTTTTTTTTTATCAGTCTACATTTATGTACATTTACCCCTTTTACTCCCTCAACAGAAAGTCGCCATCCATTTTCCCCGGAACCTTTATAATTTCTAGGAAAAATCGTCGACAGTGTATGGGATGTGGTTTCCCCTCAAGCTTGCTATCCGGAAAAAATGCAACAATACCCTTCGAACATTCAAACCTTCAAAAATGCACTTCACTTTTGTCTCCGTTTAAAGCGTCACACGCCGCGTTTCATGTAATGCATCACTTTTAAGTGTGGGGTCAGAGGGGCAGAAAAATAAAAGGATGGTTCACTCCTTAATTTTTATTTTTCTGTAATGTACCCATAGAGAACTTCAGATCATTTGCCATTAGCAGAATTTTCGTTTCACTGAAATTAGTTAACTGCTTGCAGGTGAAACTGCAAAATCAGCCATCGACTTGCTTCATGCTACGGGGTTGTCGCAAGAATTGAGCCCGGTCAACGCTGCTTAGCATGGCAAGGTGACCGGTATCTAGCTGTAACTGGCATCAAACTATAACTATAATATAACTGCAACTATATTGTAACTTCAACTATGATGTAAGTGCAACTATAATATAACCTCACCCAACTCCAACTATAATGTAATTGTACCTTTGACAATAATTATAATGTGGCGGTAACGCTCTATAAGTAGCATCTAGCTAAATGACAACGAAACTATAGCTATAATGCAACTACAACTATAATGCCCGATGCTTATTAGCCTTTTCTCCAATAAACACCGGAAAAGGCTTTCACAGGGATATTTAAGCACGTCGCTGGTCGCAACGGTCTATATGGTATACTTTTTAAGTGGTGACTTATGTTCCATACGCGGAACGGGAGCTCCCGCTTTAAGCCAGTCCCCACAGCATATGAACTCGCAATATATGTATATTTGCAACATTAATACGTGCGCGTATATCAACGTGGATACGTACGTAGATGACAGTGCTTGTGCCGGGAGCACGTGAAAAAGCCAACCGCGCGTCAGTCCAGCGTGTGGCATAATTAATGAGTCAATGTGATGATCGTTTAGCAAGAAAACGCTTGAGTTTTCTGCCGAAACCTTGCGGATCGTTGCCGAGGTCGCGATCTGGGAACTGTACAAAGCCATCCACCGGATCTCCTCACATACCCAAAAGTGCGTCCCCCCTGATAGGAGTTCGGACATTTTCATCATATTGACGATTGCGTAGTTGAAATGCAACGGAAATTATTATTTTATTTCTTTCATTTTGTATCTATCGCTATACGAAATATTTTTTTCAGACCTCATTCTAAAATACGGCCGACAGCATATAGATGGCCAGGAAATTTTGTCACATAAGAGAGAATCGCGGAAAGTTACAACGAGGTGTGGGTATTCAAATCCTTAAAGAAGGATCCTCTTAGACGAAGTAAAAAACGCAACGAAAGTTCGATTGGCCATTTTGATAGTATTTTTTTTATTATTCAAGATTTTTGTGTAGATTTATATAGTAGATCAGTGAATGAGAATGTTAAAAAATAATTGCGAGATTTTTGTAGGCGAAATATACCGACATAAACAAAAAGAATTCAGAAATGTGAATTTCCATTGCCCCCCTCCCCCTCCCAATGATGCAAACTTCGACCTCATTCTTCCAGACGTAATTATCGCTACTAAATTTTCAAATTCAAAATTTCCATTAGTTCCCATACATCTATACCGAGTAAAATAGCCCCAATTTTGGCAATGTGACAAAGCTTATGAAAAATCATCTAATATTTCAATGTATGGTATAATCTCGGATTTTAGCATCCATGATGGCGGTTTAAGTGTCTGCAGAGTTGTTAAGTGCGTTTAAGTGTACAGTTCTTTAAAACAGACCCTGCTAAATTGTCCAAATATCGCTTTCCCGAAAACGATGTACCAAACATTTTAGAAACTCCGCAGGTACGCTTTAATTGGGAGTCTCTATGTCCAGAGAAAACAGTATCCTTCAACGTTTATTCATAAAAGCTTCAACTCTCCTCACTTCCACCCGTATTGTCATGGATGAGCGAAGAAATTAAGTAGCCAACCCAAACTTTGTTGGGGGTTCGATAATTAGGGCCATGGCAACATCGCGTTTCTATTTCATCTTGTACCGGGTTCCTAAGCCATCCTATATACATTAAGAATTTGCGCTTTTGGACCAGGTAGTCAATGTGTTAGATTTGGAAAAAAAACGTCTGAACGTAATATGAACCGCAATACTGATCCAAGTTTGCGCCAGTTTTTCTATTTGCGCCTACATAACATACATATGAAAAACAGCTGACGCACCGGAAAATGTCTACTGGAACGGAAAAAAGATTTTCCTTTGTCTCGGGGCAAACGATGCTTCATGTAATTCCGCGTATTTGTTGGCAGCTTCAGGATAAATATTTTTCGCTCTTCTCGTTCAGGCTCTTCCGCAAGCGTCTAGTACGTCACGGCAATTAATTAAGTTGTCAAGGCAGGAGGAAACGAAACTATTAATAACCACTGCTACCGCGTACATATCTTGTTTTATTTCAACTCGTATCTAAGACGATGCCGTCATCGTTGCATCGATAATGCCAGCGTTGCGCCATCTATCGAAAAGCTAGCCGATCCGGAAAAGCGGGAAGAAATATTGGAATCCCAGCTCGGAAAATAGCGGCGTAAAGGGAAAGCTTGACCTATTGGATTCTCTGACTAAAGAACACTCGGAGATTGTACAATAATTATTGCATTGGGCGAAACGATTTTCCCTAATCGATTTGACACAAGGTCATCGATCGTCGAGTCGCCAATGACTGATCCGAGCCTTCACGGCCGGGAGGTATGAAAGAAGAACCGAGCGGTTGTAAACACGTGAGCGGTTGTAGGATCTCCTGTCATAAGACGGAAAGCAACGGACTTGTTGCTCTTGTGTAGCGGTAGAACATACCGCGAGGAAGAAAGATCAACGGCGGTCTAACAGAGGCGACGGAAGAGCATTGCCAAAAGCCGAAATGGCAACTGGTCGTGAATTTTCGCGTTGTCGTCGCTCCAGAGAACAGGGAATTCTCGGGGTTCGTCAAAACTCGCAACCAAGAAAGAAAGAAAGAGAGATAGACGGAAAGAGAGAGAGAGAGAGAGAGAGAGGGGGGCGGAGAGAGATAGCAGGTCATACAGAGAGATAGGGAGAGGAAGAGAGGACAACCAGAAGCCTCAGCGGAGCATCAAGCAGAAAAAGAGCGTTTAAACGGCCAAAGTGGAAAAGGCGGGAGCAATTTTCGGTGGTAATTATCGATTCGTGTGGTCCACGAGTGAGAGTTGGAACAAGAAGCGGATAGAGACATCGGCAACATTCCGTGGATGGAAAGGAAGGCATGCGCCAAGCTCCGAAGATCAGCACGAAGCCGCGGCGGTCCTTTCTGCTTAACATTTTGGCTTCCCGTCGACCACCCAGGTTTATAAATCCAAGTGATCTTTGGCTTCGCGTATGGGGCCTACGTCGTCACCAGTTCGCCATACTGCCAAAATACCTTCGCTGCCAGACAGAGGGAACCGTACGTCCAATGCGCGCGTTACCGATTGCAAAAAGGGACACGTATGATGGAGCCCGAACGACCATCGGAGGCAGACTCGAGAGGTTCGATAATCCTGACCGTTTTCGCTTCCGCCTTTTCTCGAGAGCTTATAGTCAAAGTCCCCGCAATTGAACTCGTCCGATCTTCAATATTTCCAACAGTAGTCGTAATTTGATCGCGTCTGGGGTCTTTTGGAGGCTCAATGTTTCGTCGGCAGTGCGTTGGGCTCGAAAAAACTCAATAAAAGACTCACGGCTGAATTAGCAAGATGCTGAGAACGTTCTTTTTACTTTCTGACAGTCGAACGTATGAATCTGCTTTGAGTTACCTTGACCCACGACTATTCAAGACTACGACAGTTGTACGTGCCCTGACCACAGTTTCGAAAACTCGTTTCCTGCAGAGATGAGAGAACTACCGATGTACAACGTCTACCAATGTGTTATTCAGTACGTGCTTCGCCGAGAGTGCAAAAAGAGACATCGATTTATAAAGAACACGGGCGCGTCAAAAAGCGTTCGTTCAAGGGGCCTTTAAATGGCGAAGGTATACCAGGATATGCGACGAAATGCATCGTTCGAATCGCAATGACAACAATGTAAAGAAAGAAAAAAACACAAATTCGTCACTGCAATTTCGTTTACGAACGTTGGGCGCATCGATCATTTTTCGTCATCGCTAGCGTTCGAGTTTTTAGTCCGCGGTACGATTAAAAATACAGTGAGTCGCGATAATCGGACCCTTCGAAGTACTATGTGACGTTATTAACATATCAGAGTAACTGTATCTTTTGCACACTGCGATGCACCGTTACCACGTTTTTATTCCATTCGCGAAGCAACTGTTCGCTCATATATTATTATATTGAGGGAAATTATGGAAACTACAAACACTGATTGATTTTCATCAAATTGAACAATAATGTCAAAATTAAACCGACAGTAGTGGTTGGACGGCCGGAGTTCAGCTCCGGCGGTCCGAACTGTTGTAAATTTAATCCTGGAAATAAGAGTGAAATATTTGCTTTAATTATATTAGTTTTAGCAGTACAAGAGGAAATTAAAAAATAAAAAATAAAGATGATTTTTAAAAAAGGGCCGTTTTTTGGATCATAATTTTAGATAAAAATGATACATTTGTACCATTTTCAATTAATCGAAAAAAGCGCTCGTACTTGCCTGTCGAAGCAATCTAAGAAGCTATAGTTAATATTTTAAGTCGATTGGACGAAAATTGTTCGTGTTTTGCTGCGCACCGATTTCAAAAACATGATTTTGTGATCGACGTGTTTGAAGACAACGGTTTTATAGACGCTACAGCTGATTGATTTTTCCGTAATCTAATGCCATCTGCTGGTATAAAATAAAACTATATTGAGTCGGTAACTTTTTTCCGAAAATCTTACATTATAAATCTCCAAAGGCTTATAAGAGTCGAGAACTGCGTCTACCGGCGTGACGTTGCCGAAGACGCTTTTCGGTGATCGGAAACTCCCCTAAAAATAGCTCGAAAACCATTTTGAAACTGTTTTTTCAGCTATAAACGAATATGCGAAATATTTTCTAAGGTTCAAAGGTGTATTTTATTTTTTTGGTATTGATTAAAAATAAAAAAAATAAACAATTATGTGTATTGATTAAAATTGATAAAAAATGTTGTGTATTGATTACGTGTATGGATTCAAAATAATATACATAATTTTTTTGAAGGTTCAAAAGTGTCTCCAAACAAACGATTTTTCGAAAATTTTGCACTCGTGTCCTCCCTTATGACGGCTATGGACGCAAGGGAAGTCAGGTTAGATTGACGAAGTGCGGGTAGGGACTGATAGGAATGGGCTCAATTGGAAAGGGGAATGTGTAAAAATCTGCAAGGGTATACGTCAGAACTCAGGAAATAAATAATAATATTCGAATGATTTAATTTGTAGAAATTATTCGCCATATTCGAATTAAGCGAATCTTTTTAACTCATCGAAATCATTAAACAGCTCGAAAGCTTTGGACGATTTGAATCCATATCCAAATTTCGCGATATATTATTTACAACTGTTCATTACTGTTCATAAAATATTTTTATTTTTCAACCTTCGGTCTCTTGTGTGATCTGACATTTTGGACTGTCCCCCTTTCCTCGCAGTGAGCTCTGGATATTATATCTTTCCAGTGAAGCTATCACCTCAGAGTCGCTTCAATTTGTCTCGCGTTACGCGGAGAATTCTCACATCACTGACCACTCGTGTTATTTGGCATTGTTTATTCCAATGTTTCAGAAAAATTGAAAAGCAAAGTCATCTGTTGAATGATTTTTATCGTGAAAATAATTAACTTCAATTGACATTGAATTATTAGAAGTTTGGGCTCTCGTAGATTCCAAATCAATATATATCTTCGGATATCTCTAAAAATGGAACCTCTCCTCTGGTAAATTCATCATTGGTTGCTCCAAAAAGGAGTTACGTTAACATTCAGAACGTCACACTTTATTATTCTTTAAATATGACGAGGATGACTCATCAGTGAGGTAACTTTTATTCAAAACAGTGCAACGATACGTCATAATCTAATCGGGTGTCAAGCACAATCCTCAAAGCAGAGATTGTGTTGGAAAAATAACCTATTTGGAGGCAAATTTTCATAAATGTTGATTCGAAAATAACAGAAGTATTGGGCGTTTATCCGTTGAGGCAATACGATTTTATAATTCATTCAAATAAATCGATTATTTTTTGTCAACTAACTTAATCGCGTAAATCATCATTTCTCAAAGCAAACTCATATCAAGATGAACGTGCTCACCGTGTAACCGGAGCAGCATAGGAGCAGCTTTGACTCACGAATTTCCTACAGCGCCCGAGTCACTCGTCATTTATTCCCGAGTCTTGTCAACGTCGCGGATAAACGTTTTTTTTTCTATCGCAAGGTTGTCGTATCTACTCTTACCGCAGAGCCACGATCGAATTTACGAAGACGCCGGAGTCGTACTATCCATAATTAACATCTCCAGGGCGTTGAATTTTTGAACACTGTCTCAGAGGCAAGGGACGCGTACGGTCAAACGAGAGAGTATGTGTTTTTGTTGTATTTTTGTGATTTCAATGTAGGAAAACCTCGAAATTAAACGTCAATTCGTGGCGAAAACAAAATCAAAGGAAAACCGTCAATTGCGATAGATGCCTGCTGGAATTGAGTGCGAACCCAGTAGTCCTTGGAAATTTGTGTACGTTGCTTCACTCCCGAAGGTAAACATTTTTAGGTAATCGACAGTGAGTACTGTTTTTTCAACATTAATCGTACTTGCATGTTTTTGGTCTCGCTTACTAATGAATGGGAATTTCATCGAGTAATTAACAAACTTACTGGTGACATCTCTCGAAACCCTGACAACATTTTCTCCTCGAGACCAATGCCAGTACGCCATTTGACGTTCGTACCGCCGCTTTCACTCTCGTGCATTTCACCGTAACTTGATTATCACTTTTCTGTTTCTTTTTCTCTTTTAATTATTTCGCACCGTCATTAGATTTGAATTGCGTCGACGTTTGTCGTATTGCCTCTGGACGTTGACGCTCGTACGTCGTTTCTTTCGTGCATCTAATACTCTCGAGGGCAACTTAACGGTAGTTGAATCAAACCTACACTAATTGGAACGAGTCTCTCTTATTACTGTACGATCTACTCACTCCGAAATTGTCTGTTCTCGGGCTAACGCGTCTAAATACAGTTATCCATCGGTCAGGATCAACCTTCAATGAGCACTTCAATTCTACTGATTGTATGATAATATATGAAAACATACATCGGTCTACTATTTCTATCCACAGCTGTATCAACTGTGTCGTCGATTTCGTCGATCGACGATGTCAATACGCCACGTGGCATAATCAATACACAAGAGGATTAAAACTGGATACGTAAATATAATACAAAATTCCAGAGAACTCGCGGTGAAAATCAATTTAAACCAACGCTGATAGAGACGTTATAGACGTTGTGATGGTCATTCAAATTAATGTTTCATAAAAGTAATCGTCGAAAAAATTTGGAAAGCATCTCGATTATGCCGTTTTAATATCTTTTACCTAATTGATGTTCTTTGGATTTTTTTCTTATTAGCTAGGAAATATACATTTTTCCATGAAAATATCACATGGAAAGGTAAGGCCACCATGTTGAGGTGAGAACTGATACGGGGACTTTAAAGTAGCATTTAAAAAAACGAATTTTATTGAACATTTTCAACTGATTGCTCAAATTGTATACCAGAAGAGCGGATCAAATCATTTTAAATCATTTTCAATACACATTGGCACCGTAGCAATCTGTTCGAAGCCTTCTTTTCCGCTGAACTTCTCTGCTGTAGATTTTTTTAAATTTCAGTCTCTGCCTTTAACTAAGTACCAAAACGTTTCTCAATGCAGAAATAAAGCATGTGAAGTACCGAAGATTTTTGCGAAACATGGAAAGTTTTTTTTCTATTAATGTTTTATAATTTGTTCATTAAGAAAACACGAATGTTAGCATAAAGTTGTCCAAAATAAAAATATATTTAAAAAATCCTCAGTTCATATCTAGTATTTTATATCTACGATGAGAAACGCTGTTATATTTTGCTCCAATTTCAATCCTCAAAACTAGAAAAAAATCGGTCGCGGAGGGATTTAGCGAAAAAGATGGATTCATGCAGGCAACAGTGGGCCGTCATTTTGTATTCAAAAAATCTTACCCTTCCGTACGTGTATTTCGGTGACCCGATCGTAAATTGTTCATTGATTTTTTTAAATTGTTCATTTATTAAATTTAGATTAAATTTTAATTATAATAATTCAATCTCTAAATTTTTTTTTTTCAATCCACACCAAGTAAATAAATGTTCGGCCGAACACGATTATCCATCCGTGAGTAATATGTCTGATTATGAGGTGATGGCAAGTGGTTGAACATGCGGTAAATGGAGAATCTAAATAAGTAAATATAGCAGTTAACAATGCTCGACAATATATGGGGTTCAAATAAATGCTTAATGTTGGCACGAGTATGCTTGGTCGGTAGCGGCCAACGTGTTATTTCCGTCTCAAGTAGCATCATATCGAATGGTTTACGAGTGGACGCGGTATGGGTTCGCTACAGAAAATTCACCAGACTGCCAGTCACATCCGCACGGGACATCGTGCAGCACACATTTGCCATATGCGTAATTATTTATAGCGTGCATTTGCTCTCTGGGGTTATGGTCAGAAAGTATCATCGTGTTTTTTTTTGTCCATTATCCAATACACATAACGAACATAGTATCAGCGAGTGGGTAACATATTAGATCATCGTAACTGCGCGGGCTTGGCCCAAATCGCACAATGATTGACAATCTTCGGTCACTAAGAACGCGTTTCCATTAAACTACACATGTGTGCGTGCGTGCATGTACAATAATGGAAATGAGTTGGTCGAGAGAGAGAGAGAGAGAGAGAGAGAGAGGGTCGATTATTTGTAACACCGCTCCTTTCAACGATACTCATCGAGTTGGCACGTCGACTTATGAGAAATGTAATCGACATAACAGGAAATAAAAAATAAATAAATAAAATATATGTAGCTAGTAAGTTATATGAACATGTAGATATACAAATTTACAGATATAGGTGTATCTGTATATTTATATTCGTACGTAAATATACAAATATTAATGACTTATCTGAAAACTATATAACTAGATTTTGCCCTGTATAAATTAAAAGCATTCTTATAATTGATTATATTCGCGTTTTCATCGTTGGAACGCAACACAAGTTTAGTAGCCCAAACATTTTTGACAAATTTGGGCTACAATAACCATTTGAAGTTTTTAAAGATACTTAGAACCTACAGGCCCAATTTGCAGGACATGATTTTGGATGATGACAAAAATGAAGCAGTATAAATTAAAAGAGAATTTCCATCGCATCTCTACGGTGCAAACGTCAACATTGGGTAACTTACGAGCTTAATTTATTCGCTTCACAGGGATATCAAAGTCGAGAAAAGTTGGCAATCACAACAATGCGTATAGTCCAGGTTTTTTTTCGGTGGCTTCTTATCCGTGCGGCGTCATACTAGCTTTTCGAAAATTCGAACACGGCCCCGCCTGCCTCTCGGCGTTAAGCGATACGTTTCGCAGCCGTCTGGCCAGGAACTTCCGTTTCCACTTCGGGTACTTCCGTCCGGTGTTGATCACGCTGCCTCTACTCGCGTCTAATGATAAGAAGGACCAGTGCCGAGAACTCAATCTTCTCGGACGTGCGCCTCGACGCGCAGCCATGAGTAATCGGAGAATGAAAAATTCATTGTCTTATTCGAGCGAAAAAGGAAGAGGGCTAGCCATCCAATTGACCAATATATGGCGACACGCTGCAACGCAACCGACAATCTCGAAAGTAAGAGAGTGAGATGGACAGCAAGAGTGTAAAATGTGACGTCAAAGTCACGCCTACGTGAAGTTTCGGATCACTACGTCACGATAGGCACGTCATCGTACGAAGCTTCTATTTCATTACAGAATGAATCCTCATGGTCCAGCCTTCGGGGATTCTCGACTCCCACGAAATATCTCAGCCCAGTGGAATGCGTATACGCTGGGCAATAACGGTGCCTACCGGAACTTTCGTCGCTATTTCACGATCAGCCGACTCATCGAGAAAGCAAAACTAATTTTTGTATACGCGGAACGTCGAGTGTACTATTTTGCGTCTGACATCATTGACAAAAATAGATTCACGTAACTTAAATCACTAATCGACGTACGTTCAGTCAGTCAGGTTAAAATTAAAATATAACGGCATGACACTTAGCAAATTCTGATGTATCTACGTACACTTTGACTAAATCGAATACTGGTTTGTCGGAATTTAATGTTATAAATAACTTAATCGATTGTAATTTGAGTTAAAATTGACTAAACCAATAATTATTGTTATTGTTGATTACAGAAAATAATTATTACTTGAATCAAAATTAAAGTCTCATAGTAATTCACACACGAGTCTCAATCATTGCATTGATCGAAAAAAAATATGTTCAATTGTTTATTCCATATGTGAATTATATGAATCAATATATGATTTATGTCTTGACAATAATTGTTTATTCCATATGTGAATTATATGAATCAAAAAATATGATCAATTGTTTATTCCATATGTGAATTATATGAATAAAATAAACAGTGACAGTGTATTCAGCGAATTGCACTAAATTTTCTCGTCGTCAATCACAATGTACCTAGATCTGAAATAAAATATCAAAGCAATTCTTATCGAATAAGCGCGGGCGCATTTTTTAATAACTTGCGATGAACTCTAACATCGAAGCAAAGGGAATTTTCTACATATATTTCATTCGGAAAGTAATACCTGTAATAATACCTCCTCCGCTTTCACCTGGGGGTCAGGGGACCCCGCTCACGACATTTGGCCAAAATTACTATAAGTTGAAGACGACCAAGCGGGCTGGCCTGCCGAGTAAAGGTCCTTTCGAGTGTCCTTTGTAAGTAGTGCTTAGGGTTGTACGATTCGTGATAGTACTTTCGTCATGGTAGACGATACAAAAATATCGGACACTGGGGTCGTTTTGACCCCCGTGTAGCCAGCACGTATATTTTTTTCCTCAAAAGTGGTATTTTTGTTCTGCGTGGGATCACTCTATGTAATTCAAATATGAATATGAGAACGGTAAAATTTGTTTCTATCAAGTTTATATGAAATACTCCGAAATGCGAATTGTTTGCGACGTCCATCTACGTCATTTTAGAGTGAATACAATACTACCTGGAATACGATTCGGAATGCGCAACAAGCACGGAATTTTTCACCTGTGTGGACTGTGGGGGACAAACTTAGTTTATTTACGATTTAAAAAAATTGTGGATTTTTAATATATTTTTTTATATCTTTCATGTATATTGTGTTTACACTGTGATCTCGTAATTTTTTGACTCGCTGTTGCAAATTAATTGCTCATTTTTCACGATTGATGTTCTTTTTCTACTCTTAAGGATGTAGTTGTCCAAAATTGAAAATGGTGATAACATTCTTTAAATTTGATAGGTAATGTGTAGGACATTTGAAAGGTTGTGTAAAAATTTCACGACGATTAGGAAGCTGGCTACTGAGAAATTAGAATCCAAAAATTGCAGGCAGCCTTATGGAAACTGAAGTAACTTTGCAATTCTATTAGCGAATGGCAAACTTTGCTATGTGTTTTCAAGAAATAGAAGAAATATTTATGAATGATCGTTTTTTCATTTTAAATATATCAAAAATAAAAGTGGTTTTATGATGCAAGAAACAACATCGTCCGTGAACGAAAATGAGCATTTAAATTTCCCGCTACTTTCGGTCTATGCAACGTTGCCGCTATATTCTTATATGTTTTTCCTCAAGTGTGATTTTTTTTTTGTATTTTTGGCATCATTTTTTATAACAAAAAAAATAATAATTGCAAAGTTACTTCAGTTTCCATAAGGCTGCGTGTAATTTGTGAATTCTAATTTCTCAGTAGGCAGCTTCCTAATCGTCGGGAAATTTTTACACAACCTTTCAAATGTTTTGCATAATAACCTATCAAATTTTTAAAATTGTATTGCCATTTTCAATTTTGGATACAACGACCTTAAATGGGCCCTCTTCAAATGTCCAAATAAATATTAAGTGTTGAAATTAATTCGGGGCGTTTTACAAGAGATGGCGTAGGTATTTTGTTGTTACCGACAGTAATGTATTCATCGTGAAACAGCTATCATTGAATGTCATTTGCTGTACATAACCTCTTTTCCAATCGTAAATAACAATTTACCAATAAAACAATAATTTATTGAATAGGCCAATATTTGTGCCGAATAAAGTGTTTTTGCGGGGAGTTTTCCTTCATTACTTTAATATTAACAGAAGTGCTGCAGAAGCTCAGCGTATTTTAGTGGAAGTGTATGGTGAACATGCTCTAGCTGAGCAAACGTGTCGGAAGTGGTTTGCACGTTTTAAAGCTAGTGATTTCGACTTGGATGACAGGGAGCGACCTGGTCAGCAGAAAAAAAATTGAAGATAATGAGTTGGAGGTATTGCTCAATGAATACTCATCTCAAACACTTCAAGAATTGTCTACAACATTGGGAGTCAACTTGTCAACGGTGGGAAAACGTCTTAAAACTTTGGGCATAATCCAGAAGGAAGGACATTGGGTCCCATATGAATTGGACCCAAGGGACATTGAGAGGCATCTTTTGACATGTGAACTGCTGCTTCAACGGGAGAAAAGAAAAGGTTTTTGCACCGAACTGTCACTGGCGATGAAAAATGGATCGATTATGACAATACGATGCGCAGAAAGTCATGGATTAAGGGGGGATTGTCTTTTTTTTCGCAAAATTTACCGCTTTTTGGGAATTTTTGTGTGAAGAAAGTATACAACGGAAAACTTGTGAAACTTGGCATATAGTTTTATTGATCTGTTTACTACATACAAAAAAATTTTTAAACAATTTCATCAAAAAATCCGCCTCCCACCCCCCTCGACGCGCGATGGTCCTTTTTTGATGGTGTGCACGATTACAGCCTTCACGTTCATCCTGCAACAAAAACCCAAAAAGCATTTTACTTTAGACACATATAGCTATCGTTTGATGAAGCAAAAAAGCAATACGTTTAATAGTTTTTTATTTATAACAAAAAATCGATCAATTTTTTTCGAAAAATCGATACTTCAAGTTCAAAACGTCACCAAATCGTCAATTTTTTTTTTCCCTTCATCGAACGATAGCTATATGTGTCTAAAGTAAAATGCTTTTTGGGTTTTTGTTGCAGGATGAACGTGAAGGCTGTAATCGTGCACACCATCAAAAAAGGACCATCGCGCGTCGAGGGGGGTAGGAGGCGGATTTTTTGATGAAATTGGTTAAAAATTTTTTTGTATGTAGTAAACAGATCAATAAAACTATATGCCAAGTTTCACAAGTTTTCCGTTGTATACTTTCTTCACAAAAAAATTCCCAAAAAGCGGTAAATTTTGCGAAAAAAAAGACAATCCCCCCTTAAGCCCGGCCAACCATCAACATCAGTGGCACAGCCAAATATCGATGGGTCTAAGCTCTGTATTTGGTGGGATCAGAGGGATGTGATTTATTATGAACTGCTGAAATCGAATCGAATGAAACCATAACTGGGGCTCGCTACCGACTGCAATTGATGCGCTTGAGCCGTGCATTTAAAGAAAAACGGCCGGAATACTCCGAAAGACACGACAAAGTCATTTTGCTGCACGACAATGCTCGTCCGCACGTCGCAAAACCGGTACAAACATATCTGGAAACACTTAAATGGGAAGTCCTACCCTACCCGCAGTATTCTTCAGATATCGCTCCCTCTGATTACCATTTGTTTCGTTCGATGGCTCATGGCCTGTCTGAGCAAAAGTTCACTTCGCACGAAGATTGTCAAAAATGGGTCGATTCGTGGATTGCATCTAAAGACTAGGCGTTCTTCCGATACGATATTTGTATCCTGCCCGAAAGATGGTCAGAAGTAGTAGAAAGCGATGGGCAATACTTTCATTGGTGTATTTTTTTATTTTTATTTAAAATAAATATATATTTTTTTTCATTAAAAAAACTCTACGAATTAATTCCAAGTCCGAATACCTTTTTTGAAACGCCCACTATAAAGCTCAGGTTTTCCTTAGACTATCATATCTCAAGAGTATCATCCTAATTTTTGCATTGAAAATCGCAAGAGTTATGATTTTTAAGTAAAAAATGGCTTTTTCACGCATCGATCCCCTCCTGATTTTTTCCGCCATTTTAAATGTCAATTACAATATTATACTGAGAACGCCATATTCCAGAAGGTTCAAATGACCAGCCTGAATTTTCATAAGTCATTCCGAACAGTAGAATCAACGTGACAAATGGCTAAACATTGCTGGGGTCGCGCGGACCCCAAGTGACCACTAAGCTACAGGCCGAGCTCGTGACCTCGAATGGTTAAATTATTTATATTTGATACGGGTATGACAAATATAATATTTTCGATGGGCAAAAACACTCACCTCAGTATACGCCGTGGAAACGATTCGCTCCACGATACCACCTGCAACAGAAATCATTTTGTAAGAATTATTTATCCGAGGGAAAAAGCAATCGATCGGAGTCCATTTAGTGCATGTTCGAGCGCGTGTACATATATCGTGTGACTTTAATCGTCATCGTTACATAGCGCTCGTTTCAACGACCGAGAAGAGCCGACATACGAGTGGCTCCTCTCGCTCGTCGTTTCGCTCCGCGAGGAAAAACTGGTCATCCTTCGCGAGGATATATACGCCGAGTGTATTGTAAATTTCTTAACAACAGAAAGAGGGAGAGAGCAAGAGAGAGAGAGAGGGAGCGCGAGAGGGAGAGAGAGAGGGAGAGAGAGAGAGAGAGGGAGCGAGAGAGAGAGAGAGAGAGAGAGAGAGAGATCATGTCGCGAGGGATGCGCGCCTTGAAATTGTCACCGTCTCTCGGATGACACGGAAAGCACCTTGCGAGAGTAGCGAAGATCGAAGACCGCTAGTCTTGGAACGCGTAATTAAATTTAATTACGTTAACGTATCTCAGCGATATACACGAGCAATTACATGCATCATAACACCAAGTTTTTTTGTTCACTCCCTTCTTGCAGTCGATGCTTCTGAAAAGGAGAACGACCCAACCTGACGAGTCGGCACTATCCTTGTCAACATCTACTTTTGTACGAGTGTGTAGAAATGATTTCTCGTCAATTCCTTTAGTACACGTCTATAGGAGTAACGATTGCAAATTTGGTGGGTAGGCGACTGCATGGTAATAGATCACGCATGGTAGAATACGATTATATTGGGTTGGCCAGCAAGTCATTTCGGTTTTCAAGAATGCAATACATGTTTTTGCGATGCTTTTCTGAGGGAACATTTTCTAACCATTTGCCTGAGTTGAGCAAGTATAGGTTTTCATGCACCGTCAGTAAAGAAAAGAGGGTCGTAAATCATATTTCATTTCAGACTGCATACTTTTAGCGTGCACTTACTATGCAGCGTTTAATATGTAAGGGCTTATACGGCACTGTAAACGTCGAAAATTAAGTGACATTTCGCGATTATTTTGGGTGGAAGGACAAGCAAGAGGATAATAATATGTAAGAATGTTATTAGTCACATCTTCTAGCCAACAAAAAAAAACATTATATTAAATAATTTTACAGAATAGTGACGCTGGAGCCATTCTCGCGAGGTATGTTGAATTTGAGACGCTCTGCGGCGGGCAGTGTAACTGACGCAAATTTGAATTGGGATATTTTTTAATTCTATTAATTTGCATGGGTATAGGTGAAGTAATACGTGAGGGACTTTGAAAGTATGATTTTGTGTGTAATTGGCAAGCATTTAAAGTCGATATCCGACCAAAAACGACAATCATTTGTCAATAACTCGTGTCATTAACTCATGCAAAATCTCGTGCGTATTTCTCTTCGAAATGTTATTTTGAAGTCGTGCTCAAAATTTGGAGTGTGTCGGAGTTATGCTACGTACCGTTTCGAAAAATTGTGTTACGAGAAAAAGGGTCGACGTCTTGCATACGGGCCAGCCACTGCCACCGCAGACCCACACGGGCCTTTGTTTTACAAGTACCAAACTTTTTCCCCTTTGATGGTGCACAGCATCTCTTAACTCAATTAAAAAAAAATCAATTTTTCGAAAATTCTACGGCAGTGGTACTCCTTAAAGGAAATATTGAAATTTAAAGATAAAAGGACATAAAACTTTGATATTTTTTCCTTCTAACATTTGAAGGAAGAAGTAAAATAAATCTTCCGTGATATATTGTCGTAGACGCTGACAGTCTTTGGTAAAAAATATACCGATTACTTATGGAAGTATCGTGGAAAATCCAGGGAATCCCCTCATTGGAAAATCGCAAGTCATGTTAATACGTCAAGCCGGAATAATGAGGTAATAGAATGAATCACGTATATGCTGAGATACACGTATTTACACTGTAATCGAAGCACTGCACCGGCGTGAAAATCCATAAACGTCCAACGTATTGACGTTGATGTCGAGGCAGAATTAATCGCCACCGTTTAAATTTTTGAAAAATTGATTGCCCATCAAGATAGAGTCATTAACGAATACACAACGTTCACACGTAGAGTAGTATTATTTTTTCAATGCGCCACGTGCACGAATCGATGACAAAAAAATCTTCGTGTTTATAGATTCTCCACATTGAAGAAAAATATTTCTGCCTTACTATCTCAAGTATTGTGAAAGTTTGACGCGATAGAAAGCAAATGACCGAATTTCTTTTGATTATAGATTTTTTTTACTGACCACCATAAATGTTTTAAATGCCATTAATTTCAAACCTTGAAAAAATGTTACGACCACATTTAATCGATACCGATGGTCGGCGGTCGGCTCCAGCCGTCCTTCGAGTTAAGCAGCGTTGTGCATGGCCGATACTCGGAGCGGTGACCGCTTAGCCTCGCACCGGCTGGCGCGTCAACCGACGACCGGAAGCCCAATACTTCTTCAATACGTAACACAATTGGGGGGGGGGGGGGGTCGGCCTGGCGTTACGGTCTACATACGTGTGGCGGGGGGGGGGTTAAGGTTTGCGTTACGATATGGTTTTAGAACTGTCAGAAACAGCAAAATTTCAGCATGTTCAAGTTTTTAAATTTAAAACTCATCGTTCAGAATAGATGAAGTGCAAGCGTTTATTATTTTGAGAAATATAATGAAGATGAAAAGCCGTCATAACGCCCGCGACTTGATACTTTGATGTAAGTATCAATATTGTAGACATAAAACATAACTTCATGTCAAGACAAACGGAAGGAAAACTTTGATCACGATTTTCTCGAAACTACTTTTTTTGACCTTGTCCCAGTGAATACTCAAAAACTTATCAACCGATTTGCAATTTTTTAAAAACATTCTTGTAATCGCAGTGATTAAGGTTGTACGTAGCCGATTTTTTAAATTTTGAACATTACCATTTTCAAAGATTGCTTGAGTACAAAAAAGGGCCTTGAAGATAGAACAAAAGTGTCTAAACTGTCGGCATTTCGTTAAAAAAAACGGCTACGCATAACGACAGCTACATTTGTATAGATATCGATAAATTATTGACTTTTTATTTACAGATAACCTTTCATAAAAACATCGATGGGACAATGAAGAGAATTTTTTTATTCGCCAAATCAGGGTCAATTTTTTTTTAATTCATAAAAATTGGTATAAATCTAGATGGATATTTACTTCATAAAATGAGTATAAACCCCATCCTATCATAATTAATTATTTCTTTGAAAAAAAAACGCAATTCTTAACGACAAAGCACCCGTTACGTAACGGAATAGGGGGGGGGGTACGCCAGGCGTTACGCTTCTGTTACGTGGAGGGGGGGGGGTATCAAAAATTGGTAAATGTTGCGTTACGTAATTTATGGACACCCCCATAGTGAAAAATCATTTCAGGGATAAGAGATAGTCAACAACGATACCCAGATCACTTATTTAGGTGTACTTTTCGCTTATCGTCGTCTTAACCATATTGTGATTGCGGTGTCAATAAACCATAACGAATTCTACTATTCCCTCTTTAACCATGGGCGTTTGTTGTAAATACCATGGACTTTTCTCTCACTGTGAGAAATGCGCGTGGGAAGAAAAATTCTTGAAGAGCGAGCTAAATGGTATCAGGAGTCGATAAACTCGCGATGGTTGCCCAAAGTAAATCTGTCTGCATACGTATCCAATGGAGCTGGTGCAAGAGTCGCACCAAGAGTGTAAGTGTGCAAATGGCTTGTTCGGAATTCGCTGAAGCGTATAGATGATAGGGCTCAGGAGAGCCATTATTCGCACGAGTCGTCGAATATCGCAACAAAAGCACGGGAGTGAGTCTCTCTGCCCCTCGTGGGATACTGATCTTTCAAGCAGAAATGATTCATCGCGTACACAAGAATCGTATTAAGTCGAAACATTCACTCGCGCATTGTTTTTTTTTTCAACTCGTGAAAAAAAAGTGTGCTCGGCCAATTCTCGAAACAAGCTGAGATTCGACGACGCGAGTACGAATTGTCGCACGGTGTATCGCGTTACCGGGACTTGTCGTGCAGCAGGTGCACCTGGTGAACCGTCGTGAAGATTCTTCCAGCTGTGTAACATCGCGCGTCGCATTCTCGAACTTCCGTTCAGGAACTACCAGCGTACGTGTATATGGAAAAAGGGTATTACGAACCTGTTATATCTACGCGATGATGACTGCCAGCACATCCGGCTGTTTTGAGGACTGTCCCTAAAATGCGTTTGAGCAAAACCGTGATTTTTGGGCACAGGACGAACCTTGAAATGACCTCCACATAAATATGCGTACACTTGAGCAAAGGTGACTCTGGGGACATTGGGGTTCGAATAATGTTGACTGTAGGGACAGTAGGCTATACTGTGGGGAGAGATTGCAATATCTCTGGCGCCTCAATTTGACCATTGGATTATGAAATATGGCGGAAAAAAATACGAAAAACAAGAATAACTTTTTTCGTTTTGAGCCTTAGTTTTGGATTTACAGCGCTTTGAAGATAAAAAATGTATCTGTCCGATTTTCGATGTTAATTGAATTTTCCGCGTGTTTTACATTGTTTCGTCGTACTTTGTCATTGATTTAAGGATGTTGAGTCCTAAACCGCGAATGATAATAAAATTCTGAAAATTTCGTACGTTTTTGTATAAAGTATTTCAGAGGTCGTGTAAAAATTTCACGACAATTAGGAAGCTCGTTATTGAACAATTAACATTCACAAATTAAATGTTGTCTTATGGAAACTGATGTAACTGTGCAATAAGCTTTTTTTACCTTTCAATTTTGTAATATCTACAATATACTGAAAGCAACGGAAACAAAACGAAGTTTATTGATAATTTTTTTTAAATTTCTTTTGAAAATTGTTCTTAACAAAATGTTAATTTTTTTTATCACGAGCGTCCTAATTGTCGTGAAATTTTAACACGACCTCTTAAATACTTCATACAAAAACATACCAAATTTTCAGAATTTTCTTATCATTTTTTATTTCATCCCTTAAGGAGGTTTAAGTAATGATGATAGAATTCTGAAAATTTGGTATGTTTTTACATGAAGTATTCAGGAGGTAGTATAAAAATTTAATGACGATTAAGAAGCTATTTATTGAACAATTAACATTAACATGTTTCATAGAGACTCAACATCCTGAACGAAGTTGACTGCAGATCATTCGCGTTATCCAGAATACACCACGTGGAGGTTGTCTGCATTGGTATTCTTCGGCCCAGAAAAGGGCTGTTTTGTGTGTGTGTGTGTGTGTGTGCCTCTGTGTGCGCGTGTGTTTGGGTTTGTTTGGGTCATTATCGGCTGCGTTTTCAGCTTTTATTTTGTTCAAGCCAGTCTTTTGGAAGCCCCGGCTTTTTTTAATTGTTCTCCTTTTTCGGTTTTAATTATTTTTTCTTTTCTTGTTGTCTTTTTTTTCACTTATGTTTCTGTTCTTGTGTTTTTCTCGACATAACGCGTTCCAAAGAAAGCTACATTAAGGGGTTAAACCACAGTAACGGGTATAAAATCATGTGCGAATTTAACAATTTTTTTTCGTATGAAAAAGTGATTCACTCATAAAATTAATTACACGTCTACTTAGTATGAATATCAAGCTGTGAGAATTTTTTTTTTCGGTGTACGAAATGGCCGAGCACTAATATTTTCTTTGTTTGTCTTTTTTTTTAGGCGCTCCGCGGCGTGACATTTAGCATTCACAATTTTGGACCTCTCACAAAAAACAAAAATTCTCGTCAATCTACATTAGAATACTTAGAGAAGTACGTACGGAATTTAAGAAGTACGTACGGAATTTAAAAAATGTTGTTTTATTCAAAAGTTGTAGGTATTTGAACTTAAGAATTGAAACTTTAGTGAACATTTTCGTACAAAACTCCTCATAAAATGAAAAGTTTTCAATTAATCAGAAATTCCGTACGTACTTCTCAGCGAAATGCGATTAGCAACATAACTTTTAAATTTGAAGTAAATCGAGTGAAAATTGTTGAAGTTATTTGTCACGCCAATTGGAAAAGAGATAACAAAAGAAAATATTAATAGCCGGCCATCTTGTAGATCGAAAGAAAAAAAATTCTAACAGCTTGATATTCGTACTATAAATAGATGTGTAATTAATGTTATGCGTGAATCACTTGTTCATATGAAGAAAAAAAATTGTTTAATTCGCATATGATTTTATACCCGTTACTTTGGCCTAACCCCTTAACGTAAACTATAATAATAATAATCGAGTTTTATTTGCACAACTTGATTTACAAGTTTTTTATAAAAACCTTAACGCAAACTAGTTAAATCGCTTAATAACGAATAATTCGTAAAATGTCCTGTATCTTCTAAAGGAAGCCAAAATCGCGATTTTTTTATTCTTAAAAAAGGGTTTCTTTTGGGCCAAATATGAACAATCTACGGTCAAATTAAGGCGGCAAAGATCTCGTAATCGTGCCTACTGTGGAAACGGTCCTTTCTCGTGAACATGTCCGTGTATGTGTCTCGTCGTGTGTTTTCTCGGGCCCGCGAATGATAAGATTGTGTCGTTGGAACGGCAAGACAAGGCGGTGCATAATACGTGCAGCGACAGCATTCAGTAGCGTGAAATCCATCGCGTTAGACTGATACGACTCTCCGTTCCTCGCATCGTGCTCATCGTGTGCGGAACCGCATCGATATTGCGCCTCGGTAGCATCCGCGCGGGCGCGACTCGTTCATTCATAAAGTTCTCGCGTCGAATTCATTCAACGATATTTATAGTCTTCGTACGTATATCAATGCATTCGGTATTTCATTACTTACTCGACGACGAGACAGCACTTCGCCGTATGGAATGCGCGGGTCAATCGCGATAGACACTGCTGGCTCAATGAGAATTCAGTTTGAAAAAAATGAGCCGATCGACATGGTGTACCCTTTAAGGATCTTGAGTCCCTATGAAACATGTTAATGTTAATTGTTCAATAAATAGCTTCTTAATCGTCATGAAATTTTTACACGACCTCCTGAATACTTCATGTAAAAACATATCAAATTTTCAGAATTCTATCATCATTACTTCAACCTCCTTAGGGGTTGAAATAAAAAATGATAAGAAAATTCTGGAAATTTGGTATGTTTTTTCATGAAGTCGTGTTAAAATTTCACGACGATTAGGTAGCTCGTTATTAAAAAATTAACATTTTGTTAAGAACAATTTTTAAAAGAAATAAAAAAAATGTATCAATAAACTTCGTTTTGTGTCCGTTGCTTTCAGTATATTGTAGATATTACAAAATTGAGAGGTCAAAAAAAACTAATTGCAAAGTTATATCAGTTTCCATAAGACAACATTTAATTTGTGAATGTTAATTGTCCAATAACGAGCTTCCTAATTGTCGTGAAATTTTTACACGACCTCTGAAATACTTCATACAAAAACGTACCAAATTTTCAGAATTTTATTATCATTTGCGATTTGGGACTCAACATCCTTAAAAAGGGCGAAATGAATATCATAGTCAGTGATATTCGCCTCAGCGAGGAGCTTGAATATGGTCTTTTTGTTTTTCATTCAAAATCGGGGATATATCGATCGGATGCAGTCAATAGAAATCGAGCCAACATATATATAGGTCACTATTTCAGTGAACGAGCTTCAATTAAATCTCGGATAAATTTTTTTTGACCTGTAATTTTAATTAGCGTGTTCTTTCGTTCCGTAATTAAGAAACGTGTTAAAGCATAGTTGGTTATTATTATATAGACACGTTAGAATGGGAAAACGTGGGTGCGCTTTGAGAGTTTTTCATTGGAACTAAAAGTGGGTATCGACAAAAAAAAGGCGCGAAGGAATATTCGAGGTAATTCTGTTCAATCGTTCTTCTTTTCTTCTATTCCCTACTGCTTTTACTCATTAAGGGGCCGTGAACATGGTTTTTTGGTGACTTTCCTACTCTCATACACTTTTCTTTGGGAAACAGCGACGAGACATTTCTCGTTAAGATGGCAAAAAACCCAGATTTATCTCTACTTGCGTGCAAAAAAATTGTTCCGGACTTTGTATCCACTAGGTTGCCCGCCTCTGCAAAGTAGAGCAGTCCTTTTCGAAAACGCACGGCAGCTCAAGGACTATGGCACTTGGGATAAAATATTCGAAGAGGAAAAAGTGCAATTAAAAAAAGA
>OX632366.1:686226-918726 GCA_951751655.1 Ophion costatus | reverse complement strand
GTTTAGCGTAACAATTCGATTCGAACCATTTAATTGTTAATGAAATTGTTTAAATAATAATTTTTTATCATTCGGCTAGAATCTTCGCAAGTTTGGTGTAGTCTATTAATGCATTAATGACTGTGTGTCCCATTTTGCCCCAATTTGATATTCCACTCCTCTCTGTCCCATTTTGCCCCGATCCCATTATGCCCCAGTGCCGTTTTGCCCCGGTACCGTTTTGCCCCGCTATACCATTTTGCCCCGGTCTCCCCTATACACATGGAACCGGAACCACAGCAGACGAAGAAGCTTCGCGGACGGAGAAGATCACGCGATTTTTACGAAAAGGGCTTCCCGATGAGAGTTCGATGATTCTCGTCGGAGCAATACGTCATTGACAGTAAAGTGCCGAAAAAATCGACGGAAATAGCCATCCGATTAATGTTTTCCCCACTTTCCTACAAGACACGAAAATTCATTCCGAAAACATCTCTGCGATTTGGGGGGGGGGGGGGGGGAATATGGAAAATCGAATACCGCCTTACGATTGTCTAAAATATCAAATGTTTAAATCTCCAAGAAGGAAAGCTCAGATACGAAGAGAACATTGCGAGCCCCTCCCGTCGCGACGACCCTCAGCGTCCGTACGGACTATCGTAATGTAAAATCCAGAATCTTTATGTTTTCCGGTATTCCGAATGCACACGGAATTCACATGGGTCGGAACGCCGTCGAATGGACGAGAAAGAATGTAATCTGAGTCGTTGATGCTACCTTGCGACAGTTCAGTGATTGTAAACTAAATGCACAGGGGAGAGCGAGAGAGAAAACATACGTGGATTTCGTGCCGCGGTCTTGGGGATTTAGTCATCGCCGTGCCCTACTGCGACATCCTTTTTTTTTATATTTATAAGAAAGCGCGGGCGTGAGAGAGAGAAAGAGCGCTGGTCCCGTTAACGGAACCCACAACTTTCTTATGTATGAGAACACGTGTTGACGTACGTGCCTCACCGAATTTCCGATAAGAAGATTTTCATGTTTCTCTCGGGTGAGAAAAGAAAAGCTCCAATCACAAACTTGCTTCGATATGTCAAGATTTCATCAGTGTGGGCGAATTTTACATTGACTCATATTATTTTTTAAAAACTTGATCCCAAATTCTGCATGTAATGAGCAGTAACTTTGGGAAGAGAAAAAGATTTTTTTTTTCATACCGGAATTGGTTAGTGACGCCTCTAACAAACGAATGAGATTTTCATACCAAGATTTTCTGCGAGTCGTGTACAATCATTCCGACTGTACGCGTGAATATCTAATGTTTCGGGTTGGGCTCGGAAGCTCATTAGCATACTCGTATCGTTATTCCCAACCGTCTATCGGACGATCTCTGTGGCAAGAACGATATAATGTCTATTATATATGTGCGGATATGTGCGTACGTAAAGGAAAAAGGTTATTTTCAAGACGTTATGGCTACGTAAAGTTCGCTACATCTGGCTGTTTCGAGGACGGCCTCGAAATAGCCAAAATCAACGAATCGTTGATTTTGGAGACCATGCGGCTCTAAAATGACCCTTGTATGAATGTGCGGAAATTTGTCCAAGTATGATTTGTAAGACACTGGGGCGTAAATAATATTGGGTATGGGAACAGTAGGCTACCATGAGAACGTAGTTCAAAGACGAATACCTTCAAAATAGCTTTTCCCTATATACGTAAATAGATATATGTCCCTGCAGTGTCCTATTTGGATTGACAAAATGAAATAACTTGAAAACCAAAAAAAAAAAAAACAAATTGATAAGTCGCAAAGCACACAGATTTCCTAAGTGGGTGAAATATCATGATTCGTACGTAACAAGCAACAATCAGCTTCTGTGTGAACCATTTTTTATCTAATTATTGTTTATTTTATTCTTATTACATTTTCAATTATTAATGCGTGATAATTCCGGTTTTGTTTGAAACGAATGAACCCAAAAAATCGAATAAATGTCCGAATTGATGGACACTTTTTCTTAATGACGTTTCGATGTACACGCCGCTGTTTCTTGAACAAAAAGGTGTACCTGACTTTGAGAATTGATGAGGATTTGTTGAGTATATTCATTTAGAAAGAAATCGGAATTATTATCTACATCTCCAAAAGTGATGAATAACTGTAACGATGTTTCGAACTAGATTCTATTTTTTTACGTAGAATATAAACCTGTCATAGAGAATATTATATTTTTATAAATAATTTCAACTTTTTCAACAATCGAAATGTGTTCCATAGGTGACGTAAAATACACTCTTGTAACTGTTTATCACTGTTAATAGCTATACTAAGTACTATCACTGTACTCCGTTGACTAATTATCTGACAGAGCTTTAACCATACATAATCCAAAAGATATTATTGAAGAGAAATTTAAATACACGACAAACATCGTACGTGTATTCATGAAGAGGATTCCAAGTGTATCTACAAATGTGTCCAATTTCCAAAAAGGCAGAAATGAAACAAATACTTTGCTACCTGTTTAACGAACATGTATACGATGTCGTTCATGTCGTAGCTCAAAAATTAAAATTGGAACTACTCTCCACAATAGTTTACAGATTAAGCTTGGCATTCAAAAATCGTAACACTGTGGACATGGCTGGAAAAAAGTTTTGGAATCGTACAAACCATGTTGGTGGACATTTTAGTACACAATGATTAATTTAGTATTGCTTGGCTTGAGGAGTTATGCTAAGATTATTACAATTACTACTTGGCTCTTTTGAAAATATGACAAAACGAGTAAACCCAATTGAGATTAGAAAAAAACTTGAATGTAAATATCATATCAAATATGAAAATGAGTGAGTGAGTGAGTGAGAATAAAAAAAGCTTTCTTGTTAATGAAACGGTGACAGCAGGTGAATCCCGTAAGTGAAAGTGCGAAAGCCGGCTTATCCGGATCGGATCACAGCTCGATGACGATCTGCGTCATTGGACCAAGTGGGAGAACTTCGTGGAACCGCAAGGTAAATTCCTCGAGTAACGGTGAAGGGGTCAGGATACGTAGACGGATTCAGAAGTGAATGATTCGCAAGATTTACGTGCATCTTTCACTTACTTTTCGGAAATTGATTTTATTGCGCCACCTGATGAGGCGATGGCGAAGATTGGCGAAATGCGTATGCAATTGTCTTACGCATAGCTACCAATGAAACTTTAGAAGAAATTTATGACGTGTCTGATTAACCTACTTAACCTTTTGCAATCTCATGAATACCCTTCTCGGAATTTACGACTTGCGGAAAAGCCCAAATAAACTTGCGTTTTCAAAAGAGGCGTTAATGACAAAATCATAGTTTTCGTTTTTATAAGTCGAGATTTATGTAGACTTTTGAATACATTTTTTTTAGGTTCAGAAAGCAGAATGATTGAGTGTGCGTGTAAAGCTGGAATACTTTTGGTAAGTCCAATTATCAAGTATGAAAAAAGACAGTTTCGTAATAAATTTGATCGGAAACTATCGATACCGATTTAAACCGGATAATAACGATCCTATTGTTTAAAGTTTATTTTGAAAAAGTAGGTGGCTTTCTTTCATTCCAAGAGTTTATAAAGGGTACCTCAAAATGACCTGATATTTGAGTTTATTAATAAAACGTATTATACAATTGAAAAGTACAAATATTTTAATTTTAATATAAGGTACCAACATGGAGGTTATGCGGGGAACGCAATATCCTATAAATGGCCGCCTCATCCCTGTTTGCAAACGTTCACTGTTTTGACGAAATTTTCAATAACATTTTGGCATAATTGCGGACTCATTTATTTAATTGTACGTCCCATTGCTTCCTTGAGCCCCGGGATGGTCTGTGGATCTTTGGCATACACTTTTCCTTTCAAAAAACCCCCAAGTAAGAAGATTAAGGGGCCTATCCACGTCGCCGCGGTGCGAGATGACACGATCATGAAACTCCATCTGCAATAACTCTATGACTCCATGACTAAATCCCAATACTTCCTGAATGTCAGGTCAGGTAGACCTGAATGTCAGGTCTTTCGAGACACCCTTTACACGCATCGACCTTTTCGATGCCAATTTCAAGGCCGTTACGCTCGCACAATACTCCAATAAAACTGTGGCTGAGCTCTGGAGACTTTTTTCATCGCTTCTCTACCCGCATGGGTTCCAAGCAGGGACCGAGTTCTGAGAGGGATCTGATTAACCTACTTAACCTCTTGCAACCTCACGAATATCCTTTCCGGAATGTACGACTGGCGGAAAAGCCGAATAAGAACTCGCGTATTCAAACATGGCGTCAATGACAACATCAAAGGCTTCGTTTTTATAAGTCGAGATGTATGTAAACTTTTGAATAAAATAATGTAAGCGTTTAGAAAAAGTAGAAAGATTGAGTCTGCGTAGAAGGCTGGGACACTTTTGTTAAGTCGAGTATGATAAAGTTATCGAATATGAAAAAAGACAGTTTCGTAATAAATTTTAACGGAAACTATCATGACAGATTTAAAACGAAAAACAACGATCCTTTTTTTATGTCCATATGTGTTCTGAAAAAGTGAGTGCCTTTCTTCCATTCCAAGACTCCCCTAGAATTTTTACTCGCGGTAGCGAATGAGTTTATGCACGCACCGACTTTTTCAATGCCACTTTCAAGGATGTTACGCTCGCACCATACTCTAATACTAATAAATGTGTGGCTGACTTCTGGAGACTTTTTTCATCGCTGCTCTACCCGCCTGGGTTCCAAGAGGAGACCTCACGCTTGCTTGTATTTTGTGGCGATGAGTCCATTTGAATATTTTTGTTTGCAATCATGAAGTACACTTACTATTTTATTAAAATAAAATATACGCTGCGAAAATGATTTCTCCGATCACCGATAATATTTTCAGAGGATACTTTCGGTTTGAGCGTATGAAAATACAATAAAATATGTTATTCACAATAAAACCCATACGATCTCAAATGTGTAACGATCTTATAATTCTCAAGCGTAAATAAGTTCACGATACTTGCAAACAATTTTTTCTACGCGGTTGATCACACATTTTTGCATATTTTTCAATTGACACATTCACGTGCCCTGATAAATAAACTTTGTTGTTCATATTATTATTACAATGGCATAGAATGTTATTTTTTTCATTTAAAGCACGTTCTCACAGTTTTGAAGTATTGACTTCCGTATCCCCTAATATATTCTTGATTAAATAACTGATAAATTCATCCATACGAGCGCTATTTTCGTTTACAGAGAAAATAACTTTTACACCAGGGAGGCACGGGTCGTTCCACAGACCCTGCACGCTCCAGTTCAGGGCAAAAGATGGCACGATGGCTTGCCATTCATCTTACGAATAAATAACTTATCCAATCAACGAGTAATCACACGGTGAATCGAAAGTCTATCGCTTATCAATTATATCGAACCCTCAATAATTTCCCGAATCTTCAGTCCAAGCAAAATGTCTGTGTGAAAAAGTATCAGAAGTGGGCGGAAAAATGATTCGTTGCATCACAGTTCTGTGTGAAAAGTATGAGCATCTACTTGGAATAGCTTTATAGCACAATGAAAGAGTAACGTGTATAGGCATACGAAGATGGCGGGCGTCTCGGGGAATCCTGCAAACGCAACAGATGTACGATACAGTAATACTGCAGTTCGCGCTTCATATGTATTCTCGGCTAGACGATCGAGCGTCATGTAATCTGGTAAATCCCTGGCCTTGTCGTACACCGCTATCTGTTTTCCGTCTCACTCACCGAGGTCGATTCCCGAGCTCGTACGCGCCGCGTAGCACACACACCCAACAAAAAGAATCGGGCCCAACGATTCTCCTCGTGTATTTTCTCAGCCCATGCGTTGAATAATGTCGTAGATTCGATTGCGCGCTCGTGTGTTCGTTACGACATTTGAAACGGACACTGTGACGTCACTGGCAGCGAGCCCACACGTGGTATTACTGACCTGTTCGATAGCTTTGTATACCTGACCGGTTCAACATGAATTTTAATCGCTTATGGCCGGGAATTTTTCTTTCATAGCGCTTCGTCGTCTTAAATGCAAAATACAACTTTGTCAATTTGTATTTTATTGGTATACACGAAACCGCTGGTAACAAGACCTTCGGACATGCTTAAAAAAAGTTAATAAGCAACACTTCGGAAACCGTACTTCGTATTGGCTTTTTTAGGGTTCGGTGGGAGGTGGGAATCATTTTTTGTCATTTGCTCCTACCCATCGCTATTTTTTTTCTTTTATATTCCACAAACAACGCATACATTTTCTATAAAAGATGAAGGAAAATTGCTGAAATTTATATTATTCATGAAGGCTGCACATTTCCACATAGACACAAGGAAAAAACAATCGGAGTGTCTTCCCGTCCGATTATTGGACGAATAAGCGTATATGTTAATCGTCTGGATAACGGCTCAGTTTACGCCGTATTTCCAGTAGGCATACATATTATTGTGATTCGTGTAAGCTAATATCCGGACGAAAAACGTATATATAACTGTCCAGATAGAATGTGTTAAATTGTAAAACAAACTATCCGAAAGAATAATTCACACGTAATCATGCCAAGAAAATCTTTCTAGTTTTGTTTGGTTTGGGTAGATTGGTTTTGTTTGGGTTTTCGGTCTTTTTTTGGGGTTGTGTTGTTTCGGTTTGTTTGTTTGGTTTGGGTTGTATGGTTTTGTTTGGGTTTGCTCATTTGGGTTTGGGTTTGTTTTTTGGGGTGGTTTGTTTGCATTTGTCATTTTGGGTTTGGGTTTGTTTTTTGGATTCGTTTGTTTTGGGCTTGTGTGTGTTGGGATTGTTCGTTTGGGGCATGGTACAGCGTGAACCGCGTGAATTTAGCCGCTCTCCGTACGAATAACATACGCTTATTCATTCCATAACCGGACGGCTAGCCTCAGCGAAAAACAATACACGTAGAAAGACAAGCGATCGATTGGCGACCGTATCAGTGTACTTTATCGTAATAAGTGACAATTCCCAGGAAGATCCGAGGGGATATGAAAGAATCGTGTGATCTGCGCAATATCCCAATTAATCGATCGTCTGACCCAGTTGGGTCCTCAAATGCGACTGCGCAGAAGCAATCGGTCGAAGGAGATTGGGAGCTTGCTTCACACGCGAACAACTAGTACCGCATCAACCTCATTCCGTTTTTTCTTTGCGCCACGAAAGGGATACTAATGGCTTCGAGGGTGCTCACCAAGGCAAAATTCATGCAATGGATTTCGACATACACACGACAGAACGAATTGGGAATTTTATCATTTTCGTGACTCCCTGACTAGAAGTTTTCAGAAAAGAGCGGCCACGAAAAGAGATATGTAAAGGTGCGTGGATTTACAAAGTGGAGGATTTATCATAGTTTATAGCCAGCTATGCAAAGCTCTCCGGAATGTATGCCCCACGTCGCGAGCCCGCGTATGAATCAGTATATACCCGGCTCCAAGTGTAACGACCGGCGGCTGACGTCAAAATGTTGCACAACTCGAAACGTGCCGGTAATTCCATTCGCCGATCTCGTATATCCGTCCCCAGTGGCAAAAATTGAACCTCCGCGATTTGTCGTGTTCCTGGTAATGGTGAGAAGAGGTGAGGGCAATCTGCATCCGTCTCATCCTTCGAGTACCCTTTCGCAATGCTACCGACACCTCGGTCGCACTGTCAAGGATAATATCGAAAGCTGATCCTTGAAGAGTCTCTAACTCGAGAAATCCACGATTGCAACTACATTTGCACTGTTCTTGGAGTCGTGACATCGCGAGAGCAATGGCGATTACTTCGATTGAAATCAATGGAACTACCGAGCGAGCAATAACGCAAAGAATGATCGCACTTTGTACATCATTCGCTCATTGATATTCGTACATGCAGCATTGTTTTGCCGAGGAAAATAATAACGGACGATACAACGAAACTATTCAAGGATCTAATTCGTCATCGTCATTTCCCGGATTCCTCGGTCGTTTTATTTCCGTAATGGCTTTCCTTCTTCATTGCGACTTTTTCCCTGCCACTGATGCGATGACGTACGGATATCTTCTAACAATACGATGGAAAAAAAAATCGTTGATGCAACAGAATGAACGGGTAAGACCACTTTGCGACTTGCACAACTTATACTGAACAAATTTGCACCGTTTGCGCCGTATCAAATCTACACCAAGAAAATTGTACATATTTATATATGTATGTTAGATACACGTGTGTGTGGGACAATGGAAGGGGGAGTTCGAAGGTAGGAGTTTGAGGACTGTCTTCAAAAGAGCCGGGTGTGCTGATAGCCTACGTTACACAGATATACCGGATTCAATATATACTTTTCCTACGTAAAAGATACATACACAAACATATAAAAGTGTTTCTACCCAAAATTGAATTCTTGGAATACTTCGACTATCTTTTTCCCAAGTATGCTAATTTATCCGAAGAGCAGAGCGAAGGTCTTTAATTGCGTATAAAACGCTTCTGACATGTATATAGCGAACACGTGAAAGTGAACTGTTGACTGTTGTTCAACGCCGATAGTGAAAGTGCAGCGGAATGTGAATCACAAACGCACAAACGCACATGCAAGTCGACAACGATGTGCAGTAAAATCACGATTAACCGAGGTCGGGTCATCCGTGGAGCGGATTGATCGTGCGTCTCTCAAGTGCCTTGCACGTGCGACCAGGCATTCGGTTGCTCGCTTCAAGGGAGAAACGAAAAACCAACGAAAGTAACTAGCTTTTTGTGAAACAAAATCAAAATATGACTCAACGTAGCGTAAATGATTATTATTAAATATAAGATGTTACGTATACACTGCAATAAAATTGGGATTGGATTAATAATTAGGAAAATGATGTAACATTTATTTCGGATTAAGCGTGGTTTCAGTTATCCGTGAACCGTTCGGTCCCGGACACACCGATTAATCGGGCTTTTACTGTAATTCGACTCGAGGACACCTAGTTGGCTTTTTTGAAAATATCAATTTTTGGTTTTCGACGGATGCTCGGAATATAACATTTCGAAAATGTTCTCTAAATATTTCAGGTCGATCCGTTCAAAATTGAAGTAGTTGTGGATATTTATAGGTGGGTTCCGCGAACCGGCTAACTTTGAAAGCGGTTTTTCCCGAAATCACTTCTTCAAAATCGCTGACTACAATATCTCAAAAATCTCTGCTTCGATCAAATTTTACAAGCATCTTTTCCATATCAAAAAGCAGTGCTCAAACGAAGGATTTTTTTTCGATGCATGGCTTTGTTTTTATCAACGAAAATGGAGGGTTATTTCATCGAAAATATATACTTTCATTTCGAAATTATATATTTAACACAATAACATTTCGAAAATATATATTTACAAAAAAAGTCACGAAAACTCTTTTTTTTCCGGCCACCAGCTAGACGTAATCCACTAAATATACTTCAACGATGTCGCGTTACGATTTTCTTATTAGGTTATTTATCTTGTCATGAATGCACATTGTCTTTCTATTCGGAAACGATTGCGGGCTCGCGAAGGCGTTTACCGGGAAGCTTATCGCCTCTCGGCTATTTCCGTAATGTTGATGGAGCTTCCGCATTTTGCGGTTATGAACGTAAATACATTTACACGTATACACAATTGAAAAGCCACATTCAGAGAGATCGAATTTGGGTCCATAATAAACTGGAATGCCAGTTTGAATGATCGTCAATTTGAATGATCGTCAGCAAGTGCTCGACTTCGGCTCACGATCTTTGATTAAAGCTCGTAATTAGCCTACACTGGATCGATCGCAGCGAAGAGACAGGACAAAGAAAGACTCACGATTGCGGGACAGTCATCATCAATATGATCGATCATTGAAAAACGGGTAAATCAAAATATTTGGCGGATGACGAAAGTAGACTGCAATAGAATTGTTCAGTTCTATGACGGATTAGTGGGTGATTTTCGAAGTCCCAATTTCTCCTAGAATTTCACGCGTATCGTCATTGTACACAAGCTTCGTTCCCCATTCCTCGTGCGTGAGCTTTTTTTCGCGGTGGCAATTTTTCTCACTCGATATTTAGCCCCTACGAGGCCATATCGTATATTCGGGACCTTTGTGAAATCTGATTTTCGCAGCACCCACTCAGCGGGCATCTCGACATCCGATTTCGATATTTTGTAACTTCCAAAATTGTTGATTGGTCCGAAGGTTTCAGATTTATTGCCGTTCCAATTTCCTCGACAAACGTTCCAAACTGCTTGACATATTTTAACAATTTGGGTTGATCGCGCAAAACTTTAGAAGTAATTTAAACATTGCGGAATCAGGAATTCGTATTAAGGTTGTTGCTAATCTCATTTCCGAAGGGTGGGGAGAGAAACGAAGTTCCTATACTAATACATTGTGTGACGTCATCATTGCAAATTTATTGTAGCAAAATATTAATAACCTGTACGACTGAATATCGCGAAAATGTTCAAATGTCCAGTAGATAATTGTCATTATTATTTACGTATGAGGGATTCTCCGTCAATTCAGCCACTTTTTTCGACCATTTCAGATCTGCCCCATAATTGGTTATATCAAAGTACTACTAAAAGGTATTCTATGCGAATTTTTTCAGATTTTTTAATTCAACATTTTAGAAAATGCCGTTTTTTCCAAGCAAATATATCTCGGAAACTAGAAGTAACTGGAAAAAAATTTCTGTACATCAAAGTTGTAGTTTTGTTTTAGCTTTCGAGCGGAAGACTTGAAATAATTTTTACGTTCCTGTAACGCTGATTTTTTACCAAAAAAGAGGAAATCATTTTTTTATTCAAGAACGGCCATTTTTCTTTGGCTGAAAAAATTACAGAGTCTTCCAGTATGCCTGACGATATCGACAAAAATCGCTAGAGTGGCAGGGATCGAGATTTTAGGGTAAAAAAAATTAAACCATACAAATTAATTTTTTTATACCGCAACCTCGGTCCGTGCCACTCTGGCGATTTTTTTGCGGTATCGTCAGATATACTGGAAGACTCTGTAATTTTTTCAGTAAAAAAACCGCTGTTCTTCAATAAAAAAATAATTTCCCCCTTTTTGGTAAAAAATCAGCGTTACCGGAACGTAAAAATTATTTCAAGTCGTCCGCTCGAAAGCTAACACAAAACTACAACTTTTATGTACAGACTTTTTTCTTCAGTTCTAGTTTCCGAGATATATTCATTTGGAAAAAAACGGCATTTTCTAAAATGTTGAATTAAAAAATCTGAAAAAATTCCAAAGAACGTCTTTTAGTAGTACTTTGACATAACTAATTATGGGGCAGATCTGAGATGGTCGAAAAAAAAGTGGCTGAATTGACGGAGAATCCCTCATGCATGGTAATTTGAAGGAATTATGATTATCGGAAAATTAAATGTTCATGGTCAGAAATGCTATTAAAATAGATACGAGCTGGAGCAACGTCGCGCGGTTCTGCCGTAATTCGAGGCTGTTGGGTCGACTACAGTGACTGTCACAGATCGCAGCTGTGTTACACGCGTTCCGTGCCAGTCGGCATTTTCAGAGGTTATATCAGAACAAAAGGAGGCAACAAATGATGCAGAAAAAAAAGTGCGCCGTAAAGTTTCCGATGGAAAAGATGATTTGCCAGTGCTCCTGCCCACAAGCATCAAACTATCCTCACCGAAGCTAGAAGAAAGGGATACATCATGATAAATTAATTAATAAGTTCCCCTTAGTCGCAATTACCGTAACGTATTCGAAATTGGCGCGCTAGGTTTTCGATTGGTTATGCTGTTCCCATAGTTCCGACGTTGCCACATTTTAATACATACTCCTCAACAAGCCTCACTTTTTCGTAAACTGGTCGCCTATTTCTCATACATTTTCATTAATTAGATCGGGTCCTTGTCTATTTTTTCGGCAATATTGTTCTGTACATCATCCTGCACATAATATTAGTTTTTTGGGTGACTTTCTTCTGAAACTATACGGTAACGACGGTGCCCGGACAACCAATGCAATCATGTGGAGATTGATCTAAAATGTACAATTCAATATTCGATAAACGAGTGCGGAAACCTACGGTCTTCTCTTGCCAGTATATGCAGCAAATATACCATAACGATTAGTGAAATTTTCATTAATATCTATTTACCCCAATATTTTTAAGCAACACCACTCTTGTTTATTTTCATGGATTGTCTTTCCTTCCGTTTGTCCTTTTTAACTCAGAGAGAATAAGAGAGAGATACTGTATCGCAAACGGATAAATAGACGTCAACTATTCCATTCTTCAAGGAAAATCTGGAGTACAGGTACAGGACAGACCTTCCTCCGAGCTGTTTAGTACTCCGTTGACCTCGACATCGATGAGTAATAATCGACCGGAAATCGATTGAGCCTCCGACTGGGCATTTCTAACGAGGAATACATTCTTACGACAAATTCCATTGAGAGTATTCCGTGACGCATGTATCGCAGTTCCGACTTCACACATTCGGATGATTCTGATGTACAACAAATTTCATCAGAGCACTGCGGAGTCTGCAGGTCATGATATATTCGAAGTTAATCGATAATTATGTAAGCAAGGACCCCCATAGGTCATAGAACTTTAGATCCCATGGTAAATGCATATATCAGTTACGCAAGGTAATCGGTAAAATTATTCTTTCCTATTTTAGGACCTTACTCTTCAGCCGGGTAGTGGCGAGGGGGCTTATGTTATTATTGTTGCTGGTATTTTATTATCATGAATATTGTTGTTGTTGCAGGAAGTAACGATGCTTTTGATTTTGTCCCACCGACCATGGCAGCATTGAATGACACCGGTAGGTTCCTAAAAACGGTCGATGTGATATTGAAAAGAAAGACGACCCAGCAAATGCCGCCGGATACAAGATGTATTGCGGAAGTACTTCCGACGGTTTGTAGGAACAGAAACGTAAAAACGGGACTGCATTGCGTTCGCAGCTCGTTGACCAACGCCGAGAGCTAATCCGGCTTGTGCCTAATCTATAGTTCACATATATCCATATTCACAAACGGCATTCCCGCATGGAGTACTATAGTATTCTTATTCTCGTGCTGCGTACAGTTATGCAACTACACGTCATCGTCGTGCCGTCGCCGCTCTGTGACGACGCCTACATGAATCCACACGCGCACATATATGAATGTATATGCATGGATGAAACATTTTCTAGATGTATGAACTGCATCATTTCGTGGAGATTCCCAGCAACGTTGGGGAAGGTCCGAGGAAAAGTACCGAACAACCGAGTTTCCTCTATTGAGAGATCACGCGAATAGTGACTGGACCTTTCCTGTAACTTGTATGCTTCTTCGAATGGATCGGATCTCCATTAATTTACTTGATCGCTCGGACAATATCTCTTGTTCGGTAAAACCGATCGCTATTATTAGAATACTCGAACGATGGACGTGAACTTCTAGAAAACCGTGATAGGGGAATTTCCTGGGGAACTGGAAGACAGAATAGTTGCAAGACCCATGTTGATGAATAAAAGCATCAAGTCACTTTGGACTCGTCGCTTCAAATCGATTCATTCTTTCTTGTTACCCCTATCCTGTTGTTTTTCTTTTTTGTATAAGAAACACTGTCCAGGGAAAAGTTGCAATACGTGCATTGCAAAGGACACTGATCATTCTTTGAACCAAAATTGTGCACGAAAGCACTTCGCAGATCATAAATCAATATTAAGGGGTGCCGGTTTTAGAAGAGCAAGATCTGAAGGAACTCTTCCAATTGCTCAGCCATAGTGAGAGGCTCAATTGAAAAGTATCAATCCATACGCCGCGATGTCGATGATAGGACCGATAGAATGCGCCAAGGCAGTGACAGCTGGAGATGGAAATCGGTGCGGCGAATATGAGTCACGGTCGCGGTATAACGGCGTGAGTCATGAGAAAATCGCCGATGGAATCCGCGAAAGCGTGGTCTCTGTCTCGTACAACGTACGCAAACTCAATCTCCGATCTTGAATTTTAGTTTCGGGGAGGTGGACCGAAAAGTTTTTTTCTTTTTAAATGACAAGCACGTACCGAATAAAGGATCGTTCGGTAGATTTAAAAAAAGCGTTCCTTTCGCACCGTGTGAGTTAATTTCGTGACTGTTGTTGCTGAGGAGTACACAGTCAACGAGAGATGACAAGGTGCGGAAAGCGACAGGGATGTTGCGACGATGATGAAGTCATCATTGGCAATTTGATTAAGCAATGAGGACTTTACTCGTGCGAATACACACGTAACTTTGTGCACGGCAGAATCAAACGATAATTTTCCCCTTGTTCAAGGCTCATATTTTTCCACTCGTCAGTTGGGAAACTTATAACAAAACCCGTTGAAATAAAAACGTTACAAACTGCCTCACAGTGAGTTGAAGGCATTTGATAATAGTACCTGTCACAATTATTATGACGTTAGAATTACACCGGTCCAAAACGAGTCGACCAAATGGCAAATTCTAACGGTGTGTCTGAAAATTAGCTATTTTTCACTTTTCCAAGAATTCTTCCTGGTTTGGATGACTTATTTTAGTTTATTCACGGAACCACATGTGTCCGTGGTGTATTTAAACGAAAAAAATAAAACTGCCGAGTCCTCGAGGATTACATTGACCTGTCGTCACTATACAGATATATATATATATATGTGTGTGTGTGTGTGTGTGTGTGTGTGCGCGCGCGCGTGTGTGGGTGTGTGTGTGTGTGTGTGTGTGTGTGTGCGTGTGCGTGCGTGCGTGCGTGCGTGTGTGTGTGTGTGCACATACATATGAATATCGTGGGCCCCTGTGGCGGCCGGGGTGATAATGTCGTGTGAACGAGGCCCATTCCGCCAGCTGTATACACGAACGTGCGACGGCGAGTCATTTCAAGAAAGACGCTCCTGCTGTTTAGGCGGTCGTAACTGCGAAATTTCGCGAGCACGTAAACCACCAAAAAAATATATCCACCATGAGAACGGCTACGTAGCGCGATGGAATTTTTAGCTTCGTTCTCCGTGGGCCCGCCGAGTATGAAACGTTTAAGTAAGTGAATTTCTCGCTCAACGTGTCAAATATGCATAGGTGGGTGTCGCTGTAGACGAGAGCAGCACTAACTTAAATCGATAATGCTTTTAACGCAAAACGATCAGATATTCACTATGGGTACGTTAAAGAGAATAAGAACTGAAGGATAAAACGAGTGATATTGTGTGGGATACATAAAATTGAAGTTTATGTATGTTTGCATTTTTGCCGGAGCGAGCCGAAGACGGTAAACCCCATTCCATACAAAGTTAGGATTTTGGGGAAAATTAATGGTCAATTCGTATTCCGAGGGTCAAAATACATCGATACGGACTTGGGGACTAGGGACCTCGATTGGACTACAAAAATAAGTGGCTCTAACGAATTGCCCGTAATTTTCTTTTTGTTTCGATAAAGAACTTTGCCCTACGCTCATTCTATTCCTCAACCTTTTCTTTTTCAAATGGCGCTTGGTTCATCGAGTTCCAATGATATTTCGATTCTCGGCACAATTTTAAAGACGGACGATCCATCTTTGCTAAATTTTCAAGTGCATTCATCTAGTGCACTTTCCAGGAATACTAATCGACATATCGGAATGTATCCAACGGCATTCTCCAAGTCTATCAAAATGCTTTCAAAACCTCCCATTAAGTTTATGTCAGTGAGATATGACCAAGGCTGCGGCTGTTTGAAATTTTGATGATTTTGGAAAAGTGGCCAAAAGAGTCGAAAAAACTTGTTTTTTTTTTTCGTTTCTCAAACCAGTCGAAGGGTCTATCTGATGGCAATTTGTTTGCCGTTTACGGATATCACCGAGTAATTCTCAAAAGCTCAAAATTACGGCGTCTAAACGCGAAAAACGTGTTTCCACACGCTTTTGACGATATTTAATAAAACATTAATTTTTGGGGGAAATTAATGGTAAATTTATGTTCGGACGATAAAAAAACATTTATATAGACTTATAAAAAAGATATATAACAAAATCCAAATGTTTATTGAAGTCCGTTCCGCAGGGCGCCAATATTCCTAAACCTTTAGTTGGATTTAGGAATATGCATTTCTGGATATTCGCTCTACCCAATGCAAGCGGCATACCTATTGCAGCTATATTTGCAAGCCGTAAGAGATCGGAACGAACCGGAGAAGCTGACATCTGAATGCTGACTGCTTGCACACCGCAGCATCTCGGCACGTGCAGCTTGCCTTTCGATCACCTGGCCCCTCTGCTCGAGCCCCTGCATTGCCTCCACTGTCGATTACTTATACGCGCGGGCATGCTGAGACTGGCACAAAATTTTCTGTTCCGTGTCCAATAACGTCGCCCCCGGAATATTCACATACAGTATACGTATTGGACAACTTCGTGTTGGGTCGCTCCGCAAGGTTTCTATGTGGCGAGAAATATCGACAAGACGGATATATTCCCGTGTACACGAAAGACCCAGAAGAAATCACCTTTAGAAAGCGTTTTCTCGTTTCATCCGGAAGCCGTATAGAAGAGATTAGAAGAGCCGACTGCCCGTGTACACTAGCAAAAGAAATGGACCGATAGACCTTTGAATTTTCGCCACCTCTCGAATGCATACACTTTGTGGACGTACAAAGATGCCGAACGAATTGTGCTTTGGGAAAATAGATCCCGTGGACAATGATGACGTGTGAGGGAGAGGAGGGCCAGCATCCGGCGGGCCAGATGACTTTTCAAAAAAATCGTTCATTATACTCGCAAGCGTTGAACGCGGCCCTCATTGTACCGAAAATATGTCAGGGGGGATATTTGAATCGCTCGTGCGTCCCGTACGGTGATCTTAGGATTGTTCCGTGACTTCCGCGATTGTTGGGTCATCTGTCAAGATTTTGTGTACATATACGCTTCGTTAAATGGCCGAGGATTTGCGAATAAGATATTTAGGGTTAGTTGAGGCTGGGTGCTGATTTATCTCCACACACTGGCCTAAATTTGAACATTTGCATAGTCGACGAATGATCTTGGATCGTCGGGGTATCGCGAGGGTCCGTAGAAATCATTCGATGACAGAAGACTTTCCGAGATCTATAGATCGTCGAGGACCCGAAACGGTGCGTGGCTGTAAGAGACATCTGTGGACCAAGTGCCTAACTCGATTCTACAGTCACCCGCGCACTCGTGTGCGTGTGTGCGTGTGTACGTGGTGAAATAGGCAGCGCGATCTTTCGAGTCCGGTTCATCGCAGTTTCTCGGTCGAGCAAGCGGCTGGGTCTCTGCCAGAGGCGAATTAAAATAAACAGCTGGACTTGAGCGTGTGCGTGTGGTTGACCACAGCGAACCTCTTTACCGATCATCGAGGATCTCGTATCGACCGCTGCATACCGAAAGAAGGAATACAGAAGACTCCACGCGGAAGGATACATATAGGTATGTCTGCCCCGTCATACGCGTGCGAGTCTGACCTGCATTCGCGAGTCGTATTTGCATTGGAGTGACGCGTATACATAATTTTTTTCACACGTTTAAAAAAAAACTATTGACCGTTCCAATGGGACGGTTGTAATTAAAATGATTCGTCGCAATAACGAAGACACATTTAAAACGACCGTGCTGCTCCCGAAATAAATAAGAATTTTTATGCACGATTTATTTATTTTACGACAAGCAGGTACCCAATGGAAATTTATATACTACGATGTGCAAAATGAACGTTTACCTTTGATTTGAAAAAACGGGTAAATTTGACTTTTATCGGGCCAACTGTAATCATTTCGATGCTTTGGAATATATATGTACACAAAAAATCATCCGCGTCCAAGCTGCCCGTGACCGCAGCGAATTACGACGTAGTTAATGCTCAACCGCTATAACGTGAGAGTAACTGACTTAACCTGGCTTGGCCATACCTTCTCGAACGGAATCGTGATGTGCGCGGTTCACAAGAGCTATTGATCCGCTCGTTGCCGTTCTCATATCCGAGACCTCGAGCATAATCGTATTAACACGGAATACGTGTGCCAACTTGTAATATACGTCCTTATGTCGCGTGACGGGCTAAAATGCGCGAATGCACTTCTTAGATTCGATTTCGGTAACCTCATTTATCAGCGATATCAGTCCCGGTAGCAATGTCAGCGTTGATCTTTGAAGCGTTTCGTACAATACCAACCGTGTCAGACCTTCGTAACCCTGTTATTTTTCGGCGTTACTTCCTTTAGTTACTAACAATAATAACGGGTCTTGAGGGTATTTTTTACACCCAGTTGTCTCGAATATGGAAAAGTAGTTGCGCGACAAAAACAGACGTTTTCAAGGCATCTGGGGGCAGCTGTAAAATGTGAATTTAGTTGGACAACGTTTGGGGACACCAAGTGACAACCCTAAAATATTGAATTGATTGAACAACGATTGTGGACACCCAGTGGCAGACCTAAAATGTGAAACTGGTCCTTGTATATTCTTTCAATTTCAACATGTTTTTGATGATATTTAATATCCTTTTACAACAAAATCTTCGAAATGTTTAGTATTTCGATTCAATAAAATGTTCGCCATATTTAATATGTCCTTTCTGCCATCTTGCCCCAATGAATCATTTCAGGTATCTGGAGCAACACGGAACTCTTACAACCTTTCGAAACGGATGGATAATTGGTACTGTATGAATGGATCCACATAGGTATCAATAAGCGCAGCAGTCTTCAATTGTTTCCAAGTATTTGTACGGTGTGTGTAGCTAGAGGCTGCTTGCTCTCAACACTTAGAGAAAAGAAATCTCCTAAATACGGATCATCGGGAGCTACGAGAGCGAGAATACTAGTCCTGCAACACCAAGAGTAGGACTACGTGGTCTTGGTCTTGCTTTTTCTCGCTACTAATTGCCAGCGTCACACGTCCAAACTATACTTGGACCCTCGTTATATCAATCACCAGAGCGTGAACGTCAAACACCTATTCGCCGTCGTTCATAAAATACCTGCATGATCCCACCCACGCCGTGAAAAGTTTCAATTCAAGAATAAAGGCATCCCCAGTTCCTTTTAAAACGGGGAAGCTCCCCATTCCAGAATCTGTGGAGCATAAACGTTTGTAATTGTCTTTTGCGCTACTTCCTCGACATCGTGCTCGCACTACTCCTGTTTCCCTCGATAAATAAGGCATACCGGAAATAGGTTTCCTTACTCTTTCATACCTGACCTGAAAGATCGAGGCTCGGGTCTTCAATCTTTTGGAAAAAAAAATCTACAACAAGAACTCTATCGTAACGCTTGTGCAAGCAGAAATACTCGTTTCTTTCGTCGAAGCGTCTTATTTTGGTGTAAAAATAACCGTTGTGCATCGATACACTTGAAAAGTGGCATTTTTACCCGAGCATATCATGGGTAACGAGGATGGATGTGTTCCATTGCTAAAAGAGACCATGTATTCGGCAGTCGACGTATTACCAGGAGCAATCAAGATCATTTGATTTGGCGGATTCATTTTGGTTTATTTGAGTACCAGGAGTCACAGTGATCAACCCTACTTCGATTTCTATAGCTGTTCAAAGAAATTCCAAAGCCATGTCTTTGGCATCCCTTTGGAGCGGCCATATAATCAATATCCTAATAAGCTATTAGCTCCTACACCCTAGATTATCCTATATAGATCCTACATCCTATAACATTCTAGCATCCATCTCCTATTAGCCTATTAGTACGTTTGAGGAACTTTGAGCTCAGTCCAGAGTTTTTTTATACCTACGATTCGTACCATCTAGTCCAGCTGAGACATCGCGACTTGCTTCAATACGCACTCGGGTCTTTCGCGATTCTTATCAATTCGATAATGGCACAACGAGCGTGACTCTTTTCAACAACGTTCGATTCAACGACATCGACAAACATTCTTCCTAATCTCTGTTTTTACCTGCTTATTGTAGGGCATTGATACTTCAACCGACAAGCAATACACATACTTCAGATTATCGACTTTTTCTTATTTCCCGATCTATCCTATGTGTTTAAATATCATACACAGGCATTTCTTTTTCTATTGAACGACCACTCCCTGTGTCTTCTACCTTACAAGCTCCGATGCTCCATTCCCTTGTTAATCGGGTCATTTTCGTTAGAGCAACAGTTTCACTTGACTTCGATTGCAAAAGGCCAAATGCTCCGAAGCACACTGTGCGCAATGGTGAGTATCGTCAGTTAGGCGGAGTTGCGCGAGATATGAACGCGCGTCTGAACAGATTCCAGAAAATCGCTATTCGAGATAAAGATACCCGCTGTATACATGCTCAAATACAAATGAAAGACGGTGCAGTCACATGATAACCTGATACGAGAATCGAAGCCGGAAATACATCGGTTATCAACTTAGTATCATCTATATACGTACATGTACGTGTGTGGGTGCGTATATATATATATACACACACACACATATATATTGCTATTATAGCGGGATTCAAGGTCTTCTGGCTCGGTCTGACGTAACATTATACCTCAGAGATCCGTACGAAGTATTGTGAAGCTCCGCCAAACCTGACATACTGGAACAGCCTAGCGTACGTGGCCTTCTCTAAAATCAACGATCAAAGCCCACGGTATTTTCTTCCAACTTTCGTTCACATTTTCAACGATGATTTCACATCATTGGCCCAACATTTCACTCGGATCGGCTTAAAAGTTTAGCTATGCAGTGACACGTCAAATCAACGAAAAAAACCGTCAAAATGATTTCCCATCGTGGTTACCAAAAAAAAAACACCTTTTATTTTCCTTACCGATAACTTGCCCGCTTCTCGAAGTACAACGGCGGCGTCTCCTGTCAACTTGCCACGGACCAAACACCAAACTATAACAACGGTCTTGCAACAACCAGCAGTCGGCTTGTCCCCAGATAAATCCAACGAACAAGAGGCCCAATCTCTCGCGCTCCGTTCACTGATTCACACCTTTCGCTATATCGCACGTGAGACGTGTCTCGGTGACTTCCGCGTCGGCACTGATTACACAGTCCCGGAAAACTTTACCGCTAGATCGATTACGGTTTGACTTCGCATAGGGGGTCTTCGGAGGTTCCTTTCCCCTCCCCCTCAGCGCCCCTCCCTCCTCTCTGCGTTTCTCCTTTCGTCTCTAACTTCCGTTCGTAATTTCAGAAATGCAAGAAGACGAGAAACAACGATATCTCGTATTTTCTGGGCATGAAAAATAAATGGAAAACGCGTGCCGTTACAGCGGCGCCGCCGAGCCAGACTTGCCGCCGGCTTCGCGTGTAGAGGAGAGTACGCGAGTTCTCCTACACGTCCTCGCGCTATGCGAATAGATTTGGACTCGTGGCGCAATATGTTGCGTAGTGGGGGCGCTTGCGCGTCTCGCGGGCGACCTTTATTTACATAGAAACGGAGAGCTCTGGTATGCCACATTTACACACACACGCTTCGATACTCAAGTGTGCGCGCGGGGCATACACATGTATAGGAAAGAATATTTGCCAGCATACACATCTGTATGTACAGGGAAAGGTAATTTTTAAGAATTTGACTTCGAGGACTGTCCTCGTAATAGCAAAGTGTCCCCATACCCAACGTTATGTAAAATCTAGTCGTCAACATGGTTTTGGATGAATGTACGCGCTTCTGTATGAAAGTTATTTCTAGCGCCAGTTCCCCAGTCCCTAAAATCAACGAGACGTTTGAAACAAAAATGAAGCATCGTCCTTAAAACAGCCGTTTGTGCTAAAAGCCAACGTTGCGAAGACATTATGGATTTAAAACATACTTTTAGTAAATATATACCGTACCGGGAAAAAATTTTCGATCACTTTGGATAATTGCTAAATTGTATTAGAAAATAGGAATAATACAATTCATTTTATTGAGCCATATAGCATCTTGGTAAAATAAGAAATAAAATTAATTATATTATTCTAATATAATTTCACAGTCATCTAAAGTGACGGAAAACTTTTTACCGGTACTGTACACACACACACACACACACACACACACACACACAGAGAGAGGGGGAGAGAGAGAGAGAGGGAAAGAGAGAGAGAGAGAGAAGTGTGTGTATGTGGGTTCCGAAAGATCTCTGGATAATATCGACGGGACATAGCAGCACACGCGAGACGACAAAGCTCTTGCGTGCCGCAATACATGTACTCTCGTATCGATATGCCTAGGCCTGCGAATACATCTGTAGTGGATGGAGAGAGACAGATAGAAAGATTAGTGGTGGATAATCACATATGTACGGACGGAACGGTTCAAAACTACCTGCGCAAGTGCCAATAAGATGTCGGTATAACGCATTCGGAAATACGATGCTGTTTTTCAATGCGGCAAAGCCTCGGTATACGACAAAAAAACGACTTATTATTCGAGACAGTGTCGATACCGCGACAGGGCCCTTGACTGCCGAAAACAAGAATTGTGGGGCTCACTGGTCGGGGAAAATTTTGTTAGTGTCACGGTAATTTTTCACGGTGGAAAGAATAGTATGAGAAAAAGAAACATCGATGGACTTTGACGAATTCTTGTGGTGGGAAGAGAAGTTGTTACGTCGAGGAATTCGACGATAACGGACTTGAGATGAAGTTTCTAGTGGAGGTGGAATTTTTTTTTCGACGTCCGTGTTTTTGCTGGTGAACGAGACGCACTGATAGAAAAACTACATTTTGTGGGAAGATTTTTTCTTCAATATGATGGGTGATTCTCCCGAAATTATCTCTTTGCAGGACAACGAAATGTGTAAACGAAGATATTTAATTGTTGTCATTTGACGATTGCTTTAATCGACTTCAGTTTTAATCGATTTAATATAATTCCCTATGGATCACACTGATTTTTCAGTTTTGAGAGATTTATCATGATCGAAAGAATTAGTAGGGCCAGAGGAATAAAGCAAACCTTTTCCTATAAAGTTTTTATTGGTTTATTTATAACTTCTTTTCCTTTTTCATTGAATATCGATCTCGCTCCGTTCGTTTCAACTCCTCTTTTCCTACTGGATCCTGTTTCAGCGTTTCGTATCCCCGTTTTTCAGCTACTATTTTCCTATGGAGCCTTTCTCCTTTTGATAGCAGTATGGCAAATGAAAAATGATACAGTTAAAAATTATCAAAGGAATAAGTCCCTCGCCTGTGACACCACCTCATAACGCACAAGGTATGTGGAAGAAAAAAAAGCGTAATCTACATATATGATACGAATACGACACAATCAGTCTCTTCGGAAAAGTAGATGCAGAAGGCACTGCTCTGGCAAGTATGATTAACTAGCACCGTCCGCGATACAATATATGCAGTGATTCACAGCTCTCCAGTGGAATGATTGAGAAAACGGTTACAAAATTTCGTTATGTATGCTGAGATACCTGTGGTTATTCTTTTTTTTCAGGGAGGAATTAAATATTAGGTTGGTAAGAATGTATCGAGACACAAACAACACCTTTTCTAAATATTCCCGACATTTCATTAAGATAAGAATAATTTATAATATAGTCGCCCTCTCCATTCACAACTCGGGTCCAACGCTCACGTAAACTTTGAATCCCAGCCGTTTAGAAATCCTTAGGTCTTGAATGGAAAAACTCTTCGAGGAAAAACTCTTAACGATCCGTTTGATTATCAAGTTTTTTATCGCCTAAATCGTTTTTCCACGCCCAAAATAAATGATAATCTGACGGGGCTAAGTCCAGTGAGTATGGTTGATGCGATAGTACTTCCCATTCTAGTTCTGAAATCGTTTTTCTTTTGTCATTTTAGCTATGAGGGGCCCCGTGCATTGTTGTGAAAAAGATGAAGTTGACGACCTTGACAACATTTTTGTTGAATAATTTCAGACAGCTTCTGTAATTCTGTAGAGTAGATAAGCTCATAATACAGCAGGCCCTCGAAATCTCACCAACAAGCCAGTAGAACTTTTCTCTCTTAACAGGATGGTTCGTTTGCTGGTGCTGGTTTCCCCCTTGAGGTAGCCATTGGCGCTTTCGTATTCGGTTAACGTATAACACCCCGCTATCATCCCCAGTGACTATTTTTTTGAGCAAACCCGTTCTGCGCAAACGAAGGAACAATGAAGGCAAATAGAAACGCGTGTCGCCTTGTTTGACTCAATGAGATCATGGGGCATCCAAGATGATATTACTGCTGATTGATGATCTACGTTACTGATGAACACACTGCACATATTAGTAGCAGCAGATCTTGCAGAACGGCCTTGTAGAAATTCGTAATGGGTGATCACTCGAAGTGCTCTTTGATCCATATTTACCAATACTGTCTGATCGCAATGAACGAGCGCCCCATATACCCTTGGACATTAAAGTTTCTAGAATATTCTAAAAATTTCTACTATCGCGTGTTCTCGAATTGCTTTGCTAGGAAAAATATTTAAACGAGCAATTTAGTGTCGTAAGACTTTCTTACCAACCTAATAAATGTCTAAAACTTCAAACTGTATTCCGAAAAAAACCTACAATGTCATTGAATAGCATCTATTTCCAAAAGTCTGGTTACATGCAAAATGATCATTTCGGGAGAATCACCTAGATATCGTTCCAAATATAGTTGAATGATCGTCTATCTGTTATTTTTGTCAATGCAAGATTCAGGAATTTCATACACTTTTACATTAATGTCTATCACCGCTACTGGTGAACTGATGATCGGGATTCGGTTCTGGCAGTGCTTCGAGTTAAGGAGCGTTGTGCATGACCGATACTCGGAGCGGTGACCGCTTAGCTGTGCACCAGCTGACGTATCGACCAGTGAGCGGAAGGCCAATACTTCTGAGACCTTCGTCTAGATACTTAAGTGAAACGTTTGTGCACCAGAAAGTCAGAGGAGCACGAGCCCGTCTATCGTAGCCTAAATTTATTCGTGGTAATAAAAAAAATCTATTCGTAGCCTAAATTGCCTAAAAACTGGGCATTACAGAAAAAACGGTTCCCGTTGTATTCCAACGACGCAAACCTCAAGACCATGAAAATACAACAAATAAATACATCATTGTTTATCCATTGTTGTTATAAATGTCAGTTGGATAAATTGTCTCTGCAATTAGATCGCTCTATAATTATTTTTACCGCCGAAATTCACGAACCTGATAATTCACTGATGTTTTGTCATATTTGATTATTCATTACTCCAGCTGACAACGAGGGATGACGGGAATAACGGTATGGCTAATGAGAGCCTGCGAGAGACCGAGTTTTAAAGAAATTTGGTTCATTGATTCTCCTAAACGTCCAGAGGTAACAATGCACCCTCCGGACAATGCGAGTTATTACACTTCGTACCAGCATGTATCTCTTTTGTTACGAGTACACCCGACGCGGTGAAGCAATTTTCAGGGCACTCCCACTTTCGTTTCGAAAATAAGTCACTTTTTTGTAGTTTACGACTGAAAGATTGCCTGAGTGTCGGCAGCCATGAAAGAAGACAATAATGACGGTATGAGCTGTTTGTACAGTTTTACAATGTACAATTATTCTCGCATCATGAATTCTCGTTTGAATTGAAATACAAATAATAATGGAGTCTAAAGAGGCTTGACTTCCCCGCGACCGCCTTTTTTCATCACGAAAAAAAGATCACGGTGACAGGCGCCGTCCGTTTGGAGTGTTCGCCAGGTCTTATAAATATTTGCGGAAATATTAAAATATGCTGAGATACGGCTCTATGGGGAATATCATTTTCTATTACCTACCGTTCGTCGTAACCGAAATTTTTTCGTTTTCAAATTCGAGTAGTTAAATATATTTGGCCGTTATTCTTGAGTTCGTTCGATTATCATTTTTTATTATATATTGAAAGTTTTATTATATATTGAAAGTGTTGAAGGAATTTCTAATCTTAACGGGACTAATTTATGCAAAATGCTATTTAGTTTGCAAATTCAATTTCTATCTTCCTCGTTCCCTGTCACTTCTTTCTCCTTGTCTCCGGCAAATATCGACGGAACGTCACGAAGTTGCCGCGAGCCTCCGCTCACACGAAGAGCTCTCCGCTCGCGCTGTCCTTATGAATTTTCATGATTCGTCAGAACCGGGACACACATCCCCGGAACGAGTCCACGAATTCCGAGATTTCACGCTAGCTCTCCCGACGAAACGAAGCGGACACCTCAGAGTTGGAACAAGAATTATCAAAACTCCGCGCTCAGCAATCGAGAAGTGTTACGCAGCTGGCCGAAAGAGGCATAGCCATCGACGATTAAATATCGTGGAATAGAAATGGTGGTTGCTCGACTGGCACAAAAAATGTGTACATCGAATTTCCGCACATCCAAGAAACGGAATAACGCGGATTGATGAATCCAAACGATTCGGGATCTCCATCATTGGAGAAATTGATAGCAACGGGTGTAGGTCCAGTTGGCTGTTGAGAGAAAGGCGGAGGTCATTGGCTCCTCGACCTCCCCACAGGGGTGACACCTAGTGAGATCCACTGGACTGAAACAAGTGTTGAAAGAAACGTCCAATCGACCGATCGCGCTTCTGGTGTTTAATGAGCCGTGTAAAACGCTCGAACGTTTCGCCATAGGCATCGAAGCAAAATGGCGTCCCGCCCGATACAATGAGTTCGCAATTGAAATTGTTCTCGTGGCCGTCTTTGAAAGTGCTTATTGCAATAAATGACGAGAGCGTTCTGAAAGAGAGAAACAATACGACAAATGGCCGACGGAACGTCAAGATACCAAGACAACGTGCCAAACAGGTGTTTGCAATTTCGCTAGTCACGTGCCTTTCAGTCAGCAGTTAGTCATCGGTAGATGTCTTTTGCAAACGCGCGAGGTAAGCGCTACGAACCGTCAACAATCTTGCTAAGCAGATTTTCTGACGGACCTTACTTTCGTTGTATGTATTTTACATATATGTGTGTACATGTTCGACTGGAGTCGGGGTTCATGGAGACTGTGAGATGCTGACGCTTGGATTCCGGCATCAACCGTCGCGAGCTGGAGGCAGCCATCTTTTCGCCTCTATTTAGTTCATCATAAAATTATCAGGCAGCTCGCTGTCGGATGCTTTAGGCTTAAATTAACGAGATCCTTGTACGATACAAAAGCATGGGTAATTCCGAACGGTAGTGGATCCGTTTCCAACCACATGTACTTTTGTTGGCGATTCGAACATTCTGAAGCGATTTTTGGTATCAAGAATTATGAATGTTCACCTACGATTATTTGTCTCGAATTGCTAGCTTGAAGCCTCGCGAATAATGGCGAATTCGTTTTTGGCGAAGTGAGTCCAATCGCGTATTTTATATTTTCATCCAACCAACCTGACATTTTGACACAATACTTTTTGTTGTATTTTAAAAAGAAAGCCTAGAGATTTCTGACGAAAATTAATTTTTTGCAATTGACTTTTTTATAGAAGATATTGTTACGAAGACATACAACGAACGAATGTTGTTGAAAAGAAATGCATGTACATTTAGAAGCGTTTCTGGTTCAAGCCCAAAAATTGTAAACATTCCACCGCAGAACGCTTCACCGGTGAAGATGGCTACGAATTGATTGCCGGTATACCGCTCATGTGTGTTTAAAACTATGTAAAAAAATGGTTACACTCTTTTTGCCGGTATTTTGAAAAACAAACTCTAAATTCTCTATTAATTTCATTTTTTGTTAACAACCAATTTAAAGTTCCATATCGGCGTTCGGGCCTAAAATGGCCATAACCTCGATAAATATACTCTTTAAACTCATACTTTGAGATACTTGTGCATTTCTACCATGTTTTAATTTCTTCGTGATAAGTAAATTTGTTGCGGCACTTTATGACAATAAACAGATTAGTTTTTATGGCATAAGCAAAATTGACTTGCTCTTCGAAGTTTGACAGTTTGCTGATTTACTGCATGTTTAGATCTGCTAAGATGATCACCTTGCATCCTCCCTCACGAGGCCTGCACGCAAAAGGATTCTTGTCTCCTGCTCTATGCGATAAAGTTATTTTTTAAACCCATGCTTTAAGACACTTGTGGATTTCGAACATGTTTAAATTCCTTTTTGGCAAACAAATTTATTATGGCACTTTATGGTAGTAAACTAGTTTCTTTTTTATGGGATGAAAAAATGCATTCGCTCTTCGGAGTCTGACAGTTTGCTAATTTATCGCATTTTTAGATATGCTAAAATGACCACGTCGCATCTCCCCCCACGAGGTTTGCACAAAAAAAGAATGCGTGTCTTCTGCTCTATGCGATAAAGATATTTTTCAAACTCATGCTTTAAGGAGGTACGATCACTTCCACGGGACCAAAAAAAAGTCTAAATTTATTTTACTCACAGCTGCTCTGATTGATGTTTACTTATGTTTATTATTCATATTATCGCTTATAGCGTGCCAAATTTGGTGGTAAATGATGAATTTATTGCACGTGAACAAATAAAAACTAAAAAATTAGATTGTCAACGACTCGGTAGTAATCGTCGTAATAATATTAACGTAATAAAATTCAAGCCTATTAAAATAGGCTTGAATTTTATTGAAAGTATTCGTCAAAATCATATAAAAATTTCAAATCCGAAAGTTGTTTTCGTAGTAATGATCATATCTCCTGAAAACACTTATGAATTTTGAACGTGTTTGAATTTCTTCATAGCAAGCAAACTTCTTATGGCACTTTATGGCAATAAACAAATTAATTTTTTATGGTATGAGCAAAATTGACTCGCTCTTCAAAGTTTGACAGTTTGCTAATTTACTGCATGTTTGGATCTACTAAGATGATCACCTCGTATCCCCCCTCACGAGGCCAGCACGAAAAAGGATTATTTTCTCCTGTTCTGTGCGATAAAGACATTTGTTGAACTCATTCTTTAAAACACGTGTGGATTTCTAACGTACTTTAATGTCTTTACAGCAGACAATATTATCATGGCACTTTATGGTTATAAATCAGATAATTTTTTAAGTCATGAAAAAAATTGATTCGCTCTTCGGAGTCTGACGGTCCGCTAATTTATCGCATGTTTGGATCGGCTAAAATGATCACGTCGCATCTCCCACCACGCGGCTTGCACAAAAAAAAGAACGCTTGTCTCCTGCTCTATGCACAAGAAATTCTCAATGACAGTTGGCACGTCGTCGTGACTCCTGTACGAAGTAGCAATAGTCCAGTTGCAAATGCATGATTATGTCACCAATAATTTATTAACCCGATCAGGGTATCGCTTTTTTCGGCCCCTTGCCAAGGTATCGTGGGTCACTGAAGATCCGAGGCATGCTATAACACGTGTTACATGTTAGAACACGCAATTTATAATGAAAAAATTTGATAAAATTCCTCAACACTCTTGAATACTTCTACTTCAAAGGTACACCATCGGGTTAACTTCAAAGGTACTTCAAAGGTACCCTGATCGGGTCAATGAGCAACGCGTTCATCGCGTCAGCCTAAACGACGTTTTTACAAGGGATCAAACGAACTCAATGGAATATCATTCGTTGCGCCGATTCGTTCGACAGGATGTCGTTTATGGAGTTCAGGGACTGTCGAATTTGCTTTTAGAGGAACCACAGCGAGCGCCTCTGTCTTGCCTCATTAATTAGACGAATCCCATTAGTATCTTCGAGCAATACTCTCGGCTGAAGAACCACGAGAACGATTAATATGCGCGGCCGAGGTGGCTTCCTCCGGATGCGTGTCGATGCGACGGTCAAGATGTCGCGATTTTTGGCATACGAGTATGTAGCTCGAGAACGAGGCGTCGTGGAGTCATCCGGCACTGTTTTCTCACCTACGAAAGACCCCCAACTGCGCGCTTCTCATTCTTACCTTTCGTTCCGAATGACTTTTTAAAGCCTCTTTCAACGACATGCCAACCGATTATCCTCAGATATTCCAGATCTCGAGAAAAATCTTCCGCGATAAAAAAAAATCAAGGCAATATCTAGGCAATGAAAAAAAAAAACAATCGATCACTCGTTCACCTCTTTTGGCCAACGGAAGTACGCACACGAGATGTATTTTCCGTCCCGTTCAATACATTTTTTTTCGCGTTGATTTTCAATGACTCTCGTAGCGATTCATTCATAATTTATTTACGTCGCCGCCCGGAGACCAAAAAGTCCAGCACCCGTGCGCGGTTCGTTCACATCATTCATTGGTTCGGACCGTGACTGAACTTAAGCGGAATAATTCATTTTGACAGAATTTATTTTTTATAATAGTTTTAACGGCCAGCAATGGCACGTATGAGCCTTTATCGGAATCGCGGGAATGCGCTTCCGACCGGAAATGCAACGAAAGAGGAAGTTCCATCTACGTCACCAGACGCCCTTTATCCCTTCTTTCTGATCCCCCTTCCTCGCACTTTCATTCTTACTTTTATATGTCACCACATGCAATCTCTCGTGAGCGTTAACAATATGCGTTCGTGGGATTGCGAGTTTGTTACTCATCACCTGCGCTAAAGTTACAACTTTTTGTAATCAATTTTCACATGAATTTTTAAGTCATTTTTTCACAGTCCATTACTACTATTAATTTTGTACAATTAAATGTAACAGTTAATTCTGACAATTTATTTTTCGCCATTCAATTTCACGATTTATTTTTCACAATTAATATTCGCAATTTTTTTAACGCTTATTTGTATAATCAAATACGAGCCATTTTTGACAATTAAAAAGACAACGATTGAGCCATTTCAATGTATAATGGCTCTATATGGCTTTCCAACTATGACGATCATTCATGCAACGTAACAATTCTTTACTAAAAATGGACTCAGGCTTTTCTGCATGCTCGTAATATTGATACAACCGGGACGTTTGTTTCGAAATATTCAATATTGTGAAAATTATCCATTATTTCAGAAACGGACCGAATGTCCTTGAACGAACAAACCGAAACAACGAAAGACAAGACAGTCTTGAAAATGGGTCTTCGTATAAAAACGCTCACGTTTGCCCAACAGTGAATTTAAAGACAATTGCATTTACATGTCGTTGCGAATGGCAACGATTGGCTATTATAAGGACGGTATACGAAATCGCATATATACATAGAAATAAATGTCTGTCCGTGTGTGTAATTTTTCGCATTTATTAGCTCGAGCGCCCGTACGGCTGAGAGAACCCGCCGACAAAGTCTGCTACCTCGTTACTCGCGGTGCATTTTCGATTAACCGGACTGCCTCCACACCCCCTTTCGCCGCGCGAGGACCGATATTCCATACGTACGCGCGCACCTTCCGTTTATCATTTTTCCCGCTTGAAAGGACGTACGTGCTGAGGTCTCGTGTATGCATATACACGCGCGCGCAAAATACGTTAAAACTCATTGAACGTTGGTAATGCATCCAAGCCTTTAACAAAATTCACTCACGAACACAATGTTCGAATCATTACCCGAAGTAGGAGACATCGAGAGAAATTCGGTAATTTATCGACGTGCGATGGGAGGAGTCATTTTCGCTTTTGTGCATAGGAGCATCGTTGCACTTTCGTCGGGACGAAATTGAGGAGCCTGGCAGAGCTACGAGGCTAAATTTTCGATAGCTGGTCGAAAGTGTGACGCGGAGAGATACGGTAAAACGGGGTTGCATTGGCATTAAGGGTAACTTTGGCAGTTTTTCGCCTACTTGACAGCTACTTGACAGCTACTTGACAGAACGCCAAAATACGGTTTACCTGTATGTGCAACGAGCCCACGTGACCTTCTGCAGCGGGCGGAGGGTGAGGGGAATGAACTTGAACAATTTGTTGTTCAAGTTTTTTTACTCTAGTTGAATTTGATCTTAATGATATTTATAAGACGAATTGAGTGCCTATGAGCGTACCATAGGTACTTGCTATTTTTATGTAAAATGTTTCCTCAAGGGAGGACACCACTGTAACTGCCCATTTTTGACCGTTTTGTTTGGAATTTTTTTTAAGAAAGGTATAAAGTACCAGGTCAAAAGAACTTTTAGCTTTTATTAGGTATCTCTTGAAGTACGTAACAAAAAAATTATTCGTCAAGACAATTTTTCAGTCAACCCTCTCCGCAGCACGCAATAGAACTGTCGTAAATTTAATTCTGGAACTAAGAATTTGAGTTAATTATTAGTTTAATTAGTTTAGTTAATAATTATTAGTTAGACGAGTTAATCATTTTCATATCAAAAGTGATATATTTTTGCAATTTTCAATTAATTGAAAACAGCGCTCGTACTTGATTGTTAACGCGATCTAAGAAGCTACAGTTATAGTTTCAAGTCGATTGAGCGAAAATTATACGAGTTCTGCTGCGTGCCGATTTCAAACACATGGTTTGGATAAAACCATCATTTTCTTTTCTTCAATTTTCGTGTAAATATTTTTTGAATAAAAATGTCCAACAAAAAGTTCAATGTTTGCTCAATAACGAACACTTTTCCCAAAACCCCAATAAATGATACAGTAGACAAAAAAATCGGTAAGACGAACCTTTTTTGGTCTGCCACAGTAGTGTCCTCCCTTCGTAAAGATGACAATTCGACGGTAAACAATCCTTGTTTTTCATTTAATTCCACGTAAAATGTATAAAATATAATTTTTTTTATCAAAATGATTCCAAAGTAACCCTTTATCTTTGACACAAGTTGCATTTCAACGTCTCGTCAAGCAAGCCCCACGCTCAAAATTACTGTGACGCCTAAAAATGAATATTCATTTGTGGGGGCTGGTGAGGCTCGACTTTCCCATATACATTTGATAGCCAAAGGACACGTCGTTCCATCGGAGCGAAAAAGTTGGAATTTTGGATGTTAAAAAAAATTACCAACAATAAACGTCCAAAACCTGTTCAAAGCAAACCTATTTTACGATAGGCATTTTGTACTTGCAACCTCACGCTTGCAATTTGTTTTCTCAATCTGATCGCAGGCATGTAACGCAAACTCATTACGTTGGAGAATCGAACGTAATACCGAGAATACCGTGTCGATTTATTTTTCTACAAAAGTATCGTTTATCAAGCGTTTCTTCTGGGCCGTGTCGCAATTTGCAAGATAATTCTTCCAGGTGGATCGAGGCGATCGCAGCCGGAAGGCGCACGGCTCGCCGATAGAAGGCGAGCGCGCCGGGGCTCTCGCATGTGCGCGGTAAGAATCTCGAGCTAGTTGCAAACGGGTTTGCAGTTGCGATATAGAAGCGCGATCCCGGTCTTGAGAACGCTCGCCTCGCGTGCAGCCCGCGAAACGGAGCAACGCGATTCGCGCGTTTGCCGATACCGAGCACACCCTATCCCGTGTGTCTCGCGGCTTCCGCCCTTTGCGCGGCGAGCCACGGGACCGGCAACAAATTGGAGTATCCTCCACCTCTTTCCGCCCTTACCGCACCTGTAATTGGCAAGCGATGCGCTGGGCGTTTTTCTCGTCCTGGCCTCGATACGTAATTGCACGAAGGAACAACCAAGGAGAGACCGGTATATGCTCGAGGAGCAGAGCAAGGAGAGCTTCCTTCGTAAAAGCGAGGGGGGCTTCCCGCGCGCATCCTATATACCGCGGACCGCAACGCGTTGATGTCGCATGTGCAGCCATCGGCTCTCTACCACGCACGCGCTCAAAAACTAACTCTGACTTGAAAAAAAATATATACATATACATATATATATATATATATATATATATACATATAAATAAGTAATATATATATATATATTTGTTTTTTCAAGTCAGAGTTAGTTTTTGAGCGCGTGCGAATACATATATATAATCCATCGATAACAAGACACCCTACATATATATATATATGTATGCAGGGTGTCTTGTTATCCATGGATAATCTTGCAACTGTCGATAAGTCAGATCATGCCCTACTATAGGCTGCTATTTCAGTTTAGGAAAAGTCCTACAATTTTCAAGATACACTGAGAAAACAATATATTTCCATGTGCCAGGATTTGGACTATTAACAAATGTTAAAATTGGATATGGCGAAATAAATACGTTTTTACAGTTAATGAATCATTAATTTGAGCCTCTGAATTGTCACACATAAAGATTTGGTAATAGTTAAGAAATGGGTACTTTAGTGGAACATACCATTTAACAGTCTTAACGTTCTTAACAGTCAATAAATATACAGTCGGTTGGACCCGATGCATCGTATAAATATACTATAAATACTTGAACTGAGGCGTTTATTGCAATGAGAACAGTGGGCAAGTTGGCCCAGATGCAAAGGATAGTTGAGTAAACGATATTTTATATTCGCACGAAACAGAATTCGAGTATTGCTACCGAATTAAGATTTGGACAAAGTCGTTCATTGATTGTCGGCAAATGAATATGCAGTTGAATCAATGTAACTCTTGAATCAATGTAACGATTTGTATTCTATACGTTCGTTATATATCTATACTTTCGAAAGTCTTTTAAAGATTTGGCAGGTCCCACAAAACAAGCAAATCGTTAATTGATGTATCGGCGCCGAGAATGAATTCAGATTTTCCCGGTCACAAACTGATATCCTCTAAGTAAGTGGACATGCGGTCACACAGTCTCCAGTGTACCTCAATCGTAGCTACGTCGCGGCTGCGCACGAAAGAGCTTGTGCGACAAGGGGCCATAGTAGCGTTCAAAGTAAATGGTCTTGCCAAATGTACGATACTTATCTCAAGTACAGATTTGTTAACTATTAATAAATCATTATTTGAGACGAGTCGTCGATTTTTTTAACAGTTGCTTGCTAACTATTAACAGGGCTATATTTGGTTTGACTGAAGATTTTTTAATTATTACCAAATATTGATTTTGTAATAAGTGCACAGTTTATTTGCATTTTCTATCGTACTGGTTTAAAAATACGCATGACAATGAAAAATCAGTATTATGTCTGTCGCGATAACGAAACACACGAATATTGAGGTCCGTAAAATCGTGTTAAAACTTTTTTTCAGAAGGAAAGAGTTCTCGCATTTTTTTTGTCACACAAATTCGCTGTGTGACAAAAGTCGAAGAGGTAGACCGCGAAAAACTAAGGAATAGGTTGACAAAATTATAAAAAGGAAGCGCGTTATAGATCCACGAAAAACTGCAGCAGGCATTCGAGAGAATTACGTAGTGAAAATCATACCGACATTAGTTCGAAGTACAGTATCCTGACGTCTAACGACTGTAGGATCCGTTCATGGGTACAAAGAATCAAAATGCCAAATTAAATTTTGGAAAAAAATATCAGTATTGGACAGCATCAGATTGGCGGAAAGTGCTTTTTTTCTGATTAATACGAATTTCAATTATTCGGAAGTTATGCTACTATCTAGAGATATATATTGCAAGATCGTACGCTCCCGTTTGCAATACTAAAAAATGCCAAGTGTTTGGGTTTTTAATCGCGGTAATGACCCTAAATATGCCTCACGCCTTGCAAACGATTTTCTTCGAGGACGAAAAGTACGCCTTCTCGACTGGTTATCGCAATCACCGGACTTAAATCCGATTGAGCATTTGTCGAAAGACCTGAAAGATCGTGTTGGAAAAAAAAATCTAACAAGGCAGAATTGTGGAATCATTGGCGACATAACTGGCAAAACATTCTACATGAAGGGGTCTAACAATAAATAGCATCCATGCCTAGTCGATGTGCCGCAGTTATCGCTGCTAAGGACATGGCAACAAAATACTGCCAATGAGTCACACGAAGAAGGACGAATCTCGTTTTGCTATTGTCAAATTTTTGGTGTTGTTTTTTCACACGCAATAGTATGTGGCCCAAAACGTTTGCACTCAACTGTATATCTATGCATCGTATATCCATGTATACATTTCTATGTGTCTTGTGTTTATGTACAAATTTCGTTGCATCTTACATTTATATTTATATATATATATAAATTTATATGTATCTCATTTTTACGTATGAGATTCGATGTATCTTACGTTTATGTATAAATTTCTATCCATCCCACATTTATGTATAAACTGATATATATGTTACATGAATGTATAAGTATTAGCGTTGCACAATTTTGAGTTCTATTTTTTCTTTTTCTCAAGATCCGATTATCCTCTTGAAAGAAAAAAAAAATTGTCGCGAAAGCTGCGAGCGATCAAAAAATGTTTGGAGGGCGCTCGAGTCTGAAAAATTCAAATTTTCATTGAAAAATCGTTTTTTTGTCCACTTTTCACCCATAAATGTTATGCTTTATTATTTTTAAGTCAATCTCGCGAAAGCTCTACCCGGCCAATAAATATTTAGTGGTCGCTAAAGAGCTTCGACATTTCCAATTCTTGCCAAATTATCTTCTCTTCCCACTTATAACTTTGACGCTTTGTAAAATTTTCAAAACAGTTAATCCGTTTTTTTTCTGTAGAAACAGATTTGTCAAATTTACCTCACACTTCTAACCTAAGAATTATAATCTTTGTTCCCATAAAATAATTATTTGAAGATTTTGTCCGTAAACAAAATTATAGGTCGTTTTATTCGTAAAACTGAAATGGCAGCTGTTTTCCGCGCCTCATAATGCGTCCCACGGTTGGTCACGTTAGTCAAACTGCGGACGAATCGTAGCTATACTCTGTGACCAGCGACGCCATAATACAATAATACATAATAACATATATTGTCTAATTGGTGTTTGTTACAAATTATTATGAAAAATTATTCAGAAAATGTAACACTTCGCTGTTCTTTTTTGTTTTTTATACTACAAGGAATTATAGTGCATGCGAGATTTATTTTTCGGCGGTAATTCCGACTTTCGACAACCTTGAGCGACCTCTAAATATTCATTAGCCGGCTAGAGCTCCCACGAGCTTAATTGCAAATTATAAATCGTAAAATGCATGGGTGAGAAGTAGACGAAGAAAGAAATCGATTTTTTAACGAAAATTTAGGAGGCTTGAGCGACTTATAAATATTTGTTGACCGCTCGGAGCTTTCGCGACAATTTTTATTTTTCAAACCGAATAATTGGATGGTAAGAAAAAAGGGAAAAAATAAAGCTTAAAATTGGGCCACCCTAATAAGTATCTATGCATCTTATATTTATGTATAATTTGCTTTCGCATGCGCGCGATTTCGACAATACGAAGACAGCGTGTTGAAAAAAAAAACCCCACGATACCGACGTATTCTTTTTTTTTCTCGCCGCGCACAATCTCATAGTCCTAACTGCCATCGTGTCCTGTGTCCAAACAAAATTATCGATTGCACGGTGTATGGGGTACAGTAGTCCGGTCGCCTTTACTTTGCGCGCATCAGAGCGCAACGAAGTATATAATAGCGATTGGCAAAAAAAGAATAGAGCGGTGTATGGCGAGCGTTGGAGAGAGACCTCGCGAGAAACCGGAAGTGGCGGTGCTGTAAGACCAATCTCTCGTGCGCCCTGTCATCTTGGTCGGCTCGTAAAAATTCTCCTCCGGAGTCTCGTCGCTCTTTCTCCCTCTCTCCTGCGCAATATTCCTTTCTCACCCACTTTCCTATTTTCTATCCCCGTATACTGAGCTCCGCGAAGATTTTTGCTCGACTCTGATTCGCCATTCGCTGGCGCGGCGGGTAGACGTTCGTGAGAGAAATTCGACGACGAGGATGAGCCGCATCACCGGGGGCAGCGAGACCGATCATTCGGCCGGGTAATTTTCTGCTGCTCCGAGTTGACTTTAGTCATCGGTGTATCTGTATGCGTTGCTTTTGTCCTGCTTATCCCACGCCACCCACTCACTCTTGCCACTGAGTCGATATTTCGCAGACTCCTGTCGCAATATTGGCATGCATCGATTGAACATATAGTCGGACACCGCCAGACAAAGCTCGTCTTCAGCTTGAATTCATCACTCGTCGTAAGTAGTCAAGGTGTAAATGGACAAATTGTGTACATGAAACATTTGTGTTTTTCAGTACGCAACGAATAACTTTGACGATGAACGCGAATTTGTGTAAAAAAACATCACGTCAATGAATTAGAAAAAAACATTGAACACTAATCGCAGAAAGATCGGCGATTTTTTTTTCACAAAGCAATCGAGCGTTCATACACTTTCCCTAGTGTTTTAAGACCAGCTGTAATTGACTCGATCGAGAGCAACGACCCGAAAGAAGAAAAACGTACTCCATTGAAAATAGTCGTGATAGCAGAGGCAAGGGACATGGCGAATCGGCAGTGAGAACATTTGTACAGTACACTTTTATTCGCGGGACATTCCCATCGTCATCCGCGTCAAAGCCGCCGTCATCCTGGAATTCCGCGTTTCCGCTGACAGCTCGCATAGCCATGCTCAGGTACACCGAATAGTACTTGTACAGGTGAACCGACGAGGGGGAAAAAGAGGAAGAGAGAGAGAGAGAATCGTATACAGAGGGCTACGTGACGATACGTAGGTCACGTAGGAATTCACTAGCAGTCCTCTCGAGATGGAACTATCATCGTCCAATAACAGCGAGAGACAATTTATACCAACCAGTGGAACATGGAAAACATGTGATTAAGAACGGGTTCCGAGAGCAAGGAAAATTGAGTAGAAACCAGTAAGAGAGTGATCGTAGCGAACTTTCAGTCGGATAAGCGAGCAACGTACGGACGTTTACAATTTCCTGCTTTTCCTTGTTGGACCGAGTCCGTGGCTCTCATAGAGTCCGCACGAATCGTTAACTGCGCCATTTTTCAAAAAAGACTCGATAACAAATTACCGGATAAATTGCAAAGTTGTCGTCGCGGTAGGTAAAAGTCTACGTGCGCGCCGCGTATTAGCGCGGGTATTAAACCTCCCTGCGCTTTCTGCCCGGTCTGCCAGTCTCAAATAGAAGTGACAAGTTGCCACGCACACGAAAGAAAAACGAGAGCGTTCCGGAAGCCGTGCGTGTATCGCTCTCGGTAACACGTGTTTTCCAGATTTGCTGAATTCCTTCCTAATTCATTGTTGCAACTGGCATTAGTTTTCTTCGCGTCACTAACCTCTCCGGACAGCTTTTAAGGGAGCTTTCCAGTGTGAAATTTTCAAAAAATCGATTTTTTTTTTTTTGCTTTATCGAATAGTATACACTCTTCCGAATATTCCCTGAAATTTTCATGCCGAAATTCAGATTATTTCGGTTACTGTACAGCATTTCTTGGAAGAAGGCAACGGAGCGCTACAGCTACAGCGAAACTTTGAACGCGTTTTTCTCGAAACAGCATTTTTCAAAACGGTGTCCAACTTGGAGGGCAGAGTTTTAAAGCTATCGAGTTGAATTTTTTACACAATATTCTTAACGTCATTGTTTATCGTGCTATGGAAGCTTTTTTTTTTTTTGACATCTTCCTATTTTTTTGTAAAAAAAACTGCCAAAAAAAATGCTAAAATCGATACTTTTTGTTCAAACCGGCGCCATTTTTGCAAAAAAAAAAAAAAGCCTCCATAGCACGAAAGCCAATTATATACCGATCAATAATCTTTTTGTGTTTTTTGTTTCAGATCAAAATTGTGACCCCCAACGTGGACACCACATCCAAGTGCATTTTCTGCAACAATTGTTTCATCATTTTTATAGATATTAATTAATAAATAAATCGATCTTTAAAAAATTGTTTTGTATTCTTCAATACCCAATTAATATACAAAAAAAAAACCAGACCGATTAGATTATTTTTTCTTTAAAAAAAAAAATCGCGAAAAACAGCGATTTTTCGGGCTGTCACACTGGAAAGCTTCCTTAAGATAAATGAATCTTGGGGATGTGAAGTTGCAGCGTTGCGAACGTGCCTAATTTCCGGCGCATACCAGCAATCGACACTCTCGATTTCCTTGGACAACGGCCGTCATTTGAGGTATCTCTCTGCCGGAATTTTACGAAGCTCGGAAGAGAACATAAACAATCGTTGGACCGGAGCGAATATTTCATCAAATTAATGAAATCAAAGTAAGTTCGATATTTATCCGCTTGATCTACTCAAAGCGGTGCTGAGTAGAAAATCAACAGTCATATGTTGCCAATAAGACCGAGCAAAGGCAACGTCAGATTGATGGAAATTTCCAAACTAGCACTGGAGGATCTTCTACTTATTATTGGTTTGTGACGTTTTTCAAAACGAGGACATAAATACGTGGTCCGAAGATAACCGGCGAAAAGACTCATTCATAAAAAGACAACAAATGTAGCATCAAATCGCTCTTGATGGACGTAGTTGAACATGAAAGAAAGGGGCTGTTAGTTCAAAACCTGGATGTTTTTGGAGCTATCTACGTGACAATAACATTTGCAGAGTCATAACGAATTACAAAAACTCATTCGGTTGATGTTCAAACAACGTTTTGCGCTTCTCCATGTCGATGGATAGCTGTGGTATGATGCCACTGAAAATGTTCCATGATGACAACTGATGATAAGCGAATGTTGTAAAAGAATAAACTCGGGTCGATGAAGCTTATGAAATAATGAACGCTTTTAACCCAAAAAAAAGTCTTCAAATTTGCCAAATCATGACAACGTGAAGTACCACACCAAAAGTCACCCCAAGACCATCGAAACTTTTTCATTGTCCCAAGTCACAGAAACTAAGTAAAAAAAACAACAAATACTCCAAAAAAACGTAAAGAAGCTGGTATTTAATTGCAAGTGCTCCGCGGGATCCAAAAGAGTGCTTCGGCCAAGTTGATCATTGTGACTTGCTCGACTCTGAACTTCGTACATTTGGTATTTTGTTCCTCGTGTCTCTATTATATGCGGTCCATAACTCTTTTGTTGATACATACACGGCGCTAAATCAGCCCTGTTTTTCCTTCGGTCTTCCCCGCCATATCCATCATTTTTTTCTTCCAATGTCCCTTCAAATAAATCTCCGATTTTATCGCATGTCATCGTTGCATTCCCAACATCAATTTCACTTTCCACCATTTTGTACCTGGTATCAACCGTCCGGTAGGTGAAATTATACACCTTTAATTTGGAAGGCTGAATTTTTTTCGCATGAAACAGTTCAACAATTTGAGAAAAACGATCAAAAAATAAAATAGGGTTTCAAATTACCAACCCTTTTTTCAATACGTGAATATAGGTATAGGTGTTTTATATACACATATTTTTCAATACGTGGATATAGGTATATAGGAGAGAGAGAGAGAGAGAGAGAGAGTGTGTGTGTGTGTGTGTGTGTGTCTGGAAGAAAAAGTCACATCACGCGTTATATATCATTAGCAGGTAGCTTGTTAGGTGGTCGGTTTGTGGAAAATGGCGGCCATTACAACACGCGACCGTTATTAGCTTCTTCTTGAGTTGTTCCTGAACGCTCTCAGCCGGACATGTTCCACGTTGCGCTTCTATATCCCGGCATATCGGCACGAGATGTCGAACATACACGAGACCACACCAAGTGCCCATACATCCAAGAGCGTATCAGTCTATTCGCTCACACCCGCCGACAGGATTCTGCGGTCTCGGTAAAAGAGATAAATCATTATTCATAATAGGCTCCCCCACGTTTCGCTTCTTTCGATCTCGTCGCGACAACGAAAAATTACCTGTGCCTCGGGAGACTCCAAAGTCTATGCCCTACGAGTTACGTCACTCGGTTCGCCAGAGACGTCCGATTCTTTCAACCTGGCGGAGAATTCGGCCACCGGAAATCCCTCGGACGTCAATGCTGCCGGACCATCGCCGTCAGGGATACCAGCTAAAACGCTCCTATTACTCGTGATCCACTTCGACGATCTCCCCGAAATACCTTTAGGCACGGTGATGTACTCATCTAACGAAAAATGGTGGAAAGGTAGACGCTAGTTCGACTTTTCAGCTGTGTTGTATACGCGTCGCACCAGATTACTTTAATGAAGACACTGCAAGAATTTGAGGATGCAAAGTGGGGTGACGTTGCATGCTGAATACCGAACGCCTTGTCGCTGATCTTACGTGTTAAGGAGGATTTGGTTTGCTCTATGTGCAGACGTTTAAAATAGAATAGCACTTTTTATTTGTCCGAAAAATTCTCCATCTCAGCGTTTCAGAGGGATGCAAAATTAAATCGGCAACCAGTAAATTTTGCAGTGCCTCATCGGAAATCTTCAATTGCAGTGGATTTTAACTAATTTATCAAATGCCGAACGTCAAGCATTTTTGTTCTCATAAATAATACAGTCTAACTTGTTGAACCTTCGAAATTGATGTTGAGCTAGAAAAATGTACTTCAAAAATAAATATTAGTATGGCTTATTAGTATTAGGATTATAATTACAGGTCATTTATAATTACTTATAAACATTAGTATTCCCAATTAGTACTACTATTACAATAATAAATTGCTTATAATTACTTACAAATTTGAGTACCCCCAATTAGTATGATAATGATAAATTACTTATAAATATTAGTATTCCTTAACATTTATTGGTAAAACGCGCGCGAGCCTTCTATAAATATAGTATAACATCGTCGTCGAATTTTTCGTGAGAATGCGTTTATAGCTCTTGATTCGAAATGCTGGCGGTGTACCGCAATCTTTTTGACTCCGTATAATGGACATGTTTTACCAACGTGACATCGCATATAACGATATCAGGTTTTTCGGAATGACACCAGTATGCGTGACGAGGAGAGGAGACCGAGCGGACGGTACAAGAGCATTGGGTAACGCACGAAATGTACGAAAGAACGAGGAACACGTCTTCATCCGGCGAGCCGAGGACACCAGGTGTACTTCTTCTCGGGCAAAGGATTTAAGGCGGCACGGAACCGCGGACGGAGACACGCCACGGCGTATTTTAAGACTTCCCGCTGATGGTACCTGCGATGAACGACGCAAAAGTTATATATGGGGCACAATATTTTGAACTCGTCATACCAATGTAACGTTGGCTATCGGCGTTTCGGATTCGTGAGGACGGTCCTCCATTTTCATTCGAATAAGTCTTTGATGCTGGGGCCAGGACATTCCTTGAAGGTTTATTTCTTGAAGGTGTATTCCTTACGTTTATCAAGAAGTCGTTACGAAGAGATTGTAAACCACAATGTTGAGTGCAACGACTACTGGAAGGCCAATCGTGGAACTTGAATGTCTTCAAAGTCGCGATACCTCATACGTATATATGGATATGTATATATTTCTACATGCGTATACATTACATAAAAGTCTCACGGAGGCAACACGAGAATTCGGTGGGGTAAAATGGTTAAACGGGGTTGGGGTGCGAGAGGGCCCAGGACGGCAAAATCCTTGGTATACATGCAAGGGTGATCCGGGCGGAATATATCGCGAGTGCACGGAGAAAATGTGGAGATGGACGTCCCGGACGTTGCCGTCGTGTGGGTCCAAGCGTGCCGGGCATAACACCGCGTCTCTTCCCTCGATATACTCGCCGCCCGGTTTTGCCCCGTTGCGCGACCTGCGTTTTTCACCTCCTGTTTTCTCTCTGGCGGCAAACTCCTACGGCCGCTGGAGTGCATTACGGGCAATTAGACGCCAGGGTGGCCCCAAGGTATGTCCGACAAACGGCGATCCTTCTCTCCTTTTTCCCCGTTCTACCTCTTCTCCTTCTCTTTGTCTTCTCTTCTTGAGCGTCTTCTTCCTCTTCTTCTGCGAGTTATACGCGCTCGCCTCTACCGTATTGCAGGACGCGTTGCTACAATTTTTCCTCGTGCCTCCCCTCGGCAGGCTCTCCTTCGCCGCTCTCGTCCATCCGCTCGGCAACCTGCGCAAGCTTCTGTCATGCTCCTTCGCGACTCCGTGTAATGACACGGAGAAAACAAAAGGATATACACTCGAGAGTATCGTCGTTTACTGCCTCTTTTCCGAGCTCGTTTCGTCGTTGAACGAAAAGGCACTTTGTACCCGCCGCACAAACGGTGTTGCATATTTTTTTTTCGAAAGACCAGGAGACGAATTATAATTCGATATTTCGATCGGAATGAGCTTCGGTTGATGATTTGGTAGGAGGCAATTTATGGGTGGACAGGAGTGAACTCGAGATGCGTCAGAGGGATCAATGGATGAAGCGTCGTTCAATGAAAGACACCAAGACGGAGAGAGAGAGAGAGAGAGAGAGAGAGAGAGAGAGAAAGAGAGAGAGAGAGTGATACTGTCCAAAACAGAGGTCAGACATTCCCCAACGACGTCCAGATGCTGGGGATGAAGAGAGGAAGGCAAAGAGACGCGCTATAGTTTACTTGTAGAAGAGAGGATGGCTTTTCGTCAGACCGATTACAGAGGCGTTTGTCCGATGCTCGCCTCTCCGGGTGTAATTACCATCGGTCTCGTAATTAATTTACCGCCGGAGACCTCGACGGCATTAATTTGCTCGGCGATCTGCACGGCATTCTGCACCCTTCTGTTTCTTTCTTGGTCGCGCGGTCGCACTTGTACCTACAACTTGTACTACTCCTTCCGACATTGCGAACGATGCGGCGTGACATCAAAACGGCACATCTCGTGCGTCAGTGCCGAGCGATGGTGCGCCTTTCTCGAATTCCACCATCGATGCGGACGCGCTCGTACAATGATTCGGCTACGTATATCCGACCGGAGCCACATTCATTGACCACTTGTTTCGGATCACAGGTGGGAGTGTGAAACGACAAGGCAATAGAAGATGACAGCGTCATCTTCTATTGCTTCTCGAGGGAATGAGAACAACGAGGATTCGGGGGACTCTAAATTTTGCGTGTCTGTCTCACGTTGCTCGATTTCTATTGCAACGGACGCCAGTGTTCTCCAGGGTGCTTTTCAGAGTTTTCCGCATTGGACGTGCAACGAAGGTGCTCGCGTGATGGCGGTCTTGGCCGGTGGTCGAATACCGTCTCGAGACGCTTTTTGTGGGGAAAAAAAATGTTGACCCGAGTTTAGTGGGATTCGAGAGGAAAAAGGAAGAACAAAGTGGCTACGCGGTGAGCAGAGACAAGGGCAACGAGATGTATCGGTGTACGATCTCTTGGTGATCCTCGGGTCTCGTAACGGAAGAAGCGAAGCCGCTCAGGAAAATATCACGCGCCGCTCTTTTCTTCTTTCTTTCTCTTTTGCTCTCTGCTCTTGTAGGTTCTCGTTTCGTGCTATTATGCTCGGTACGCGCCACCGTGCGATCAGGCTCAAGGAGTAGATCATTCTCGCGCTGGTTCTCCTTCCCTCCTGCTGACCATTGTCAGAGGGACGAGAAAAGAGAATCCACCGTTCCCGAATGTGCGAGAGCTCCACAACGGGGCGTGTAGGCACTCCTAAATATTTTACAACTAGCCGACAACGTACCGGAACCCCTCCAAACGATTTCCAACGCGTCGATATATCTGTACGTGCTATACGTAAATCCAACAAGTTTCAACGGTCATCTTTATCCATCCCTTTTTTGACATCTCTATATGACCATTTTACCGCCACCATGACCAACCGAGTGTCTCCCTTGGGCCTGCTCGTGCCCACGCACGATGCCCAAGGGAGCAACGGAGGTATAGTGGAAGAGGGACAGAGTCGGAGGACCGGGGAACAGCGAGAGCGAGCGAGAGAGAAGGGGGGCATTGAGAACAGAAGGAGAAGAATAGGAGGATGCCGAGGAGTCGAGCAGGTGTGGGATCAACTCGCGGGCCCTTGGTCTCGTCACTTTTACCGAACAATGACATCCCGATTTTCTTTTCTCGCACCTACACGCCGGCAAACACTGCCCTTTGCTCGATTATTCCTTGTTTTATCTTTGTTGAACACACAAAAATCTTTTGTTCACCGAACCCAAGCTGAAACGTTACATTTCACGCGACGTCGAAGGGCACCCGAAAGAGCGTGGCTCCATCGTTCATAATTCGTTTAACTTGGTGTGTATGCACAAATGTACTGACGAGCGGTCTAACAAGTATTGGAGTAGCGTTCGGCGGTCTGTTAGTTTACGTGAAGAAATTGTAGGGAGCCAATCGGATTCCCATACTTGTCCACACTTGCTGATAGGGATCCAATGGGTCATCGTATTGGAGCGATATACTAAAATATCACGCTCGTACATTGGATTCTAGTCGGGATTCTCTATTGAAATCTACTGTACAAATAGAATTTGAATCTGAAAGGATTTCCACGTTATCGAACAGAATCCGATACGTTTCTTGGTGGATGAATATTCTAAACAAAATATGTAGGTATACAAAATAAGTACTGTTACATGCGTATAAATCGCTCAAAAAAAATATATCTGAAGATCGACTTGAATCACATCACTGGCAACACCCTGTAACGATCGTCTGTTTAATTTATTGCACTTCAACATAATATCACCACACGCGTGAACGCTCACGCAGAATGCGGGTTATATTTCAACACGCCGAGTTTTTGCTCCTGACTTGTCACACATTTTTAATTCGAACATGGTGAGAATTCTCAATCGGCGCTCATCGGGGAACACTGCAAAATCCAATTGGATCCCAATGAGGACGATGCGGTTGCATCTTGGGACGCCCAAAAAATTTGTGCACGGGATCACGAAAGGATAAGTATGGGAGATCGAACAAATTTCGATGGAGAATTTCAAGCTACAAATGTATTTCAAATACATTCTTGAACGACGTAAATCCGGGGATGGCGCCGAATATGTTTGTATTTCAATGTGGACTTCCTACGTGCGAAGTCCTCATTAAATCCCTATAGCGATATGGTAAGATCTAATAAATATTCAACGGAGGATTACTTTCAAGTTTACAAGCTTACATGTTGTCTTTCGCACAATAGTATTCCACGAGTGCCGATACTAATCAATATCCGTAATTGTTCCAGTAGTCTAAAAACAATGGCAGATCGAACCGTATCAAATTAAAAAGCATTTTTAAATTTTTTTGCAAATCTTGTTATTCCACAGTAATAGGAGTAATTTTACCTGGCAGTGTTCACTAAATGTCGGACATCAATCATTGTCGATTGTCAAACCTAGGGATTAGCAAAATACCGGGGCACTCTGCAGTAACGAGGAAACAGACTCGGGCGGAAGATCTTCATAGCAGTTGTCGAATCTTAATTGCGAATCATACACGTATTTTTTTCTTCGCCAAGAATCAGTGAATCGAAAAGTAGAAAAACTTGGATTACTGCTGCAAGAAATATAGAGTTGAGTCTTCGTGACAGGAAAAGGTTTAACGCTGATAAGGGCTTGTTGAGAACGAGAAAGCCAGGTCGGAAGGCCCGACGACCCACGTCGCAGGCGATATGAAGCATACACTAATTGCAAGCATTTCTCAGGGCGCGTATATACGCGAGCACGAATGAGAGATCCATTTACCGGCTTCCGCGGTGGTCTAATTAGAGCAAAAGGATACGCGATGCTTCGCCGCGTGCGTGGATGGTTCTCCAGGTTGTTTGATCGCCGCTGCAAGGGTGACTATGTGCACTTGCGCTCCCGGGTGCTCGCCGGCAGAGGCGCGTGGGTTAGCCGATGTGGCAACGAGAACGGCAGTGCAGCAGGATCGTGAAATGCTCGGGTACCATATAAATTTCTCGGTAAACTGTTGCAGAAGGTGAGCGCTCACTGAACATAGCGACGACCAGTTGCACGACTAACTGTGCGAACTTTCTTGCTCCTCGTAAACCTCGATTAGCGAAGAGAGTGCGTCCGTGCGCGCGCGCGCGCCCGCGTTCCTTCTCTAAAGGTATATTAAGCGCCTTTCTTGTAGACCGACCGATCATTCTGCGAGAAAGAGAGAGAGAGAGAGAGAGAGAGAGAGAGAGAGAGAGAGAGAGAGAGAGAGAGAGAGAGAGAGAGAGAGAGAGAACTGAGAGCAATGACAACGTCGGGCCATAGCCATTCGTCTTTGTAACAGTTACTAGCTGGAAATGGCTGACAATCCCGAGGTAAAACAGAGAGACATGAGGCACACGACTGACACCGCAAGTGGACTAAAGGAAAACTACAGTTAACCCGCTGATATTCGCCTGGTAACAGCCAGACATACATTACGTCGCATCTCCAAGATTCTTCCAGACGGTTTACAGCGCGCACTCCACCGTAGGGCCAAAAGGCTGCTGCCGTAGCACTCTCTTCGCCTTACCTCTATTTCATAGGGCTCCTTCATTTTTCTTACGCAGCTCGGTCAATTTTAAAGGGCCGAAGTCGTCCAACAGTTGCCCAATGCGTGATAAGGGGAAAAATCGACATCACCCTAAATCTTATGCGAATGGTTGCATTCAAAGTCTATAGAACATTTCACTGCACCCGAATGCAGCCTCGAGAGGATTTATTTTAACATCTACCTTTTTGTGATTACCGAGCAATCCGTGATCTCTAGGTGGAATTTTTCCTTTAGGATTATACCTGGAGCAGCCACAGAATTTCTCGATTTTGGGATTGTTCGACTTTTTCGAATTTATTTATTTTTTATTGAAAGTGTTAAATGCAAACGAGATTTTCCAATATTTCGCAAAAACCCTGTTACTTCTCTAGTATTTTCCAATTGAATTGGGATTGAATGAAATCTTAGCAACTTTGTGTAGGGTAATTCCGGGAGGGGAGGGGGGTGGCTATAAGGGAGGGATAGCCAATAAGAATATTTCATAGTATCGCTTCCTGGATGTCACCTGTTATTATTGCGTAATTCGCTTCGCGTCGTGCGCAGGTGTAAATGTACAAGTTTGGCAAAAAATTAATAAGCACAATCTTTTTAAATTGATTCGCCTCCTGCGAAATTTTGTGAAGGATTTATGTTTTACAATGTGTTGATGTTATTTTCGAAAAGTAACAGTTATATTTGTATTTCTCGAATAGTTCAAGAACCGGGCTTTGTTGTGACCTAGATATTTCGCATGTATAGGTACATTTCGCATGGACTTGTATACACTTTAGGCGTGGGAATCTCTCCCGGAGGATTAAGAGAGATGGTCACGTACGGTCGATAAATGATGGGCCACACTGTTTTCAAATAATTTATTTTTCCTACATACGTTTAAAATGCCTAATAAGTACAAGAGGAAAACAACTGCACTGCAAGGGCACTGGACCGAAGAATCATTAAGAGCAGCTATTAGTGATGTAAAAAATTATGAGTTTTCGTTTCATGTGGCCGCTATAATCTACAATACCGAGAGAGACTTCACAAAGTCGATGAGAAAAAAATTTGCGGAAAAAATGATTATAAAATCCTCCTCATCGAAGACATACTGCAGAATGTGCCAACTTTAGACACACGAAAATCGTAGTGAATTCGATTATATGTGTTCTAGATGTGGCCAAAGGAAACAATTCTTGAAACTTAAAAAACGAAACCAGAGAGAAAACCGAAAGTACAATTAAATACTGGCCATCTCCCCTCTAGTCCAAACATGATTTAAAAAAAAATTGATTTCAAGGTTGATCTCATAAGAGTTTGTTTTAATTTTGTAAACTATCTTAAAGTTAAATATTCAAACGTTTCATTGCAGATGGGGATCAGTAACAAAAAAACGTCAGTACTTTAATTATGACGGATCCGTGAAAAAACTGTGGCCAACAACCGCGGACTTACCCGATACATTTTTTGTGTATATTTCAAGGAACCAACATCAAATGCTCAATTAATTGAAACAAATTGGACCCAAATTACAATACATTACTCCATAACCGTTTCGAAAGGATTATGTGCGATCTTGATAAGCTATACGAAACTTCACTTTAAAAACACGTGTCCCACATCCGGTCGGTAAAAATCCTATGGCTAAGTTTTCCCCTAGATGGATGCCATTTCGGGCAAACGACGAGATAGACGTTGTTCGTCTTTTATTATTCTTTGGCTTTTTGAAAAGGGTGTGAAGTTCGTGGTTTCAGAAAACGCGTCGCAAGGCAGTATGTAATTCTGGATCGAGAATTCACAAAGGGTTACTATTGATTAATCTCAGCGCAATAAATCGCTTCCACCGATAGTACACGGACTTCAACACGATCGCCCAAATTTGTATCAACCCCTCTATACGGTTTTTGGACGGGTACTCTCGTGAGCGTAGGAGCGAAAATCAGCTGGCGGAGAGCCAAAGTTCTCGCTGCTCGATCCACCTTTCCGACGGCTCTCTGACGGCGTGCTCAAATATCACCGTGCGTATATACGCGGACGGAGAGGCCTCAAGATCTCAAGTATTCCCGGATGAGTTATGTGATCGCGTATAATCATTTCTCGCCATTATACAGACAAGATCAACTTAAATACTGGTCTTTAGAAACGCCATAATTTGGAAAAACGTTACGTGTTTTGGTGTGCAAGTTTTTTCACGGAGTTCACTATAGAAATGTATGTGCCAGTTGTCCATGTGAGACGCAATTACAACGTTGAGTGAGTTCGCGCTATTTCAGTGTCTCCCCAAAGCTGTTGGAGTAAACACTTTTCTCATCTTCAAAATGATTATGGTCAGTGTCACTATGCTCATGTGCATGTCCATTAATGGATTCGTTCGACGATAAAAGTAACGATTCTTCATGAGTTCCGCTTGAGCGCCATTTATTTCAATGATATTCAGTGACGATCCACACGTGCACGGAGAAAAATTCGGCCTCAAATCTCTAACACTGATTACCAGAATTCTAATATTCAGTGCTAGAAAAGTATAGCAGCTTACTGCTAGTTCGGAATTCTCAGACTTGTTGTTATAGAATTGTAAAAATGATTCTCACACCGTATAGTAAAAATGATGCGTGCATTTTGCATTTGAAACTATTCTCGCATAGGCGGGAGTCCTATATGCTGTATAGTAAAAATAATACGTGCTTTTAAAAATACCAACCTTTATTACACGCTATATTTTCATATGGATTTTTCTATACATATAGCATGAATCTTCGTGTATGTATAGATTTCACTATATGCATAGCATAAATCTTCGTCGTATAGCGAAAAATATTACGAAGTTATTAGTAAAATGTGACTCTTTATACCGTACTTTTTGTAGAATACTGGAAACTAATTGTTCCAATCACGTGGGCAAAATAGTTTTCGAATACTACAAAAAATCACAATATGTCGAATAAAATGTATTATTTGTATCAGTTTACGTGCCATATCGTAGGTTAAAATTTAAATTTCTTCGTTATTACTATACCGTAATTACAATTTTTATCTTCCATTCAATACTTTTTTCTATTAAGTGACATTTTTTAGAAGCATAGTATTGATTCTAAACTTCGAGGCCCCTGTTTTCTCCGTGTGCTGAAAAATGCTTTAGTTGGACGATGAATTTCAATCAGTCATTCATTTACGATGGACCTCACGTTAACGACAAATAGGAGAAGTCTACTCTCTATTTCATATGAATAATACCGATTTTAATATGTCTTGAGAATTTCGTCTATCTGTTTAATTACGTTGGCGTGATAAATGATTTTATTTTATCAGCGAAATTCTATTAATGTAAGACTATGAAAACTTGGATAATTTTACTTCCTTCGTCATACACACGCTATGCGAAATATTTCACGCGTCTCGTATGTTCTCAAGGTCCAAATATTATTATATATAAACGCGATTCTAAATTTAATCGGGAATCGCGTTGTTCCGTGATACCGAGTGAAAATTCCCATGATAGAGAAAGAAAGATTAATGATAGTGGCAGGAGAAGGGTAAAAATGTTATCTCTGGAACCAACGGGAGTCTGTTGACTAGATAATCTGATTCTTTTGTTTCAATGCGTTTTTAGTTCGGGATCGAGAATAGGAGATTAAAGATCGTGGGGCGGAGGCGAACGCGTTTTGCATCCGCGCTTTTTTCTTTATCTTATTATCTCGTATTAGAAGATCGGCTAACGTCACAAGTTTCATTTTTTCACCCCCGTTGCACAACTTTTCGATCTATTATGAGTGTCTCCGATTTTTCCGAACTTCAGGATTCTTCGGTAATGGATGTGGAGGAAGAAGCTGTTTCGGACAAAATTCACGACAATGGATACAAATGGAAAAGAAAAAAAACGCGATTCAGCATCAGAAATATCTTCAGCAGAGGTCAGTGAAAAATTCAACATCAAGATGGGCATTTAAAACCGGTGGCAAAATTGAGCTGGTAAAAGTTAACCGCGGTTATATGATGCAATAATTTCATTGAGCCGAATGATCGAAACAAGTGAATTTAAAATAGACGAATGGTTGAAATAATCGAACAATCAAATAATCAAATAATTGAAATAATTCGAACAATTGAATAATTGTATAGTTAAAATAATCAAAGTGAACTAATGTCCTACCAATCGAAAATAAGTTTATATAAATTTATAACGAACGTCAATAGTATGATTGACTATGATTGTTCATAAGTTCTCGATGAAATATTGTTGCCGAATATTTAATGGGTCATCCCATAAATAATGAGGTTTTTTCAATTGCATTTTTATTCGCGAACAAGTGAATTTTGGTAGAGGTGCCTTGAAAGTCTAACAGAAAGATGGAAGAGCATGGTAGAAAATGAAGAAGACTATATTTTGGATTAAAAAATACCTCTGTGTTATCTTAATTTAAAAAAAAAGTATTTAAAAAACCGCAATATTTATGCGACGACCCAATATTTTTATTTCACCCCCGAAACCGACTACATACCGTCTTTCTAACGCTATCCTTTTTGTGTAGCTTGGTGGACGTTTGAATCGAACGCCGATGAAATCGACGGCGCGGGTGATGTTGCGGTGGATAAAGTGGGTGCCACACACCGTGAGTCGAATACACTGTTTTCTATAGCACGGGATTTCGTCTCAAGAGACGAAATCCCTTTTACCGGCAGTAGCTATGGCAGAGTTTGTCTGTCGCAATTCCCGCGGTAAGGCAGTTTGACATTGCAGGAAATAAACTTATCAATCTGCGCGAACGTTCGTGCAGATGGTAACCATATTTACCGATGACCTGCTAAATTCGATAGGCCGGTGGAAGTCACATATGAATAAACGGACTTTCGTTTCTCCTATGGTCTACATCGTCCGTTATTTCGACTATTTAATCACTCGCTTTTATTCAATGTGTACACCAAAATAGGTACATATAGGTACATACCGGTGATAAATGCAAGCGAAGCAAATGTGGCTGCTCAACGGATAGAATGATATCTCTACTCGGCGATCAACCGAGTTATGAATTTTTAATTAACGCAGCTGGCGCCGTAGGCACGTCTAGTCCGGCATTAAAACTGAAATAACAGCTATTCCTGATGGCGAATTTACAGCAGTCACAAATTTGCCCGGAATTATCCATTTACGAATTTTCTAATTATACACGTCGTAACAAAGTTCATAGTGATTGTTACATAGCATTCGTTTCCACATTTCCTAATATAAATTATAGCCCGTGTAACTCAGTCGTGTATTATTTTCTGTGTAATATTACTTTTATTTCGATTTTTCTTCGATGAAATATCAATTTTTTATCAAATATTCGTCTTACTAAAAAGATCACCAGGAAAATGTACTTTATTGTACGAATATAGCAATAGTAAATAGTGGAAAGTTAACTCACTGGCTAGTTTTGTAATCGATGCATCATTATTAGTATATTCGATGTAAATTTGCCAATGTCAATCCATCGTGCGTGCCAAGCGCGACATCGTGTTTTGATTTATTTTTTTTTAACCATGAGATGAAACTGCTGCTTCGCTTATTATAGAAGTATGATTGATGGATAGTACCGTCAGTAGTGAATGTACGGTCGGTACGCAGCTTCGGCTTTCCGCCATGCCGGACGGTCTTGGCTTAGGTCAAAAGTGCCGATGGGGGAGCTTTTTTACTGAGCTTTCGATGACAAATCAAAGGGAACGCAGTTGAAAAATAATCGCCACAGGTTTTCCACAATTTCCATGTGTCCAATGTGCACGCGGTATTTCACGATTTCTCGTATCGATAGTTTCTTTTTATTATAATGTACTTTCCTCAATCTGGCAATCAACAGGTACATAAGAAATGATGTACGGTCTTTTCTTTCGTACTCAATATTTTGTTGACGAGGAAAAGCAGTCGAACGAGTGCAGTTGGGGGAAAAAATATGTTCCCCGGAAGCGATCGAGAGCTCGTGTTCAGAACTCACTGCGGGCAATTTCTTCTTCGAGTTCCCTAGAGATACAAACTGACAACTTGATCTTCGCGAGGGAGGATTAATCGAGCGGAGGCGTCGAAAAAGTACGAAATAAAAGTTGCATGACGTGGGGCATGTTGTGGCGTATCGCGCGAGGAAAAACCATCAGCTGGCAATAATATAGGAATGGGGGAAATCCCGCACGAGCAAAAGCGAAGTAAACGGCCGTGAATTTGTTTTCAAACTCGCACTTTGGGTTTTACAGCCTGCGGTGAAAAAAATATTGCTCCTTGTCGACAGCTCGTGAAATAGCGCTTAAATCATTTTATTAACTGAACCGTAAGGAAAAGGGCGACGAACAGTGTGGGACATGCGATGCTTTTATTTTATTTTTTAACGAGGAGAAAAATGGTTATCTTTTTTTTCGAGGTCGCTTACGTTTACGCAAAGCCCAAAGCGATAGGGTGAGAAACATACCAAATGATTCTACATTGCCAAGTTTGCGACAGATGTGCGCGTACCTACATCGGAAGCACTTGCTCTTGTGTGAGAACTTTGCCCAAAGATCTCATCTTCCTGCGTCTCGTTAAATACGCCAAGTTAAGCAAAATACGTGTGGCCTTGGACGTACATAGCTGAGCGTATCGACGCTGCGAATAAGATTTTTAAATAACCATTTTTTTGCTTCATAGAGTGTTCCGTCGCATAAGGAACGAGCGAGCAGTTAATTATTCATTTTATCAAAATGAGAATTTACTATGTTCTCCCTTGACTATGTTCAAACTGCGCATATCGGCGCACCAATGGTGACAGCTAAAATTCATTCACTACTTTTTCTACATTTTGTGCCAATGAAATTAGTTGTTCTTTCAAGGGGTGGGATCGCATCCCCCGTTTGTGAGGCAGCTCTCATCACCAACCACCGATGTAAGACTCGAACTTTTCAAGAGTCAGTAATCATCAAACATTCGAAGAGGAAACATCAAGAGTCCAATCAGCGCGGGATTCTTGCCTCTCGCGAATAAATTACTCAAACATCTCAATGAGATAATTCTATCAACGCCGTTGTCATTACTACCCGGAAGCAACGTGAATAAATTATTAGTACCTTTAAATGATCGATGTAAATAATTATGAATGAATTTAATGGTTTTTTAGTTTATCTCCAATTCTTTTCAACTAACCACCTTCACCCCATTAGTTTGAGGTGCGGGAGTTCAATCACGAGATTGCAGTGTCGAATCACACGCGTTCGGTATCAGGATTTACGACCTTGGTTGACTTGCGTCAATAGGTCGAGTCGCACTGTGACCGTGAACGGAACATAGAGGGAGATGGACAAAGCAAAGATTTTATGCGATTAAGGATGTTGAGTCCCAATTGCAAATGATAATAAAATTCGGAAAATTTGGTATGTTTTTGTATGAAGTATTTCAGAGGTCGTGTAAAAATTTCACGACAATTAAGAAGCTCGTTATTGAACAATTAACATTCACAAATTAAATGTTGTCTTATGGAAACTGATGTAACTTTGGAATAAGTTCTTTTTTGGCCTCTCAATTTTGTAATATCTGCAATATACTGAAAGCAACGGAAACAAAACGAAGTTTATTGATACATTTTTTTTATTTCTTTTAAAAATTGTTCTTAATAAAATGTTAATTTTTTAATAACGAGCTTCCTAATCGTCGTCAAATTTTAATACGACCTCTTAAATTCTTCATACAAAAACATACGAAATTTTCAGAATTTTCTTATCATTTTTTATTTCAACCCCTAAGGAGGTGAAGTAATGATGATAGAATTCTGAAAATTTGGTATGTTTTAACATGACGTATTCAGGACGTCGTGTAATAATTTCATGACGATTAAGAAGCTATTTATTGAACAATTAACATTAACATGTTTCATAGGGACTCAACACCCTTAAAAAAAAGGTTTTTGCAAGAAACTGAAATATCTTGTGCAAAAGGATATCCACTCGCGTTGCCGATGCTGAATTTAATTCGAATATATGAGAACTCATAATGTGGTATGAGTTTCATTATGGTAACGTTCAAATGCCCCTGTTTCAATATTAGGTAATATTAAAACACATTAATATAAAATAATATTAATATTAACTAATATTAATATTGAATAATAATAATATTGGGTAATATGGAGATTAAATCATATTACTATTAACCGACACTATGGTGAGTGGGCGGTAAAGGTTCGGCTCCGGCGGAACATCGAGTTCAGCGTGGCCAATACTCGGAGCGGTGACCGCTTAGCCGTGTACCGCCTGGCGCTTTAACCGATGAGCGAAAGGCCAATACTTGTGAAACCTTAGGTGTTGCGATACTTGAGTGAAACGTTTGTACACTAAAGTTTTCGAAATATTTTAAACTGTTGTATTCCAAAAAAAAACTACAAAGTTATCGAATAGCATCTACTAAAAATGTCAGATTACACGCGAAATGTTTCCTTCGGGAGAATTGCCCATTTATATTAATGTTGAATATTATTAATATCGAATTAATATTATTTAATATTACTATTGTTCAATAATATTATTCATACAATATTAAAAATAGTAATATCATAAAGTATAACGTTACCTACAGATTACATCACTTGATTGTATACTTCACAATCTAAAAGTACCATATTCGAAAGATTAAACTTGTGATCAAAATACCTTGTTACCAAAAAATGATTCGTTAACTAGAAATTTCAGGATACTTGTTTTTACTGCCCTCGTTTCTCTGCATTAGCGTGAAAATTGCGAAATAAATTCGTAGTTGTTTTTTACGTGGACACATTGCAAATAGCCAATTTTCTATGAGTGTTGGAACGAATGGAAACCTGTCGATCCTATAGGGTCAGGACGGAGAGATTTCGATAACAAAAAGGAAAACGCTAACTTGGCAGTGCCCGTCGCTTTTCGTCTCCCACTAAATTCTGTTAGTCGGAGCAAAGCTGGCAACCCAGCTGGACCGTTCGCACCGTGTTCGAATGGCCGCCGAATTTTTCCCTGCCTAATAGTACTACATATATATCCTAACAGATTACGCCTTCCTTCTTTTTTTGCTTCAACGCGTATTCAGCGGTTTTTCTCCAGGCTCCATAGAAGCTTGCTACGGGATCGATTTGTGATTCATCCGATATACGTTCTCCATAATAGCAATAAAAGTCCCACTCCTCCATAAATACCCATCATTCGTGAATAATTATTTGAGTAAAGAATATAAATGGACGCTGCAGAGAATTCATTCCACGTTTCAGGATTCGAATGAGTTCGAACTGATGAAAATTTACGAGAGAGAACTTTTTTGCGTCGAGGTAGTTACCGCATTACAGATGAAACGTTAAAATATTCCGATAATACTGTAATAGAGTTATAACTGATCGATTAATACCGTTGAATTTTTCTCCTCGTCGAAGAAAGTTATCGATGTTCAATTATTTCAGAGCTTTCTTATCTGCTCCTCCTCGTAGAACTTGCCTCGTAGTTTGATTAGGGGAGGGACCCGTACGCCCCCTACAACGATAGTCAATATGACGACGTCTCGTTTTCTTCAATGTTTAATCCTGGCTGCAATAAGCTTTACGCTGGTTCATGGTTCGTATATTCGTTTTCTTCCTCCGAGCACTTTACCATCCCTCAACCTTCTGCTATTGTCTTTTTCGCGCACTTTTCGATTTCTTTTTTTCTCTCTCCCTCCCTCCCACGTCTTTCCCTTCATTCTCTCACGCCCACTCGCCCCATTCTCATTGCCAACTTTCGTAATTAACGCCGTGATAGCTCGAGAATGTTAATTCCGTAAAGTATACCCGTCGCGTCGTCGAAACATCAAACTTTTCGGAAGTTCTTGCTCAATAAAGTTGATCATCTGTCGAACTGCTTGAGATGCGTGCTATCGAACTAGAATCCATATATCCTGAATTCAGTATTTGTAAAAAAAAAAGTTAATTAGATTAGACAATTAGGAAATTGCAGCAAAATTACAAGTAGCAATAAGATCAAATGGAATCATAAGCCAATATCATTGGGGTATATCTACTTCGCAATATCTTATATCTTCGTAAAGCTGCAAACGTATAAGCGAGGAAGAGATATGATTATTTCCAAGCTTTGATATTCTGTCGAGCGTTGGGAAGAGCCGATTAGAGAACAGCGACGAGAGAGACGGAGAGACGAGGCCAGCTATAGCGATTTGTCACAATTGCATTATCTTCTCGGTAAGAGGATCGCCAGAGCAATCCTAAGGTTACGAATGTTTCATTACTGGAGAACTTTACTACTGAAAATGGCAGATGGCCTGATTGGACCAAGAAGATTGTTGAACAGCACCTTCACCGTGACAGATGCGGTGGCGGCGTTGCTTTACGATTTTTGTCATTTGCGCCGTAGAGAGACTGACAAAAAACTAGAAACGTATATGTAGGTCAACGTACGATCGTTAGTCAGGTTATACAAGAGACGCGAATAGGAGTATCGAGTTTCCGTCACGTTCCATCAAACCACACAATAATGTCTCTCCCCGTACATAGTCCTGTGCGAAATATATCCGCCCCCTTCGCCCACGTGACATATTGCACACCAATATTAGTGTCACAATATATTGGCTGCATTCTGTAACACTCCCCATATATACGTGCACATGGCCGATACGTATCTTGCCGGTGTACTGCGAATCAATTTGTCGACCCGAGAGAGATGGTCAAAGGCCACGGAGCGATGTCGGAAATCCTTCTGTACTTCCATTTTTCCGAAAATATTCCGAGGTTTACCGAGTCACCTGGACAAAGTAAGTGAAAGCCCAAAGGCCCTGGAAAAACTCGAATACTTTAAATCCTCTATGAACCAAAATGCAAGGTGTTCTAAGACATGACGTGGTACTGATTGTTTTTGTATTTTCTGTAGTGTCTGAATATATTTTTCATCAGTTAAACGTCCATGAAAAAGACAATTCTCAATCGTCGTTCTCTTCCTTATTGCAAAACAAATAACTCCGACAATTGTGGAGAATTCCGTAATCATTAGTTGAAGCATCAATATTTCTAAAATATGTAGGTATTATGATTTTATATGTTAGACTACAATTTTTGTTATACCTACTAATTCCGATTTCTTTGAATAATCCACAATCATAGTACTTTCATGGTACCGGCGCGGTGCCGGGAAGAGGTGTGGAGGAGATCTGTTCGCTGTTCGATTAAGGGCAGATATACACCTAGGAGCCGGAAAAAGGTCATTTTTGTGAATTGTTTCAAGAAGAACTATTTGAAATTTCAGATTGGAGTTTTAATTATCTAAAATTCAAACATATGTTTAACTTTCTTTATTTAAAAATATCAAAAATATACAAGGATGTTGTATGATCCTTGGAGCGTCGTAAAAAAATCGGTACCCAAAATTTCTCGAAAACCCATGAACCGATTCATTGGTTTGTTTGGGTTTGTTTGGGTTCCGGCTCCTAGGTATATATCTGCCCTTAACGAAGCTTCAAACAGCATGTCACAAAATGACTTGTGCAGTCCTCTATGGAATTTCTATAAAGTCACGTTAGCGACAATTTGGTTGCCCATATCTCCTGAATTTATTGATGTAACATAATCGGAATAATTTTGATCAAGGGTTCCAATCAAATGTTGGTAAAAAGGATTTTTCAGATTTTTCTTAATCAAACTGATGCGTACATTGCACACCAGTTTGAAGCTTGATATTGAGAAAACGGACCTCAAAAATAAAAAATGGTAAACCGAACCTCAATTTTATTTTGAAATACCTATTTGATACGCCTTGGATACCTTTGTTATTTATTTTACTGCTCTTTGGCATAATATCACCACACACGTACCTGCTCACGAGGCGTGGACGTTATGTTTCTACAGGCCGAGGTTTTTCTCGCGACTTTTCCCATATTTTCGATTCGAGCGTCGTAAAAATGTTCAAATGACATTCATTGGGGAACGGCACAGAAGCACATTGGATGCCAACGAGGAGTCCCTATATGTGCGGTGTTCCTGCCAAATCCGCATAGAGATGCGGGTACACGAAATAATATTTTTCTTTGGAACATCGAACGAATTCTGGTCCAGAAGTCCAAGTAAAAAATGCTCAAACAATGTCAATCGGAAAATAGCGCGGTATCGACAAGGATTCCAATTTGGACCTTTCCTATCAGCGCTCTATAGGAATGTGGTAGAATCTGGGGCCACCCCAACACATTTCTGCAAGGAACCTCACACCCTATTGGGTCAGCAAACCCTTCGTAGCTAGGGGAAAACGTTAAAAAATATGGTTTTTAAGATTGAACATTTATTGAGATCCGGAGGATCTCTTGGGAAAACTTCAAGCATAGGTTTATTTTATAGGTTTTAAGTTTAAGGTTTCATATTTATAGATTTAAGGCTCCAATGAACGCCACTCGTCGGATACAAATCCATACACACACCTATCAGGGAATAATATACACTCATCCAAAAAATTAAAGAAGCAGAAAGTTAAATACCTTTTCTTCGTGATTCCTGAAAGGCTGTCACTTCGTGAAAAATGATCGTATGAAGATTAAGAAAGAAAAGAAATTTTAAAGCTTGAAGTTTCTAGCTTGGCGATCCGTTGATGACATTTCTTATTGTTCAACACGTATTGCGCAATCAAAAGAAATATTACGAAACAAAAATGTTCCAAATTTTATTTTTCTATAATATGAGTTATATTATTCACAGTATAAATGAATTATAATATGAATAATGATAAGTCATTGGAGTAAAAAAATGCGGAGGATATACGTTTTCAACAATTAATCTGTCGAAGGAGTGGATTCTTTCCATTTTTCAAATTCAAAGCTCAAATTCAAACCTCCGAATTAATATACCTTTTGGAAGTGCAAGTACCTATTTTTCACCGCATGTCCCAATTTAAACGAATGTTTGGGTACTTAATTCTTGTTTTCCTCCAAAAATAAATTTTCGGCCATAAAATAAGGATCATGGACTACAAAAATTGTTTCTCAAAAAAGAGAAATTTATTCATTCTATTTACCGAAATACAATGATCTAACAAACGTCCGGGGTCCGAACAACCTCATATGCAATCAGGTTCGTGGCGGAAGTATGCAGTCGACGGGTTAAACATCATTCACTAATTATTAAGACGAAACAAAAAAAATCGTTATTTGTCTTACAGCTTAGCATTAAATACTCATCAAACCTCGAAAAAAAACACGAATATTTTTCTTTTCAAAATTAAACAAAAATATTTCAACGAATTTTCGAAAGAAAAATGGGTTGTTTACAAAATAACTTTTCTTTTTAAAGACTAGAACAATTTTGAGACAATAGACAAGGTTGAAAAAAAAAAATTTGGAAAATTTTCTCGTGATATTTCTTTTGAGTGCGCAATAAGTATTGCACAACAAAAAATCATGAAAATATCTCAAAACTAGACACTTCAAGCTTCAAAATGCTTTTTTTCATCTTCATGCGATCATTTTTTACGAAGATACAGTTTTCTTAAGGAAGAAATTTGTTTAAAAACGTTCTGCCCCTTGAATTTTTTGGATGAATGTATCTGTTAATTACAAATCGGAACAGTGGTTTCCCATAACGATCGTTTGTCAGTCGAATGTCGTATGTATTTATTCGCCACTGTTTTGGCCTCGAGTAAGGTTTATTCGTGCCCTCCCCTCAGTAATTGGCCACTTAGCCGAGATTCTTTTGCTCGTCGGTATACATACAGTGAACGACGTCCAGCGGAGGGCAGAACAGTGGGACGGATAAGTGATTACGGAATTGTTGCTGCAGTCGCCCCCCTCCCCCCTGAAAGTACTATCGTATACATCTTCGGTTGTGTGTGAGGGCGAGAGAAGCGTGGCGATTGAACAGATTGTGATGGGACGATATCGTTGAGGTGCAAACAATGAATTGATAGTCTTCACGTGCAGAGAAGACGAGAATTAATTATCAAGAAAACAACACATACTCCCGCGCTCCGGATGCCACAAGTACTTCCGCTCGCTCGGGTCCTCCGTATACGAATGGAAAACCGGAGAAACTCCCGCGAAGCTTTGCACACTCTTGGCGCCATCAGACTCCAGATCACAAAGAAGCGAACACCGAGTCGAACCGTCTGACTTGCGATGAGGCGCGATCGATATATACGCCAGAAATTTCAATCCAATTTACTTCGAATATTCAAATTAATATGGAAATTTTGAAATATTCTTGAATCTACGACCCTCCGGTGCTCGTCGAAGAAATCATCGTCGTGCACAATATAGATGGTTCCCATTTACTTTTATAGTTGCTCGTATCATAAATATATTTCCAGCTCTCTCCTCCTACAGCTCTCTCCCCTCTGCCTCTTTCTTCTACCCTCGCCCTTTGCAGAATGCCTCAAGCTCACTCCATTTCTTTTTCGTACGCTACTTTTCGCCTCGTCCCGCTTTCTCGACGCCCTTTCTATAACAAACTGACGAGCCACTTGTTTGCTTTTCATCCAGCGATATCAAAATCGCCAGCGGAATAATTAATTGCAGTGAGAACTGCCATCGAGATAACTATCGAGAAGGAACTTTCTGCTGGGGAAATTGATAATTTAGTCGAGCAGCTGCGGTTCCATCCTAAAGTATTTCATCTTAGAGATGGAAAGATCAATCATTTGAACCTCCGCTTTTAGTTGAGACCCCCCCCGTCGCTTGAAATTCTGTTCTACATCAATTTTTCGCCAAACCCATTGAAGATCTCAAATTGATCTGTTTGAGCACATTCGATCTCAAAATGGCATCCTCAATGAATATCTTTCGGCAATTGATGACCGCGTATATGCACGTTTCTCACATTGCAGATTCACTCGAAGGCCGTCATTCCGTTTTTCGCTTATATCCCTTGAAGTTTGATAGCTACCCAAATTACTTTGTTCCGTTGTGCTTTTCCTCCTGCAGCCACGTCTCTGAGGCGCAATAAAAATGATTAATCCATCTCTCGCTCTTTCTCTCTTACTTCGACCAATGGATAATGGAGTATCTCGCAATAGACAGTGAAGTTTTCCCAAGAAATTGTCCCCAAACGTGCTGCTGTTCCGCACGTTCTCAATTCTTCAGGGACTTCACATATATTGCAGATGGGACAGGATCCTTTGGACCCGTTGTATCTGGGCAATGGTGGCATCGACATATGTGAATATTTCGAGGACAGTGCCATTTTTTGGACAGGCCGTTGATGCCGGACTGTCCTTAAAATCGCCTGTATAGGAATATGATTACATTTATACGAAAATATGATTTTAACGGCACTGAGGCTTACACGATATTGAGTATGGGATCGATTGGCCACTGTAAGGACGTTCCGCAACGTTGAGTGCCTCCAAATTACCTGCCGCGTGTGTATGTGTGAAAACGCGTTACTCTCCACAACGCGTAGTCAGACTGCGTGGATTGAGCAAGAACAGAAGTTCCGGATATCAGGGGCCAAGGAGAGTGTCAGTTTAATTGGATGAGAACCGAATCAAACTCCCGCAGGTGAGGCCGATGCCAGCACAGGCTTGCAGGAGCCTTCCGTTTATTTCAAACGAGAGAAAATTGAATAAGTTCGCGGGCGCTCGTCGAGAAAGAACACTCGACGCTCGCAGCCTCCCTACCAAACGAATAACTTCGATTAGAGAATTTGTAGGTTTTCCACGGGCTCACGGAGTCTCTTTTCCCGTTTGACGGCGTCACGATGACGCCTCGTGGAAAGAAGAAAAAGTTTTCAAATGTGCTCAAAATGCCACCCACGCATGGCACCGCCCATTCTCAACGCGCGTTATAAAGTTTCCACCGCTCGTATTCTTCGGGAACGGAAAAAAAGTTTGAACTATACATTGACCTCGGTCTGGCTACCATTTCAGTGGGCAATTTCTTTCTACCCCCATCGTATCTCTCATTTCTTTTCCCGATAAAACACACGTGCCGAGGAGCCCCTTGATACACAGACCCGTTAAATGAATGCCGAGGGGAACGGCTTATCAAAACAAAGTTCGATTCGGCAAGAAAAGCCGTTTTTGAAACGGAAAAAAAATCATGTTCGTCTGGATGTTAAAATGTACGTTTTTTCACCCGTGTCACATACGCTAGTGGAATCAATTCTGGACACCTTTAATGGCAATTAACTTTTTTTATATTTACGCAGAAAATGTATATTTTGCGCCGCCGAAGTGAGACTGTATTGTTTTTATTTTCATCTATAATGTTTCTTCTCAATATTTGCCTTAAAAATCCTACTTACTCAAAATATACAATAAGATATTAGTAACGATAACGTAAAAATTATCAATAAATGCGAAGTTTCTAAACATTAGAAAAGTGTCCGCAATTAATTCCGCTGGTGCATTTGTGGAAAATTTTCGTGTGTGTACACACATACGCATATTTATGTTCTCATAACATTTGTTAACTTACACTGAGAGAAAAGTGTATAGTATTTACAAAAAACGCGCATGGTAAAAGAGAGTATAGTCGAATTCCCTATAGTTTATTGTGACCGCAACCATAATATGGTTAACACATTTATAAGCGAAAAGTATACATAAACATGCGACTTTGATGGCGAGTTTGATTATCTAGTATCTGCAAAATTACTATACACAATTGTAAAAGGCTTTACAATAACGATGTGGTCAATTCAGCTATATCACAAAATCGGCGCACAAATACTAATAGTGTACTAAGAGCAAAGTACATGGTATTTATTAAAGACGCCCACGTCAAAAGAGGAGATAGCACAATCCTGTATAGTTTATTGACACCGTAATCATAATACCGTTAACACAACTATAAGCGAAAAATATATCTAAACATGCAACGTTAGTGGCGTGCTCGACAGTCTATTATCCCTCGAAAAACTACTAACTATTGCAAAAATACTACCTGAATTAACTATATCGATATTGTAGAGTCTTTCACAGTAATTAATAGTTATTTCAGGGATACTAGATAAAAACAACACACTACCAAAACGGCATGGTTAGATAGACGCTTATAGTTGTGTTGACCATTTTATGATTACGGTAGCAATAAGCTATATGAATTTTACTATGCCCACTTTTACCATGGGCGCTTTTTTTATATTATAAATACTATGGACACTTTTCTCAGTGCATGCTTGTACTGTTTATATGGTTAACATTAATACTTGTTGAGTATAAACTGTTATAAGGTCTTACGAAATGTGACTATACGAACAACATTATGGTAATCTTATAGTGAACACGTAAATCAATTGTGGAACGTGTCAATAAAGTAGAGACAGCGGTGGCACGCTATGATCGATATAGATATATTAGCGCATTCATTTATCAGTTTTTCGAATTCGATATTTCGAAAACTATTTGGCTGCGCCAAAAATCCATTTAAGAATCTTACATCAACACAAGATCCATCCGTATCGTATGTCATTACAACAGGATTTGTACGGCAATGATTTCCTAAATCGCGTCAATTTCTGTAACTGGATTCGTAGAAAAATACACACAGATGTCTCATTTTTGAGTCATGTGCTTTTTTCTGACGAATCTAACTTCACAAATACGGAAAATGTGAATAGGCATAACATGCATTATTGGGCAAATGAGAATCCTCGATTGATGAGAACTGTACCATTTCAACATCCGTGGTCCGTTAATTATTGATGCGGCATTGTCGGCGATCACGTCTTTGGTCCATATTTTTTTAAGGTCGTTTGACTGGGCAAGTTTACGCAAACTTTCTGCAAAACATACTACCTCAATTACTGGAAGACGTGCCCTTGCATGTTCGCATGAACATGTGGATGCAACACAACGGTGCACCACCCCATGATGCTCTGTGTTCAAGACAAGTGATGAATGAGATTTTTGGTGAAAAGTGGATAGGAAGAGGCGGCCTTGTAGCTTGGCCACCTCGTTCGCCAGATCTAACATCACCAGATTACTTTTTATGGGGTTTTTGTCAAAGAATGCGTAATGGCGGTAGCACCTACCACGCCCGACGACATGAAAGAAAGAATATGCCGAGCATGTACCGAAATCCACCACAAATGTTGGCTGAAGTTAGACGATATTTTCATCGGCGATTTAACAAGTGCTTACAAGTCGAGGGTCATCACTTCGAGCATCTTCTGTAGGTAGACCCAAACCAAGGTTAGTGGTTCCTTTGAAAGTGATCATTCCGATATTTTTCAATTTTTCGACTATTTTCATACTTCGCGTGACTAGAATGACCTTGTGTTGTAGGTCGCTGGATTAGTCTTAAAATCAGTAATAATGTCATAGAAAGAAAATACATGGTTCCATTTAAAAAAGTGGAGTTGACCTTGACGTAGCTTCAGCGTCTCCGCCGATAAAAAAATAGGGTGACGACCTTCTCGAACACTGAAACTTTTGTCTGGAACATTTTTATGTGCCTCATCCTGTATAGCATTGACAATCAACGTATGCTTGAAAGATTGCTGGTTGCGGTTAACATACGAGCATAGTTAACACAACTGCTAATATACCATGAACAATACTATATTTTCGGCAGTAACCATAACTATGGAATATTATTGTCCCCTCAGGGTAATATAAAATATGGTTGAAGTTACTGTACATTTCTCTCTGTGTAGAGGGTGTCCCTCTACACCTAGTGAGACACCAAAACATCTTAAAGACGGCTAGCCTGATGAAGAAAAATTCAAACAAAAGTAGAGTATTGATAAAGCAAAATGATGGTCATGTTGTCACCTTGTTTAGTGGAGACGTCAACGTTTTACAAGGTCACTTGAATTTTTTATATGTAACCCCACATTTTTAACGTTCTTATGTTGGATCATGAAAATGTTCTACCGTGGAAATTGCCGAAGTAATGGTAAACAACGATGCAACAATGTTTTGTATTGAATGTAACTTATGAAAAAATCGAGTACGTCTGTTTTTTCTAACCGGAAATTGAGGCTATAAGAGGTTCGCCTTATCGTTTTATATTAGTCAAACGTTGTAACTGTCTAAATACTTTAACATCGCCTGAGATTTGATTTTTGGCAGTAACCTACTCATGAAGTTGAAACATTATAACACAACTTATTTCAAGCGGAGAGAAATGATTTCCGCGCAATTCATATTCATTCGCTCCTAATTGCCGGGTACCTCGTAAATAACAATTCTAGTAAAAATACCTAGTGATGAATAAAAATCACCATTCGCTCCAGTTATTGAGTTCAATTTATATTCATATAACAATTCCACTTCGAGACAAAATTTCACAAACGATGCTTCTATGTCCCACTCTCTTTTTACCTGCTGCTCTTTTCGGTATTTGCAAATTACACGTGGTTGGTAACGAGCTACTTATCAAAAGTTCTCCAGCGGGCATCGAGTGAAAATAAAGTTACGTCATGGGTAGCTCGCCGGGTTAGCTGAAGGGCATACGGAGGCGACAGCATCTCGCAAATGATTCTACGTATAGATATATATGCGTGACGGTGAAATTTTCTACCTGATGGGACTGAAAAATTTACAGAGTCTGAACGAACTTGGCCCAGAGCTATAGGATCCTCGCCCAACCGTACTAAATACTGCATGCAGTCGAAAAGGGAAGAAACTTTGATTTCCTTCCCGTACGAATAACGTTGTATCCACGAGGGTTGAAAAATCGACGGCCGCCTTAACGGAGGCCTATTTCTCGAAAAAAAAAATGCTTCACTCCGTTAGACTTTTTTTACGACCATCATTTATGTATAAATGTACAAATCTTTCGATGATACGAAGAACTTGTTCGGCGATAAATCTATTTCCAGGGATTTATCGTGTAACTTGAGCAATAGAATTAATTCGAACTGCGTGGCCAATCGATCAGACGGGACATCGCGTGATGAATGTTTGGGCGGTTTGTGAATAGCTAATCCAGAATTGCGCGTCGACGTTAAGTGATTGAACGCCATAAAAAAGTGACGCAAATGTAGTACTTAGATTGTATTCAAGAAAATGCTTTCAAAATAATGACATTTCCAACGACTACAAATTGTCAGATTATCGAAGACGAAAACAAAATATCAATGGGAAATAAAAAGAATCGCGTAAAAAAAATTTACCGGGCTGAAATTTTGCAAAACCTTTTGATTTGCCGCGAGTACCTACTGCGAACTCAATGAGCAATAAAAATCGATTTCAGATTTTTCAAGACTACTCTCCATATATGCACTCAACAGATGCACCAGTGATGGACAACCGCAACGAGACCTGACCACGGCAAGCATGGCTCGACTATGTAACGTGGTTTTCATGCGCGCTTTCCCCCATTGCCCGAAATCCTTCGTATATACGAAAATTCATAGGAGGTTTGAGGTTGAAATGCGGTGATAGAACGATACAAGCACATCTTCCCCACACCTCTTCCCTGCATATGAGCCCCGTGGCATATATCTAGGACTATATATAAATCCGTGTAGAGGAACGTGACATGAACCAAATGGATGTTAAGCCATCTATTGGAAAGTCACGTGGACATCATCGTCTATGTGCGAGAAGCCTCAGGGGCTTAGCAGAATCAATGAGAGCAGAAGGATCGGCATAAAAGTCAAGAACATATATATATATATATATAGTCTGGACGAATCGTGAATTAAAACTTTAATGATGCGCGGCAGACGTTATAATTTCCGTACACGGCTGTATTTCGCGGTCTGATCAAAGAGTCGTTACATCTCGTTATAGACACCTCGATTAAATGTGCAACGGAGCATAAATCTTGGAAACGGAGGGAAATTTCCCCGGCGGAGTAAAACAAACTAGCCGTTGCTTTTTAAAATTCAACATCACTTTAAAGAAGAATGAACGTAGTCGGAGAATGTTCGCTTTTGTATGCAACGTGTGTACATATGTAGTAAGTAGAACAGCAATGCTGAAGCGCGTCTATATGAGTGACTTAACAATATACCGAAGGTTCGACTGAGAGCAAAAAACATCTAGAAAAATTGCGGCAACCTTTAAGAAATTCCCTCATGAAATCTAAAACTGGCGGGGCCTTTCACGAAAAATTTTTCCAAGATGTTCTCTCATCATACGTGTACGTTACTAAATTCCTGCGTGAAAAATCAGCCTTATATTTCAAAAAACTGCCGAAGCTGTGTGGCGAGTAAAGAAGTTCTAAACTCCGATCTCTTTAAAATATCTAAAATCAAGCACCAATTTTGGCGTTCAGTCTCCCTTTAAAATTAAACCCGTTCACCAATTTTTGCGTCATTATTGTCGGACGCACGTTCAATAGGATTCTACACGTGTGCGACAATGCAGCAAGCTAACTCCAATGATGTATCATTATTTACACGTAAAAAAGGCGTATATACCCACACAGGGACACGCACGTACTTCTGAACATTTTTTTTCTAAACATCATTTTCCGACGTTTTGGAGAATTTCAAAAAACTAATTTGTCACAAAATAAAAATTTAAATTGTTATAGTCTGTAGCAGCTCTCTCATTCATAAGCGAAATCTACCAAACATAAATATTATTTTTACAATTCATGAAAAATTCGTCAACAAACGGCATCGGAAACGAACCATGTCCAAGTTCTTCGTTAGTTTTATGTATACCGAATAAAAATATTATCTTTCGTTATGCCTCTCAAAAACCCGCGCATCTATTTCGAGACTCAACGGACGCTTGCGGACTCGAATGTTAGTTTTTGTGACGTCTCTGCCACAAGAACAGTGAAAACCGAATTTGTGACTGGGACAGATAACAACCTCGGTGAATACATATATCGATCTCTGTTCCGACGGCTTTGATTTCGATTCGGTACATATGTATTCGTTGCGCGTTCCGTTTTCCCAAGTAGGTGATCCTCAATGCCGTGTTTTTGTGTCCCAACAATTGGACGTCGTGGCTGATGTGATACACTTCTCGTCGAGACTATGACGATGATAAAGTATTGTCCCGGTACTAGCTCCGCCTGATCCAGTGTAACCTGTTGCCAATGACAATTGTCATGCCGGAGGTGGTGTGTCAACGAACTGACCATCTAGTTTTGCTATATCGTACAATTTAGATGAGAAGCACGACTCTTCGGGCTGACCGCACGCTGAGCTGTACTCCACAGTACAACGTGGATTTCATTTTACGTGCTCTTTGAAAACCGTCACGTGTGCGTAGTACTTCGATACACACGGGCCATGTACACGTACATTTATAAATGCGTGTGTGCGTGCGTGCGTGCGTGCGTGCGTGCGTGCGTGCGTGCGTGCGTGCGTGCGTGCGTGCGTGCGTGCGTGCGTGCGTGCGTGCGTGCGTGCGTGCGTGCGTGCGTGCGTGCGTGCGTGCGTGCGTGCGTGCGTGCGTGCGTGCGTGCGTGCGTAACGAGTAACACTTTGAACTGGGATAAAATTAAGGTTCATGTATTCTCGTATTTTTGGCGGATAGCAAACTTGAGAGGGTAAACCATCCTTTCTTTTTTCGAATCCGTATAGAGTAATTTTATCCCCTGAATACGAATTCACCATTCATTGTAGCCGAAACGCTCAACTTTTGTTTTTTTTTTATCCTCGAAAGTGGGGAAATGCCTTTTTTGCGTTTAACCAGCAAAATTTCGCGCTTTCGTTTAAAAGCAAGTAATGTTCATAATTGATGGAATATTTCCTATCGGATAAAATCTGTAAATAGTTGGAAAAGCAACAAAACAAATGTTCGACTCCTTTGTTCATTTTTCCGGAATCGCCAAAATCACGAAGTATCAAACAGCCGTAATGTCGGTTCTATGTGAATGACATAATCTTAATGCGGCGTTTGAAAAAGGATTTTGATAGACTTGGAGAATGCCGGTGGTTTGATCTCAATATCTGAATTAGTTTTCCCGGAAATGGACTTGAAAAATAGCCTAAAAGAGGCAACGGGATATGTATGGAAAAATTTCCAAGAATCTATGGTTCGTTTTTAAAATTCTGCCAAAAATCGACAAATCATCGGTACTCCATGAATTGAACGGCATTAAGAAAAAAAGTATTACGAAGAGAATGCGCACAAAGCGGGGTTCGAAATCCGAACCAAAAACAAATCATGGACGATTCAGTGAAGCCACTTATTTTTGGCCGAGAAGAGAATTTTTTTTTGTTCTATACTATTTTTTCGAACTCTATATCAACGTATTTTAACCCCCTGAATACGAAATTACCACTTGTTTCCTCCGAAACACTCAATTTTAATACAAAGTGGTCAAAAGCGTGTTTATGTTGCGTAACTTTGAGCTTTCGACAATAACTCGGTGATATTTATCATTGGCAAAAATGTCTCATTAGATCGACGCTTCAAATGGTTTCAAAGGCGAAAAACTGTTTTTTCGACCATTCACCAAAATCCTCGAAATTTCAAACAGCCTTAGCATCGCTTCTATGTTAGTGGCATAAACTTACTGGGGGATTTTGAGAAGGGTTTCGATAGGCTTAGAAAACGCCGTTGCATTCATCCCAATATCTGGATTAGGTTACCCGTAAAGTGCACTCGAAAAATGGCAGAAAAGGGGGAAATGGGGTATGTATGAATGGAAAATTTGACAAAAATTGATGGACCTATTTTGAAAATTTGCCAAAAATCGAAAAATCATCTGAATTCTTACAATCGAGTGGCTTTTCGAAGAGCAAAACAATTGCGACGAGAATGTATACAAACCGTGTATGCAAATCTTCGCGTACTAAAAAGTCTATTCCAACGAATACCAACGAAGATAAGATCGTTCATAATTTCGAACATTTTACACTATCTCCATGAATGTTTCACTACATAAATAAATAAAGGTGGAATTTTGTTTTCCACATTCAACCCTCATGTCCACCTATACTAGCTTACATCACTTCAATGCTTCTCGTCAGTTTTGTTCTTTCCCAATAAAAGACACATACAAAAAGAAATTCAACCCTTTTTTGGCTGTGACATCATTCACCACCTATTCTGAGTAACCCTGCAGCCACAGTGCAGTTGACCGCCAACGAAAAAAACATACAAGCGAAAATCATACCTCTACCTATCGGCTCGTCAATGACATTGACTATATCACCACGATGAAGTACATCGGCATTCGATAGCCGCGGGATTTTTTTTGGTCGCAAGCAAAAACCATTTTAATTGCGCGACTTGTTGATCATCGCTAACGATTGATTATTTCACGCCATTCCTCGACTGCTTTTTATCTCTCCATCGCCGTATGTTCAACGGACAAGAGTGTTTCACGCTTTTTTCGACCATACAGTACCGGTAAATGGCTCGTTGGGATTATAGCTGAAACAGAGTCATTATCGAGGTGCCTCCACAAACGCCGAAGCTATTAAAATTAATCAGATTTGATGACAAAGACGTGGCTCTCATTCATACTGGTCGAGAAAGCTATTTAGTTGCAAATGCCCCTCTGATATGATAAAAGCCATAAATGTTAATTATGAAAAGGAAGGAGCGGTTAAGGTCAGCCCTTTACATTTCCATTCGTGACGTCACGATCCCAGTACCTACATCGTTCTACCTTGAAGCAACCGCCATAGACCAAATATATGCGCTCTGGATGAGGAGATTATTATCCCTTCGTACCTCACACACACACACACACTCATGTATCTATATTTATTTATATATATCCTTATACACGGCAAAAGGTGATTTTTAAGACCCTTTAACTCAAGGATCGTCTTCGTAGTAGCCCACTGTTCCCATGCCCAACGTTGTGTAAAACCCAATGGCTTCAAAATCCGAATAAGATGAATGGAAGCGTATTCTCACAAAGGTGACTTCAAGAGCCGTCTTCACAACAGCCATATGCGCTGATAGCTAACCCTTTATAGATGGACCGGGTTCGGAATATCATTTCCTCGCATACATTTATCCCTATATATATCTCGACACATATACATAAATACGTACATACATTTCCCATGAAAAGAAAGCAGCCAAAGAGTAATCCGTAGAGGATATCACACAGAATAAAAAGACTACCCGTGGCAACAGGTTGCCTAGCAACAGTGGCGTATTCTCCCTGCAAGAGAATATGATTCTCCTGCTTTCTGAATACCGTAGTCCCCTATGCGAATCTGTTACAAACAACTTGCCAGCAGGCTGGAAATCATAGAGCTGGTTTGCAGTTTTACAAGCAGTCTCTGCCTATCCGTACTTGAATTATTGCACCATCGATGTATAGGTGAAATCAAAGTAGGTCGAGCATGAGTAGTTCCCCCACCTTCGGCATCGACTGAACGTTCGTGCCGTTGGTTTCAAGTGGGTTTCGTGGATGCCATCCTAATTGACATGTTTCGGTCATAATGAGCAGGCATATGTCAAAAGGTGATAGTCGAGAGGCGAAAACATGAGTACTAGAGTACTCGTCTCTGCATTCATGAAAAACCCTAGTTATCGTTCAGTGATGAATTCAGAAGGAATTAGGGCAACAGAGTAGCGCATAGAGCAGCTGCGCCCGTGAGAATTCGGCTTAAATATGGAAAATTACAGACGTACGATAAGGCATTGAAATATGTGGCAGTCAGTTTTTTTATGTAGACGAAAAATGTACACTCTGCTTAAAAATTTCCATCATGCTGAGCGACTTTTTCCAGCACGAAAACAAAAAACCCTGCCTTCAATCCTTTTACGTGCGTACCTAAGCCGGCTCCGCGGACACATTGCTCAACGTATTTATGCTCAAACGTAACGCATGTATTTCTCATTCCTCCTTCCTTTTCTGCTGTTTTGAGGGGTTGGGACGCGACGTCAGGACATGGTACGCCATAACCGATGATTTAAGCTTATCTCGTATTTTTTTCATGGGCGCCACGGGCCATATGAACGTGCAGCTAGCCAAACTCTATGCCTGTATCTTTCGCTGAGCGTAAATACTCGAGCCCTGTTATGTGTACTTCAGCGCGCTCCTCTCGTGAAAAAGCTGGCTGCTCGTGCCGGCGGGATAAAAACCGTGGAAAGAATGAAAAAGGCGAAAATACGACACTCGTATTAACTTTCACGGATGAGAGGGAAAACACCCGGTTAAAAGATACCGCGGTCACCGAAGCTCCAGTGGATTATTGCGTGTGTATCGCTCGCTTTGAAATTCAGGTAGGCGGATGTCCCACCACATATGTTCCAGATCATCAAAGGTGATGTCGCAAATTCGCCGAAAACGAAAAAGTCACTGTCATGCCACCGTTTCGCGTGTCGGGGCAACCCAGCCTTAGCACGTTTTGAGCACAGCGATGAAGATCAACAAGACGCAAAATTGTATTATTCCTCAGTGTGGAACGAAAGTTTTGTCCTAAACGAAAACGTGCTTGGCGTGAAACCCCCAACTTTCCACAGATAAGATTGTGATTAATGATGTTTGCTGAATCGTCAGGAAACAACCCTTGAAAAGATTAATATTCCATTTCTTTTTGTCTTCAAGTCAGCATAAATCCTCCCAGTTCCACAGACGTTAATCATTGCTCCGCAATAAGCCTTACGGGTCATAGACTGGGTAATCGTCGAACCTCTGGGCTCGCTACCAAGGAACATCACTCAAGCGTCTGCCTTCGATTTTGTTGAGGCTCATATTTGTAAGAAGGCATTGAAAACAATTAGACGGGTATTTATTTATCGGCGGAAAAACGGTTTTATGGGTGGCGGGGCACCATCCCTCAAGCGAAGGCACGTCACCCCTTACTTATTTTTTTCTCAATAATTCTATAGTGGATTTTATTCATCGCTTTTAATTAAAAGAATTTCGGTTTCATGTCTATCAAATCGGTTATCTGCTTGTGGATGAAACTGAACAGTCACCCTTTGACACGTTGTAATTATTCTGTAAACATTATTTTTTTTTTGTACACTTTAACAATTTTTTGGCGGTGAAGATATTATCAGAAAGGGATGATCAAATACTCAATCGACGCATCTTTTCGAGGGCTACAACGTTCCTATTTGAACAAAAAGTGTACGAATTTTTCCTAAAAAGTTATTGAACCGAAACTAATTTTTCAAAATGTCACCGCATTTTTTCACCCCCAAAATGCACTTCCACGACTTCGGCGCTGTAGACAAAACTACAACCTGGTTTTTTCTGAACATTTTGTCTCACGGCGCCGACCTCGAAGGGGTTGCAGTTAGGCATCAGTGCACCCCGATCCCCCTCCATTCCTTAAAAAAACCCTGCACCCGGACAAACGGATTAACCCGCGGCACCTACAGAATCACTTGTCAAAAAACTGGCCTTATATTCTTTAATTTTTTCCGATTACGGGGTTTTCAGCGACAGCACAACTGAACTAGGTATAAGTTTCAGCAACATCGAAAGCGGGACCTCAAGTAATGTTTCTTGTAAGAATAAAAAACGATCCGTCTGGGCCTATATTAATGTTTAGCACCAAATGCACACGGTACCAGGTTTGTGCTGTTGATTGGAATGGATCGGGCACATGTCTTCATCTACTCATAGGTTGACGTGACCATTCATTGCGCGGACGAGCAATAGGGATGATGTATTTTTGAACCGTCAAATTTTCGTTTATATTGGCCACGACGAGAGGATAAACTACCCTTTCGGATCACACGGCACTCGGTCATGTTCGCGCCTTCGCATGGACATGATGAGAGAGAAATAGACAGCCTATTCGCAATAGCATCGATACACCGACTGGAAGAAAAATGAATATGCAGCTCGAAGCACCCTTTTCATCGATAAATTGTGCTGTTGGGATTATTAGGATGCAGCTACAACGCCCCTGAACGCGGTGAACACGGTTTTCGATAAATAATAGGTGTTCTGGTTCGCGAACGTTAACACGGCCACAATTGGTGTGCCGGAGTCCGAACACCCCGACCATACGAGCCAGCAGGTGGAGAATGATGTCATGGTATGTAGGACGGAGCATGTGCGGGTGGGTTTGCGTCAAGGGCTGATCGTAAATCACGTAGAAGAATATATACCGCAATCGGCCAAAGTTTCTCGGCGCGTTGAGACGGAATGAAGCGTCAAAAATGCAACTGATCCAACCTCCGGGAGTCTCACTTCCGGTTCATGCTTTTGGGACACTAACGCAGAATGGAACGCAACGTGAATACCAGACGGAATGAATGATGGATACGCTTGTGCGGCAACTCACAGGTTTCACCTGATCGTGACCTTGCGAACAGCAGACAATACTGCCGCATATGATGCGCCCTTGGCATCTCTTGGTGCGGACGAGTCCAAACTTGAGGGCGTGGCGTGTTCAGCAATAGTTCGGTTCTTACAATGATACAAATTGACGGCCGCATTGATACAAGTTGCGAACAGCTCCCTACTCCATTTTCGTACTTTTTACAAGAGGATCCGGAAGATCGACAAAATAGATAACATCTACGAAAAAAAACCAAGGCGGATGATTGCGGTCGGATTAAATCATAATGTCATACAGAAATGATCGGATCCATGTTTGATCGCACTGTTCGTATCATCGTTAGGAAGCCTCGCGCTACCTCTTCCGAATAATCAAATACACGGATGATTTGCTTTCCGGATACACGTGTTCAATCTCCTAAACGGTGTCACACAGCACAAGTATATGTGACGGGTATTCGCTGCCGTTCAATTGTACCGTGACAGGAAATGAGGAGAAAAGACGCGCGGTCAGTGGGACCGGAGGTTTATACAAACTGGGAAGTTCGCCAAACCCATTTGGCAGCAGTGCAACTTTGTGGGTACTGAAAGCGGAGGAAGGGTAACAGCTGGGTTTCTCGGGGAAGATGTAAATAGTGCTTGTTCGACCGTTAACATGACTATTATCTACCTGTCGGTACATCGCGTATAGGACGTGTCAAAATGTATCGACCGGAGCAACGTTCGAATAATTGGTTGTCTAATAAAGACAGCTGTGTGAAAACCAAAAATAAAACACGTTTAGTGTGTTAAGCTGATCAATGCTCGTACATATAGAATAGGATCGTTCGATTGATCTAGAAACTTCCCAGATAATTTTGGAAATACATGGATCGTTGCTGACCCATGGGCTCGGTTCAGTATTTTGATGTGCAATCGCTAAGGATAGCGATGGTACAAAGCTGAAACGACGCAGGAAGAACAGTTGCAAGTAGAAAGAAAAGTCTATAGATCGTTTTATAAATCAGATCGGGACAACCGGGTACGTTGAGGTTTAGTTGATTCCCCAGCCTTCTTTCCAACCACTAATCAGAGCCCATGGGATGTTCATTATTAGAATAATTGGAGGGGGGGGGGGGGCAAATCTGAAAAAGCAGAATTTTGTTGGACGAAAAGCCCCGTTATTGGGAATCTGGCGATTTCCATAGGCAAACGCTTCTGGAGAGCACGTCTCGAGAACCGTTTTGCATATTTTTACGAGTTTTGGTATTTGAAATTCGTATATTCGTACGATTCGACGTTGCTGGAAATTTCGTAGTAAAATGCCACTGGAAAAATCGATTGCATCGTCAACGAACGCGTCATTTCAAAGTTATGTATTCCCAACTCTCGGTTCGTTATATTCGAGCAACATACTCGCAATATTCAGAATATTTTTCAGCATCTTTTGCAATACGTAGTGCTTTTATAAGGCGAACGATTTTCTGAAAACTTGCTTTATTTTCTTTTTTCGTATTTGCACCAGCTCTCCAGAAATGGCCGCGTGAGAAATTCCTTATCGTCTTTTGTGTGTATACGCTCGTTATTCTACAATACGTATGTACTTTTTGTCAATTGTATATTAAAATTGAAAATCCGAGGAAGTGCTCTTATGGTAAAAATAGTATATAAAAATGATATTCCAATCGAAACTGCCATATCAAAACTATGTCGTTACCTACTTCGATCAAACTTCAACTGTCGAAAAGCATTCAATAGCTGTATCTTCTTTGAAAAGAAAAGTATATTATATCTTATATATAATCTCGTATATTATTGTAGCATGCATCTTCTTTGGAAACAAAAGTTTCACGCTTTCACTTAGCATTAAGAAAAACATTATTTAAAAAAATAGACATGGCATTTTTAAGATCTATCGCTTTTTATAAAAGTATCGTAAAAAAATATAATTACATTTCTTAGATATTTAGACTTTTTTCTAAATGCAAGTTAAAAACCGAACAAAATTATCCGGAATCATTTTTTGTATGACATTCGTAGTTTACGAGTTATTGAGGCCTAAAGCTGTACGAGTCGAGGAAAAATTCAAGAATTCAACTAAGCAGCTGTTAGAGCAATAATTCAGTAAATACAAAGTTGGTTTTACATATTTTTTGTACATAACATATTAAAAGTACAAGCTAATAAAAAAAAATATGGTAAGGGTTTCGGAACGACAGTTGACGTAAAATGCACATATCATTTTGTTTAAATTTACAGAAACAGGCCAGAAAAATTCGTACTCGACAAATACCTTTACTAAAGTATTCTCGCATCGTTATGTCGCATTTGCCTCCCTCCGTGACAAAACGATTGATGGCTATTCCGGCAATTTGTAACGTCGTGTTTGCGAATCGGCATCAAGGTAACGGAATAATCATGATCGCAAGAAGTATTACAGAAAAAGTCTCGAAGGAATGTGAGACCCGGGATTGGTTCAGGTCTCGAATGCATTCCTCGAGAGAGACGAAGAGGCAGATAGTGAGCGCAGGTGACAGATTGCCTGACGCATTATTAGCGTCACGTAAAGGAACACCATGCGTTATAGGAATACACGGGCACACACACGGATCCGCATTAAGACGGACGAGAAATGCACGATAAATCTTCGAGAACATCGAATTCTCGGAGAAAAAGCAGACGGGGTCTAGCGACTCATTTCTCTCCTCTATATCATTACCCGAGACACCGAAGCATCGCCCGTGAAGAAAAAAAACGCGTAAAAAACACTAACGTTGCGTGCTCAAACACGAACAAGTTGGCTGCAGCAAAAATATGACAAACCATTCTTTCCAACGGAATACAATCCTTAGTCTCGTATGGTAAGAAACATTCATGCTTCACATTCAGGATTACGTACATTTCGCAATTTTATACAACTCTGGACACCGATGATCATAAACCGTGTCACTCGAAAGTTATGATCATTCGAACTTTTTCTGCAATTAGTTTCCCATTCCCCTTAAAGCTTGCTGAAGAAGACCAGCACGCGTTTTGATTATTGCAATGCAATATTTTACGATAATCGAAGAATTATCGCATTCTTGGATAGCGAAGCTTAACACATATATTTTTCTACGTATTATAGGTACTTGAGTAAGAAAACGGATCGTCAAAAACGAAGAATAAATATTTGATCGCTTTTTTTCCTATACTTTTTTTTTCTTCAAGGCCGCCATAAACCTTAACGTAGTTACACTCTTGCAGGCGAAGCGCGGCCATACTGGTGGAAAAGTTCCATATAAATAATAAAAAAAAAGTAAAATTCTTTGCCCATAAATCACGATAATCCGAATAAAGTACAAGCCGTGGACGAAATCCGGACCATGAGGGTGATCCCTCCGTTGATGTGTAGAATAATATATACGGGTATCTCCTTGAGATTATTGCCCAGTGGACAGATTAATTTAAAGTTTTTTTACTGTTTGCTGCGAGATCCAGAGGTTTGCTTTGACACGTATATATATGACAGCTCATTGGGATGGCACACGATACTGGATGACATCGCTCGTTACATTATCATCTACTATTAATATTCCTCGACTTACGAGACAGCGACGTTTCCACCAGTAATACCAGTTCCCTAAACGCTTTAAGTTTGCTACTCAAACTTTCTGGCTTAAGGGTCAGGCTCCACTGTCGTGTGAGATAAGTTACTTTATCGTTGACAATTAGCAGTGTTCTTGCCTCTTAGGGAAAAATGTACACAATCGTAACGGTTCGGTATTTTCGTCGAAATTCTGCAAAGATACGCTGGAAGCTGAGAAATTATGTGCGCATTTTGTTGACCTCGTTAGCACATCAATTAGCAAAATTGATCAATTCATTCGTGAAGTGGAATCTCTGCATTTCTGAAAATTGGCGTTATTAGCCTAATTCTGCATTTTGTGTAGCGTTGATTGTATCTTCGTGCTCTCTAATGAGATTCGCGTAATAATTTATGCAGCTGGCGTTTTCGTTTTTTGGAACAAGGGCGAGACTTCATCCTCTTTTATATTACAATAATGCCTAGGCCACCTTCAATTCCGAAGTGGCACTCCACAGTCCTGGACAACCCCCCCCCCTCTGGCACACTCATAGCATTTTGAATTCTCCATTCTCTCTACTTTTCACCACGTCAGCCATTCAAACGAGGTTCGTTAACGCTGCAGCTCGTTCGTGCCTACTCTCGTTCGTATCCCCTCAATCGATGAATACCTCTTTGCCTGATGTCGTTCATCGTGGCTAAGTGTCTAGAGTATAACACGAACAAAGAAATAACCCCACTCGAGCAGTCAAGAGGCCTGAGCGACAGTGTCGTCGTCATCGTTTGACTTTTGCACTCCTTGCCATTCCCTCCTTCGAAAAAACTTCTTCCTTCCGGATGGCTTCGGTTCGGCTGGCTTGAAAAATTAATTAACAAGAGCAAGAAAATGTAAATATTCTTTCGCTACCGCTGAGGATAAAGGTGAATATATTTAATAGAAGAGAGAAAAAAAAGGATCGGGGGCAAAAATGCTGAGCGTTGTGATGACCACACCAAGTCGCACCATTGCTGCATTGCGGTTCGAGTTTCAACATCAATGACCCATGAATCGTGATCCTCTAATTTCCCGTAAAAATCTGTTTTCGCATTGCCGGAGAGAGGGCGAAAGAGACGAGCCATATGTACGTGATACCAGAAATTGCCGCAGTTCTATACAGCAACGCATACATAGCTCGAGTACCGGCGGGAGTTGATCCATGTCCTTGCTGCACTGCACAAGGCAAACTTTCCGGATAAGTTTGCGGAGGCTGCGCGTTGAGGAGAGAGGGGTTCGAGCAAAGGGTGCCCCAACTAAGCTCGTTTGATCCCGCGAATATCGTGTTGGCTTTCGAACCTTTATATCTCCCCTTTTCTCTTTGTTCCCTCCTATTGCTCTCACCGAAGACCCTATCGGACTTGATAAATTCAGCGTGCAAATGACAGTACAGTGTCAAGCAGATTACGGCAAAAATCGTTGATTCATATCCCCTTTGGAGGAATAATAATTTATAATTATTCAAATATTGCCAATAAGGAAAGCCCACGTCTCCAACATTTTTGTAAATTTCTAACAAGATGGAAAAACGAAGCTCCATGCTAAGGAACAACGCACTCTTTTAAAAAAATACAAATGTCTTGGCAAGCTTGAAAAACAATTGCAGCTAAAGTATGTGATCAAGAAAAATACATTTTTCTAGTTTCTAATAGGGGTGGTATGTAATTTTTTAAATAATGTACTATCTCTATAAAAGAATGGATGGAATTCATATTCCTCATTCGTCCAATATTTACTCAGCTCATCGGCTATGCAAAAGAATGAGCAATGAGAAATTCCCAGAAAATACTGCGCCTCAAAGACTCGTTTCCACGGCCCGTAGACTTGTATTTCCACGCGTAATAATGAGACAACCCGATTCCAGTGTGATATTTGCATGCAAATGAGGGAAATTGCGTCTGCCTTGTGTTGTCTTGACCCAATAGTGATATCGCGGGGAACCCTATATGGCGAGACGATCCGTCGGCCACGGACGTTATACGAGCGTGAATCGATAGAGAATTGCTAATAGGATTTTGGTTACTTCGTCACTAATGCAACCATCAGCACTGATATTCATCGATGCACACCGTTAATCAGCATATAACATGGACGATGATCCGATCAATGTGCCTGGTAATAATCAATCTTCGGAGATCAAGTATCTCCGACAATAGCTGAACGATAACGATTCTCCTGTCTCTACTATCCACATCCAGATCCACCACTTTAATGTACATACGAAATCACGTAGACACCGCCTCCGAATAACTCTAATTTATAAATACACTGAGAAAACAATATATTTCTATGTGCCGGTTTTTTTATAACTATTAACAAATGGTAAAGTTGGATATGGCGAAATAAATATCTTTGTATAATTAATGAATCATTCATTTGAGTCTCTGAATTGTGGCCATGAGAAAACGAATATTTCTTAACGACTAACAAATTTTGTAACATTCAATGAATATTTAAATAAAAGTGCCAATTACATGTATTTATTCACTATAAATAAACCATTTTCTCAGTGTAAATGCTGGAATTATAACGGGTACCATGATTCGCAATGCTGGAATTATGGGTATAAACAACGGGTGCCACAATTCGCAATGGGCACGTCAACGCTGGAAACTTTGATACCTTCAATCGGCCACATCTACCTAGGTAGATCCGAAAATGACATTTTCGAAAAATATTTTTATTCGGTAGCATCGCCTTTTAGCTATATTCCCCGAAAATATTATAAACATATATCTAGAATTGAATGAGCTACAGCTTCTAACAGTCGGACGAGTGAGCGGTAACACCCCCATACTTCGAACTGTAAAAGATAGTGTTTCTCGAAACACTATTTTTTAAATAGCCATGATATCTCGAGAACCACTTGATGGATTGTTTCCAAATTTACAGGAAATACGATGAGAAACATTTAACGGAAGGTTACCGTTAAGAGGCACGAAAAATGCATGAACTTCCGGAATGTTTTTTAAATATAATATAAATACTTTTGGAGATGAGTTTCAACGTATTTCATTCTTCTATCAATGCAGAGTGAATTCTAATTTTATTTATTTCAAAAATCCAAAATAGCGGCTCCAGGTCCCGTGAAATAGTGTCATGCACGGCGTAGTTTGGTCTGCGCGGGGCGCTCCACAGCCTTGCCAGTTAATTTGAAACGAAAACCGGTTAAAAATTATTAAACTCGACTCAATTTGGGGGACCTTATCTTTTTTTCTCGTATCTGAAAAACCCCTGGATAACACAATGGCAGCTGATTGGAAAAAACCCGATTATTTTCCCGGTTTTTTTGCCTCAACGAACGAAAAAAGGATTTCTAAATCAATTTTTAACGAAAATCGCTTCCTGTTGGCCCTGTAAATTGAATTTCATTTTAATTGCACAGAAATTCATGTGAATCTGTTTATCCGTTGAAGCTGTGGAGTGCCCCGTGCGCTGAAGTATGCTGTTTCCAGAAAAACGCATTTAAAGTTTGACGTTATGAACATGGTATTTAATGTTTGTTTCTGGCAACCCAAACAAACAAACCCACGTGTTCTAAACACTTTGAGGATGCGAATTATGTTAAAAAATTCGAATTTTTATCGTCATGAACGGCAACCTGTCCTCAAAGGTCGTTGATGAACTCACTTTTTTTAAAATGGATCTACACTTTTTACTCGTTACGTAAAAATGACGACTTTTTTCATGTATTTTGTATGCTCGATATTCAAATTGTCGCCACATTGTTAAAAAAAAAAGAAGATTACAAAAATCGGCGTTCTTTATATTTCTGATGAACCGTTAAAGCTGGAGTGTCTACCACCAAACGTCGGGAAAAATATCATCATCTGCCGGCGGCCATGTTTTTGTTGCTTTTCTGTATTATTCGGTGATTTTTTTTAAACGTTCTCACTATATGTACCTTTCGGTTTAAAAAATTGCGTCGCTTTTTCACCAACCTTTCACAGAAAAAATCAGAATTCGGCCTTTTTTCGGGCCGTTAGGTGGATGTAGGCCCTTAAGTAAATATTCTGAAGATTCAGTTACGATTTCAGTCGCGATATAGTTAAAATTTCAAACATACAGTCGTATTTCGCAAATGGCGCGTTCCACAGCACTACTAATGAAATGAAACAACAGGTCAACCGTATTCGGTATCGACCATGTCGAAAACTCGCTGGCGCTGCTCAGTAAAATATTCAAAGAATGAATGTTGTGTCATCTTTCACTCATATTGTGGCCACATCAATGAGGCACTGCTTCATTCGGTGTTACACAATTGTATTATTGAGTGTTACGTACCAAAAAACTAATGGATTATTTCGAATGATGGCGTACATTTGGGTAACCACAAGAAAGGCGTTTTCGTTCTGTGCCATTGGAAATCACTATTCAAAGCGATTACTAAAGGCCGTGCTTGAACTGCACAGCTTTGGGGTAAAACAGGGATCACCAGCCACGAGGGCAGTGAAGAAACATGCAAAGCTTGTTCGTAGGCAGTACGGATCTCAATTATTTCCATGCTTATTCATTATTACTCAATCCATGAAACGCCGAGAAATGTTTTGCAACCGCGCACTCGTTTGCGTGATGCGAGCAGCCTGTCCCGTATAGAAATTGTCGTAGGGATCCAGTTGAACACTTGTCTTCACTTCGCGATAGGGATCCAATGGGTCATCGCATTGGATCCCTGTACTAAAACGTCAGGCATGTACATTGGAAGCCTGAGGGATTCCCACATTCGATAAAGTTCGATCACAGAATTTGATACGATTCTTGATGGATCTGATCGCATTCTGCACGGTCAATTTTCTAAACGGAAAATAGAGATATGCAGAATGAGTGGATCTTTAAAGAGTATAAATCTTATTTTTTTAAAGGTATGAAACGCTTAACGTGCCACATCTGCTAAGTAGATGTTACATGAAAAATTGATTGAAATATTCCTTAAATTGAATGAGCTCCAGCTTCTAACACCGGCCGTGGAAGTGGTAGCAGCACCATACTTCAAACTTTAAACGCGTTTTTCTCGAAACACGGTTTTCAAAGTCGGTGGACATGATGTCTTGAGAACCACTCCATGGAATATTTCCAAATCTAAAGGACATACGATGAAAAACATTCAAAAGTCGTTGACGATCTTACTTTTTCTCAAGCGATCTTCATTTTTTAATAATTTCGTAAAAATGACAACTGGTTTTATGGATTTTTTTCGCTCGAGTTAGAATTCGTCGCCACGTTATTTTAAAAAAGAAATTTAAAAATCGCCGATCTTCATGACTCGTAGTCATTGTTAACTCGAAAAACCCGTTTAGTTTTGAAATTTCACGTCAAACGTCGCGAAAAAATTTCATAATTTTCCGGCGGCCATGTTCTTGTTGTTCTTCTGTATTTTTTGGTGATTTTTGTTTAAAGACTCTGAATATATGCACCGTTGTGTTTTAAAAAAATGCTCTTTTTAACCGACCGTTCCCAGAAAAAAAATCGGTATGTGCCTATTTTTTTCGGGCCTTTAGGCAGATGCAGCCCCTTATAAAATTGGACGTGGTGAGAATTCTCAATCAGCGTTATCGAGGAACAGTGCAGAATCCGATTGGATCCCAATGCGGACTCCCTTTGTACGGTGTCCCTTAGCAAACCACTATACAGATGTGGGTGTATCTTGGGACTCCGACAAATTTGTGCACGGGATGACAAAATAATCTTTTTTGGAAGATGCAACAAATCCCGGTTGAGAATTTCAAATAGAAAATTTTCGCGTGACGTCAATCGGATAATAGCGCGTTATCCATTTCGATTCCAATGTGGACCCCCTGCGTGCGTCATCCCTGTCAAATTCCTTCAGATATGCGGTGGGGTCTGGAAACTCTCCAACAAATTTCTGCACAGGGCGCCTTAAATCGCCGTTGGACTGGTTGGGAAAATGAAAAACGTCAGAATTCTATTGTTCGTGGTGTTTGACGGAGCTTTGTTTTGTTACACAAGTCTCGAGCGCGACAAGCAGAAGATAAAGAGATTTTATACACAGGGTTGCATAGGACATGTACCAGAATCCGGATACGTGCAGCACCCAGTAGGCAAAGTTCTCGAGAAGAATCTCCGATGCAGGTGTAAGATCACGTTCCGTGTGTACACGAGAAGCCACTTGTACATGCATGCTTGCCGGGGACGCAGCCCCGGCAAGGGTTTAGGTAAAAAGAGACGCCCGGCAAGCAAGTGGATGGCGAGAGAACGAGAAAGCGTGTAGGTGAGAGATCGCAAGGCACCGGAGCGAAGCGACAAGACGAATCTTGGAATTTGTACGCGAGTACCCAAGTTGATACTTGCCATTGGAGCGAACCTGTCGCCAACAGACTCTTCTCTCACTTCGGATCTACCAGAGCTCTTCTCGTGAATGCTTCCCTTCCCATATGTCTATCTTTATTCTATCTCTTTCATACTCGGCGTCTTCCGCCGACCCGGACCCGTGTGTGAAGCACTTACTCAACATTCACCGCAGCATCACCTGACCACACCAGATACACATTCCTCATTCGGCGGGAATCTTTCGCATCGTACTCTATCGGCAGACACATTAAGGGCCCGAGGCTCTATTACGTGTACACTCGTGCACGAAACCACCCTTCGTATCTTCGTATCGTGCATCTTGAACGCAATCCCTGGGGATATTTCAGAAGAGGGAAAGGCAACAATGGACTCTTTCAACTGGGTCGAAATCATTTCGAAAAAATGCTACATTTGCCGTAGACTGGAGAATATGGCGGTGACATTTTAACACCCTTCTGCCCGATGGTATTCAGCTTGCGAAGATTTACAGGGTTTTCAGGACTGGATATACGGGGTTGACGGATTCCACTTTTCTTCGAGTGGCACAAACGGCTCTCCATTTTAAGCAATTCGCGGACATAGGGATGATCGTATAGCTGTATTGGTCGATCCAATACTCGATCCTCGAAACGAGATCGTTTCCAGCATCCATTATGACAATCTTCACCAGTGTCCATGCGATCCACTATGACGTTTTTTCTCTTGCCCAGTTTTCTTCCTCCTCTCGTTCTCTTTATTTCGAGAAAATGGTGTTGACTAAGCTGAGTCTATTCGGCGGGATAAGCCGAGTATTCGATCGGTCCGTGGGTTTCGCTTTGATACGATCGCTCATTGTGAGAAGGAAATTTCGGATCGGGCGGGTAGCCACTAGCAATCCCATTCTACGAGATAGAAGCGAAAGCGATGGGAACACCGAGTGTGCGATAATGAACATCGTGCTCATGGCGAGTTTACTCGTATCACGTTCAACATTTTTTTCTATTTCGTTTTTCACATTCTTCATTCGCAATGAACGCAGCGATGCTCTGAGGGTAGAGAAATGTCAGCCAGGAGCTGCCGTTATTGATTTTCAACGATTTTTGCCATCGTCTGTCATAATCATCTACACGACGTTTTTTTTTCACCAACAATACACGAATTTCTTCTATCGCCTTTATAAGTTTCGTCTATTTCGTATTTTTATTGAACACTTGACCTCTCTTCGAAACGAAAATGATACTTTGTCGCCATTATCTCCTCTCTTCCGCTCTCAATTCAAAAGAAGCCAAGAATATCCTATTTTCCGTTCTTATTCCAATTCCCCTGCTCCGACTGCACAATCTCTGTCTCCCCTTTTATTATAATACCTTGAGCCCTTACGGCGAAGTCGTATTAGCACGTAGAGTCTGGCGTGCGGTGAAAAAACCTTCCGTAAAGAGTTCAAACGTATAATCGGGACTTTCATTTTATTATTCGAGATTGAGTCACGCACTCCCTTGGCCAGATGAATACTGATAGAACTTATCGTGGAAATTGAAAAATCGTAGTACAAGACAGTCAACTTTAACGGAGAAGTTTAATCTCTTCATCTCTCCATATATACCATATATGGGCAATTTCACCTGAAGCCGAATTACGTTCGGGAAAGATTTGGGATCTGTTTAATCCAATATTGGTGAGTCGAGCAGAATTGGAAAAAAAGATTATTTGATCGTTCCAGATTGCTCGCTATGTTGCTTCTTACAAGTGGAAGACGTAGATAGTTCGAAGATAAAGATAGCATGAACGATTGATGGTCACATGACTAATTTTACGCTAGTTCGATGAAAAAAAAAGCTTTTCTCAGTCACAAACTTGCAGGGAAATTTCCCACCGGTGCGACAGTATTTTTTTTCAATGCTCTCTTTTCATTTCCAGACGCGGTTAACTCTCGGAAGAATTAGACATTTTTTCACGAAGAAAAAAATTGTTCGTCGGTCCGTAACTAAAATTCGTCCATGAACGATTTCTTTTGCTTTAGCGCACCGCGACAATTTCCGGATTTGCACAGTTATCCAGCCGAGTGAAGAAAAAGTGCTCGCAATATGGAGACATTGTAGAATTCCCTCGAAAAATTTGCTCTATCCCCGAAGAGTGCCAATTTAGCCACTGCGACAATTTTTTTTTTTCGACGCATCGCTCATAAAGTAAATATATTCGGATTTTTTCTAATGAAAAATCACGCTGTTCCACGTCGAGTGGGCTAAATGCATATCGTATATAGCCTGTATATAATTGTCCCGGTACATATCGCGACCAGACTGCGGATTATCCACCGGGTGATGGAGAACAGCTCGCCCCGGTGTATCTATAGAGGAACCGTTAGATATTCTCTGCATTTAGTCGCCCGTCTTCAAACACGAACAATACGAGGCAATCCTACGTAAGCGTCTGTTCTAATTTCTATGTTTTTTTTTTCGTTTGTCTGTGCCAGCCGTAATTTTCTCTCTCTTTTCCATTCATACCGCGCTGAACATCTAGCAAAAATCTATCCATTCCACGAGAACCAATTGGGCCTTGCTATTTTCGCTTCGTGCTCCACTTTGCTTGGCTCTCGAAAAAAAAAACTTGTTAAGTCACAAGGGTAAAACAAAAAGGGCAGGAAAAACCGTCAGACTCGCACGGAACAGTTTTCCTCCCGGCATCTTTACGATATAGACACATACCCGCGGGCAACAAAGAATGCAGCCAGGACTATAAGGAAAAACGAAAAAAGAGGTCTGAAAATATAGTTCGTCTCGTAGTATTGGTAAAATTCCAACGGTGCAAAATGGATTTACACGAGTGTTGCGAATACGGTATATTTGTTGTATACTTTACTATCTTGCCTCTTTTATTCTGAGATTTCCCGCGCATGAGACTCTCCGTCAACGCGAAATATTGCCATCTCGAAACTTGATCGAGACCTCGTAGGAGAATGGAGAATGGGAAATATCCATTATCGCATCTATGTCTGCATTCGCAAAATCTATCGATTGTTTTATTGGCAGCAAACCAGCGTAGGGCAAAATTTAATTGCTGGGATAATTAATGATTCACAATTAAGTAATTATTAATCACGACTATGACAATTAAGAATTAATTCTTTGTAATTGTAAAAATCTCACAATTGAAAATTAATTAATTGTCAGTGGGTGGAATCGCAATTAACAATTAACCAATTGTGAATCGCGACTTTCCACAATTAGAAATTAATCAATTTTCAATCTACCTAATGTAATTGTTTAAAAACTAACAATTGAAACTGATCATTGTATAGGCCGTGGAGTGGCGTCAGAACAAATGTGTAAATTATTGAAATATCCATATGACTAGCGAAGAAAGGACTGATATTAATCATCGATAATATAATAATTTAGATATTTATCGATTATCGATTTAGATATAATAATCAATTATAATATCTAAATCTTTTTTATCTGATATTTGTACAATTAAATAGGTTAATTGTTTCTTAGAACAATTTAAAAAAATAATTGCAACTGTTGTAATTGCGAGTTGCAATGAACATAGATTAATCCAAATAAATTAATTGCAACGGGCGATTAATAATGTGATTGTAATCAAGTTAAAAGCAATTACTTTTTTAGTCAATTAATGAACTGATTGAAAATGTAATTCATTAACGCCCAACACTGCAGCACACAAATTAAAATCGAGCTAACGTCAGTCGTTGAGCACATCGGTAAATGTATTTTTTAATAAAATATACATCAAGGTGTTGATCAAATGCTGTGCAAAGTAGGGTAAACGGAAAAAGAAAAAAAACACTCGCTTGTGAGTGCCAAATCGTTTGAATTTGTATTAATTGTACGCCTCTGATCGATTTGTGTGGAAAATAAGCGCAACAATTAGTAAACGTATAACTGCATGAAATATTGCGGTACTGTTGCTGTTAACATTATATACAAACAATACACTGTAAACATTGCTACAAGCTTTTTTATAATCTTTATTTTTTCATACAGTGGCTCTGGTTCGTCAAATTGTCCGGCAATTTTTTTTTTTTTTATACATCTTATAGAAAAAACTCTTTCTGCATTAAAAGAAGTTTATATAAAAATCTAAACCGCACATAGGAGTGCGGGAGAATAAAAACAAGTTATGATTCTGCTTCTCTCACCTCAAGTTTCATGCAAGGCTTATTCTCGTCTTCGGAAAGTTTATTTTCTGAATGATTTTAATGACGAATTTAGTTAAATAGTATTTTTCAAGAGATGGGAAATTATTCTCAATGTATTCTATAATTAATCTACTCGCATAGTATTTTTTGAGAAAATCGTCACGATTATTCTTAATTGTCTTATCGAACCGATGCTCCATGAATCGTAGGACGAAAGAATCATTGCGTTATTCTCGTAAAACTCTTGGCAATTTGCTCGCAAAAAGCTCTTTTCGTCCTTTGTTCGATAATTTAATGAATGATGTTATCCAATCGTTGTAACCTTTTAACGTATCCAATATTGATTGACAGTTCACTCGAGCGACTTGCCCCATCTCGCTCGGTTTTTACCGAAGGTGAATTTACCGGCGGATTTTTTAATATCTGAATTTATTCGAATATAATGTTATTATCGTATATTTGTCGAGCCGCCCCCTCTCATTGTTACCAAATGAAACACAAAGCAGGCCTTGCTGCTGTGTGTACAAGCACAGCTTATACCGAAATTTAATTGCGAAGCTGAAAAGCTTTCCGTCGACGATCCCTCTTTCTCTGAGAAGAATACCGCTCATTTTGCTTTCTAAATCCCCCTTCCCTTGTCCCTTTCGCCATGGAGAAGCTTCTCCATCTGACGTCATCCGACACGACCCTTATTGCCACTGCTTCTTGTTCGCCTTCAATATACCAGTCTGAACGAAAAACCCCTCGTAACAAACGAATTGCCGTTCGCTTCGGCTCACTTGTAACCTTAGCAGCAATCGATTTCCGAATAATTTGAATTTCCAAGATACCAGGTCGAGGGCAGTCCGTACACGGTATACCCGAAAAACCGACGGTTTCTAAAAAAATTGAATCCCTGCGACAATTTACCTTGATTTATAAAGGGGTTGTGTGATTTATTCGAGAATTTATTAATCCCCTGCTCACAATTTATATTCTGTTGGTGGTACGAGGAAAATTACGGCTGCAGATTAAGTTGCGGAGAAACTTCCGTTAATTAGATGAAGAATCATGTTCTTCGTTTAATTAGACGTAATCATGAAACGTAAATAAAAATAACTCGAACTTTTAGTGATTCGTTAGGAGCCATCGAAAGTACGTGACCAACTCTGCGTTGAGTGTGACGCCTCGCGCGGTAAAATACGTCCAAATTGATAACGCGAACATTTTTCGTAAATTGCATTCATTGGTCTGCAAAAGAATTACAGTGGCGAACGAATGCTGGATCGAATTTTCTATAACTTATTGTGCGTCAGGAAAAAAAAAATTCATAATAAGTAGTACCGGACGGCCACTTTTATCGTCGAATATATTTATTTAAAAAACAATATAAACTCATTTTTATTATTTATTTCACGAAGATATCTTATTTTGTTTATTGGCCGCTTGATGCTTCCTCCGCATCCGTTGAATGTTAATAACCGTAGCCGTTTTCCACTCGACTGCTCATTGTAGAGACCTATCGGTAAAGTGGAAATATATTTTTCCCAAGTTTTACGAATACTCGATCGTAAGAGCCAAAGCGATTCATTTTCGCTTCTATATAATTTCCAACTATTATAAACTGAGAGTGTACGTCATTCTCCAATATTGAAAAATTCATCATACTGGCATATCGGAGTGTAGCTTTCCTTTCTCGCCTCTCTTTATGTTTTTGTAACCCGCGATAACACATTTTCTCCTAATATTTCAACGACTGTGAGCCAGTAACGATTTTTCATACGGAAAGTCCTTTTCCCTTCCGCGCGCTCCTCCACATCGCAGTTATTAACCTCTTCTGCGCTCGTTCTCTCTAATTACCGGATAATTAATGAGACTTGTGAAAAGGGTTGGAAAGTACACGAGTCTGTACAGTATATATAGAAGGGGAGAACAAGGTCGCCAAAGAGAAAGAGAGATTTCAAGCCAGCAGTTAACCAGCACAGAGCGAAGTGGAGAAAGTGCGAGAGATCTTCTCGGGTTCGATAATTTAGATAGAAATACGGGTCTGTTGTTAGACCTGATTGGATAGCAACTAAGAGCGGGATTAATTGTATACGATGTGTGTCCGCGTCAATATCTCGAACAGAGTCGAGTGGCCGAGTGAGAAGCCCGATTATGTTTGCGAAAATATATCTATCATGTCTATCGTGTTTCGGTAAGCCGTGTGTACTTCGAATAGGATCGATCGAGTCTCGTCAATGTTGTATTTGTAAATATTGGTTTCCTAAATACTGCATTTTATCCCTATATTTATTAAATTATAGAATAAGATGGAAAGAGATAAAAAGCTATTGTACACTTCCATCGCGGGTTTCTATTTCCTGAATTAACGTCACTCAGCAGTAGGGTAAGAAATAAACTGCCTTTGGAGAATGAATTCTGAAATGATCTTAAGGCAAAGTAGATGGGCGTAATGGGTACGCGGCATGTTTTTGAAATAATTTTGCAAAAGTCAAACGAAAGTAACATAGACCCGATAGTGTTTGTTCAAAAGAAACCATCCAACAAAATTGAATAGTTTCGTAATGTATGCGATTCTTGTTCATAAACCTCCTAGGGGAAAAGAACATCCATGTGTCCCGCACCAATTTCGATTTTTCACTTAAAAAAGAGCATATCATGCGGAAGGTACAATCGTGCTGTCGCTGAAAGACCCGTAATAGGAAAAAATTAGAAGGCCACTTTTTTGACAGGTGATTCTGTAGGTGCCTCGGGTGCTAAGTCCAAGTTTGCCTAAAAATCAAGGTGCAGGGTTTTTTAGGGGATAAAGGGGGATGGGGTGGATTTATGGCAAACTGCAACCCCTACGAGGTCGGCGCTGCGAGACAAAATGTTCAGAAAAAAATAAGTTTTGTCCACAGGGCCGAAATCGCGGAAGTTCATTTTGGTGTTGAAAAAGTGGGATGAAGTGTTGAAAAATCAGTTTTAAATCAATAACTCTTTAGCAAAAATCGTACGCTTTTTGTTCAAATGGGAACGTTGTAACCCTTGAAAAGACGCGTCGATCGAGTATTGTCCGGTTATAGCTTACCCACACTCTTCGATAATATCTTCAACCCCAAAAAACGGTTGATACAACAAAAAAATAGTTTATTGCATAATTCAAAAACAATCGAGTTTTCGGGCTTGCTCTAAGTGTACGAAATGTAAAGAATAATTTTCTCTATATTTTCGTTTCTATGAACCACCCTTGAATTTCGATTTTCCAACCCCTCTCGGGGGTTGAAAATTCAAAATGAAATGCCGGAAAAACCTTTGACCGCACGAACTCACCGCCGTGGAACAAATTGTAGCTTGAACCCTCAGCTACATATTTGTCCACAGCGTCAAACTCGTATCTTTTTTATTTTCGGGCAATAGTTTTCCCAAAATTTCATTTTAAATTTTCAACCCCCGAGAGGGTTTAGAAAAATAAAAATTCAAGGATGGTCCGTAGAAACGAAAATATAGAAAAAACTATTCTCTACATTTCATACGTTTAAGCTATTCCCGAAAAATCGATTGTGTTTGAGTTATTCAATAAACAATTTTGGGTGGGGGGTGAAGATATTATTGGAGAGGGATGATCAAATACTCAATCGCCGCATCTTTTCAAGGGCTATAACGTTCCTGCTTCAACATAAATTGTATTAATTTTTCCAAAAGAGCTATCGAATGAAAACTATTTTTTGAACAGTTCACCCCACTTTTTACCCCCAAAATGAACTTCCACGACTTCGGCGCAGTGGACAAAAAAAAAGCCCGAAATTTTCTGAACCTTTTATCTCCCGGCTCCAACCGTGTGGTGGTTCTAGTTTGGTATTAATCCACCCCCATCCGCCTTCATCCCCTAAAAAAACCCTACACCCCGATTTTCAGGCAAACCCAGATTTACCACCCGCGGCATCTACAAAATCACCTGTCAAAAAACTGGCCTTCTAATTTTTTCCTATTCCAACATACAGCATGACGGTACTAGAATTATGAATGAAATAAATAATTCACGATCCTGACAGTATTACTCAACATCAGGATGTTCAACCAGTCAACGAAACATCCGGACGAGGCAAAATGGAAATATTCGAAACGTCCATTAGACGGTAACGAATCATTCATTCGAAAACAAAGGATGTCGCTCTGCCTTTGTTTTTGGATGGGAAATTCACGACTCGCCGGAGGTTTCTCGTGTAACCCCGTTTTTTCTCCTACATGAAAGCGCCGCTGGCATATGTACCGAGCGAAATGATAGGGAATAGAAACGAACGAGTGAAAAATAAATAAAAGTTAAATGGCGCTGAGACGCTTGGATGTATACCCGAGCAATTCTGAATCCGCTGGTCTGACTAGGCGTGAGAACACGCTAAAATATTTTGTTTGTGACCCTTGATGCTGTCCCTTCATGCTTATAAATAGCCACAAGCCTTCTCCTGGAGTGCCAACTTACGTGCTCATCCACGCGGAAACGAATCGCAAAAATCTTCGAGAGTTTACGATAAAATGACAGAACCAGAATACGTGCATCTGTATATTTGTCTACATATGCTTAAGTGTGCATATGGGACTATAATTAACGCTACACTCGCTTTTGTATACAAAGCTTTTGATTAATGACATTATTTATAGTTCAAAACCGACACTGGTGAATGGGTAATCGGGATTCAGCTCCGTACTTCGAGTTCGGTAGCGGTTGTGCATGGCCGATATTCGGAGTGGTAACCGTTTAGCCATACACCGGCTGGCGCATCGACCAGTCAGCGGAGGGCCGATACTTCTAGACCTTGGTGGAGATACTCGAGTAAAACGTCCAGAGAATCAAAAGAATATGAGGCCGTCTTTTCCACGGTTCCATTTGAAACCCAGCTTCATTTTGCTTTTTAGTTTTTATTTTGGTGTTTTTTTGTAGCCGGTACGTCATTTTGACAATTCCGGTTTTTCACGATTTTCGCACTTTACAGAATCGCGTGCTAGACTTAGAAAAAAATAATAATCTCACTATTTAGTGATAGGATCTTTGAGGAGGAAACCGTTAGCTTCGTTAAACCATTAGTGTCGTTAAAAAAAGTTTGTAATTTTTTGCGCAGAATAATTTTTGTTTTCTTGAAACAACGGCAGGTTTCCGAAAAGCTGGTATCGTGCGGCGTAAGTTGAAAACTATGAGCTTTAGAATATTTAGCCTACGGAGTAAAAAGTTGCATTTTTTTATTTTGGAGTCACTCAAAATTTTAACATTTTTTCGCATAATTTCTTTGTATAGCTTGTTTCGGTTGATAGTCGACGATTTGTCTTATTAATTTAGTGCCGTTACTTTGAAACAAAGATGTTTTAAAGAAAATATCAAGAAGAGAAAAGGTACCTTCACCGTTGGCCACAAGCATTAGGCACCCCTACAAAATATTGATATTTTAAAAAGTACTTAAGACCATTACAATTGCGTTGAACTGAAGCTAAGATGGCATCATCAATTATAAAATGAAACAATAGAAAACCTCTTTCCGTAAATTGCAAAACATTTGGATCGTAAACCGCTAAACATGTGCGTTTTTTAAATTTCGATTAAAACTTGTACCAGTCTTCATTTGCTAATCTCAGAGTGGAGGAACCCGTTTCTCCGATTTTATTGGTAATATTCGATTCTGCCGAAGAGTGGTTACTTTATTTTTCCCGATCATCGTCGATTTGACTGACCGTCAGTTTTCATTCGTTTAACTCAATATAAGCTCAGAACGTCATCTGATTCGTACGGCCTACAAATTAAGTTATGTATCTTTTCGCCTCGTGATATTTTCATTAAAACATCTTTGTTTCAAAGTAACGGCAATAAATTAATGAGACAAATCGTCGACTATCAAACAAAACAATCGATACGAAGAAATTTTCGAAAAAAAAACGAAAAAAATGTAGTCACTCCAAAATAACCAAATACAGGTTTTTACTCCTTACAATTAGACCAAATATTCAAAACCTCATAGTTTTCAAGTTACGCCGCACGACGCTGGCTTTTCAGAAACCTGCCGTTTGTTCAAGAAAATCCTAAAGTACTCTGCAAAAAAAAATCGTAATTTTTTTTTCAAACCAAACTAAAGCTGTCGGTTTCCTTTTCAAAGATCTTACCACTAAATGATGAGAGTACTATTTTTTCTAAGTCTAGCACGCGATGCTGCAAAGTGTGAAAACTGTGAAAAATCGGCATTTTCAAAATGACGTACCGGGCACAAAAAGAATCGCAAAAATAAAAAGAAAGGAACAAAATGAAGCTGGTTTTATACGCTTCAAACTGCCGTTTGGTAAATTGGTTTACGATTTTTTTCGCGGAGATATTCGATTTTTTATCCGGATAGAAAGATTACAGTGCTTTTGGCCAAGGGTTTATAAAGTAAAAATATCAAACGATTGTTATATTTTCTTATATTTTATTGCATCTTCTTTACGATCCAGAAGCAAGTGTTCTCCGAACGAATCTCTTTCGCGGCGGATATTCTACTTTCATTTGAACAAATATACATCTTTAGTGTAAATAAAAAAGTTAAATAGACTAGCCGCAACAAAACACTAGCACAAAAGGGTATAGGGGATGCGTTGGGACCCCACTCGCACTTTCGTTAAATGCTGAGTAAAAAGTAGCGGTTCCCCGGTGATATTAATGGTCAGAATCCCCTCCCACAAGGGTAAATTGGATTATGGGAGGGGTTGAAGCTCGAAAACGCCGTCCCCTACGCCAGAAACCTAAAGTGAAACGGATGCCGTTCGCATGCTCCTTCCAGGGTTGGGAGAAATTTTGTACTGGTTAATTAAAATGCGTCAATGTTTAAATTAAATAGTGACTGAATTTCGAAAATTGAAGAAAAAAACTCGGTCTAGTGCGAGTCGAGCCTCGCTCTATTAGGGTTCCGTACCAATTAAATTTTATTTAACTAAATATTTAATTAAGTAATATTTTTTTCTGTCTTAGTTTTTAGGACGTACTAAGCTGAAACTATATGGGGTGATGATAGCTAAAGATAGCTTTGTATACCTTTCCTGTAAGCTAATAATGAGAATCTATAAAATTGTTGTCATTTAAATATATACAACATCAAATGACTTATTTTCGTAGTCGGTACCAGTCAATTGCCAATATTGCCACACTTTTCACAGAAAAAGAGAAGGCGAAGAAAAATAAATGAAATATACGATCTACAGTCTTGTGTAATTTGCAATCTCGTTTCTCCCGTGACATCAATCTCTCATTCTTCGCAGGCACCAACTTCAAAAATAAGTAATTTGGTATTGTAGCAGGTGTAGAAGTATGAAACCGGAACTGTTTGTCAAAATTATTTTGAGAGTTCTTGTTAAGTTTGAGTATCATCTTCATCCAATAAGGCTTGCAATTCGTTGTCTGCGAACGTTTTCGGTGGGTTCCCACGCTCTTCGTTTCTCACGTCAAGATCACGACTTTTGAAATTTTGAACCACTCGAAACACTATGTTTTACCAAGAGCATGTTCACCGTAAGCTTCGACAAGCATTCGATGCGAATCTGCAGCAGTTTTCTTCAGATAATAACAGAAAACCAATGCTGTCCGCAAATCGTAGTTCGTAGGCACAAAACTCACCATGTTTCAGGTTATAGAAAAATATACCAGTTGGGTTGTTGTGTGTTGAAAATCTTCGTCAGCTGTTAGAGGGAGATGATGGCGCTGCAGAAGCGGTCTCACGGACCTTAAACTGATGGCTAGCACCATCTATAGGGAAATTCCGGTTTCATACTTCTACACCTGGTAAATATTGAAATAAAAATAATTTTATATTTTTCCATGTAAATTTACTGGATTGTGTATACAATACATTATTACATATCTACATTATGAATCGGTGTTTGTATTGTGTATACAATAAATTATGATATATACTTCATTATGAATCGGCGTTTTCAATATTTGTTGTTTAAATACAGTACATAGTACATAACATACACAAATTCGAAATTCCTAACCTGTTTAGTTTTAGAAATAGACCCCCTAACAAAAATGTTATAAAACTGACTACTTTGAGAGCGCCCGATTTCTTTATTTTTCAGGATAAAAAAGAAAAAATATATATTCGTATTCTACTCAACGAGCTTTAGACAATAACACCTCACATGCCAGGGTACATTTTCTTTCTGCTCCTTTCTTATGTATGGAATTCCCATGAAAAATTAGTTTAATCGAATTTCTAACGCAACATTTCGTTCTGGGTTATCATTCTACCCAAAATATCCTAATTACAAGTCTATAACTCATTCCGTTTACGAGCCAGAGACTCGTGACATACGGACAGACTGACGGACAGACAGCAAGGTGACAGCGATAGGGTTCCGTCTTGCCCTTTGGGTACGAAAACCTAAAAGGGACCTGCAAGTTCATACAACAACGGAAGCAGATATGCTTGTCTGACACTGGAGCAATAGGATGTCGAAAAGTCTAGGATAGTAAAATCTCTCAACTCGTGATTTCCATCCAATGGCAAAGGATCCCGAGCTCGATCCTCACGGAGGCGCACAATGAGCAACGCGCATTTCCGTACAATTGGATACAAGCAGGATGAATCCGACACAAAGAGTTGATTAGGACGTTTGAAACGGAATTCGATGACGGACTATGCCAATGCAAAAAAAATGCACAAAGATTCATAATGATAACAGCAACGACGGGGTATGCAGATGGGAGGCTGGTTCCACAGCGCTTCGCTGGCTATGCACGCACACACACACACACACACACACACACACACACGCACACACGCGCGCACACACGCACACACACACACACGCACACACACACACACACACACACACACACACACACACACACGCGCGCGCGCGCGCGCACACACGCGCGCACACACACACACACACACACACACACACACACACACACACACACACACACACACACACACACACACGCACGCGCACACACATACGCACACACGCACGCACGCGCACACACGCACACACACACGCACATGCACGTAGAGACGGGGTGCGATACTATGAAAGACGAGACTTTCTACGTGACATCGGGACGTTCCAATGCGCAAGGGCGTTGGCGCTGACGACGGACCGTGCAGGAAGCGTCCTAGGTGAGGAGAAATGGAACGATGGTTTGACAGCGGGGTTGGGTGAGAGAGTGCTCCACGTAGTGGGGGTTGCCGGAGTACTCCGAAGGGTGGGAAAACGGAGACGAGAGTTTCTCTCGGTGGTTCAGTCCGCGCCCCGACACGCACTCGTACGCGCAACGGACCATCCTTGTCCCTCGGTTATACCGAAAAAAATTTCGGAACTACGGGTACGTTCGTTAGTTCATTGAAAGGAAATTAAAAAAAACTCGCAATGATATTCCCAATGGATGCTCTTTTCAATTGAATTCATCTTTTCATCTTTGTCCGCGGATGCTGATGTGTTGGAAATATTCGTCGCAGAAACGCGCCACAAGACAGGCGAGCGGAATATTTTGCACGTAAAAGTGGTATAGCTTTGGACGGGGATGACATGTCCCTGCGGAAATTCTTCCACGCCGATTAACTCATCAAGCACGAGGATCTTGGCGCCTGAGTAAGTTACGGATGTCCCTAAAACATAACATAATTCACGATTGCGATTCCACTTCAAATTTCCCGCCACAAGCGCGTCCCAAGTATTGGCCGCGCGCTTGCCGTCCAAGATCGAGCGTACAAACAATGATATGCGGCGCAAGGTAACGTTACGTTACCAAACTCGAGGCTTTTCCTATTGTTTCGCTCCAATTCGCCCCGTCGGGCGTGACTTATCGTGCAACAACCGGATCACCAAACTTCCCGGCGTCAAGCGCGCGGAATCGGCTTGCGAACGTGACGAAAAGTTTCTCTCCGAGTTGGAAGAATTATCGCGGCTCGTGCGAAATTACACTCTGTCAGTTTGGTTAGTGCAGTGCGCAGGCTCCAATTATTCAGTGTCAATGTAGAGATACCAGTGCCGGAATGTTAGTTGGAGCCTCGCAAGTGATCGTGTTAACGCGAGTGACCCCTCTCCTCTCGTTGATTGCGTGAAGGTTGCTGTCACCTCCTGGAACATATCATCCATTCAAAAAGCAGTCTGCTGATATGAGTCCAGATTGATTCGACCGTCGAATCATCATAACCCCATTGACCAGCGGTACATTGGGAATGAAAATATGGTGTTACGACTCAATGAAGCTAAGACCAATGGACTCGTTTGGTTCTGACAAGTCTCAGAATTGTCTTCTTTTCAATGACGTACGAGTGATGATTTTCATAATCCTCGGACAATTTTCGCCGGTGTATGTGTATTGTATGAAACGAGGCAACGAGCACCGCCACATTTTCTCTTCGATCTTTTTATCTGAGTGAAAATTCACTATCCAACAGTTATCCCATCCCCTAATTCGCCATTTTCTCGTCTCAGGCGTTATCCGAGCCCCATAATTGTACCGTCCTCGGTTACCCCTCGTACTTGTCTCGTTTTACTTTCCGCGAGCTTTTTATACCCCCCCCCCCCCTCCTCTTCGTGTGGTTCGCTTCTTCAACGACTCTTCTCCCTGAATCTCCACGATTCTCCCGCCAGGGTCTCTCGGGTATTTTCTGATAAGTCCGCAGGATTCGATAGGAATTTCACGGCGGTGTAGCGACAGCGAGATCTTGTGGACCTGCCTCGTCCAGGTACAATCACAGATTTCGAATAGTAATGGAGAAATTTGGAAAAATAAATATAGAGATACCGAAACATACTTTAGAAGATCTTACGAAGTAGTTTGTCGAAAGTTCCTTCGTGTGACAGGAATAAAACTGTCAAGAAAACTTGATCCCACGCAATTAATAAGGCCTACGACGATTCGACATTAGCCATCCTTACTTTTTGGTCCAATTGTTCTTCTGTTGCCTGAATCATCTTTATCGAAGCCTTTACCACGCTTTTACTTTGGATATCATCCGGATACATAGCATGCGAAATGCCATTAGCTCTGCGAATAATGCGGATGAAACTAGCAGCGAGCGATGTTTCCGGTGCACCGAACTGGGATCACTACTCACTTACTCTGTCTGCAGTGTTGCACACAAAGAAGGCACGGTTCAATTTGGAATTAATTGTTCGACCGGCTTTCGGTGACGTCTCAACCGCAAAAGATTTATCGAGGCAAATAATGTTTCTTCCATAGATCGTGAACTTGCGTGGTCACCGAAAGTGATAACTGTCCTGTCGTTCCAATTATATTAATGGTGCGCGGTGCGAAAATTGCCTTTTTCTCATCCGCTGTGACAGATTATCCTCCATTTCGCGTGGAACTTGATCTATCGCTCACACGAAGTTTTTCCGTCAAGCCATCAGTTGATCATCACCGAACGATGCTTTTCCGAGCTGTAAAAAGAGTAGTAAACCGCAGACTTTACGATAGATTGGCGAGACCTTTCTGGTGTCACGCCCCGACGATACAAGGTCGGCGCATCCGTGACACTTCACGGTTCTTCCTGAGGCAAGCCGCGGTTTATCCACGAGCCTCGTACAAAGATACGAGGGTGCCATTAGCGAAAAAAACGAGGAACGGGCGTCGTCGTCCTGGCCTGAAGACATTAGTATGTGCCAAGAGCTTAAAACTACTGAGCTCGCTCTCCCTCCCTCTCTCTCTCTCTCTCTCTTTCTCTCTCTCTCACACACACACACACACACACACACACTCCCTCTCGTTTTTTTCCTTTTCGCCTACTTCATTTACTCTTTTTCCTCACGATACCCTCATTATTTTCTTTATTTCTTTGCGGTAGTTATCTTTGCACTTTATTCTTTGACGTATACATTCTTGCGGAAGCGATTTTTGTTGAATCCATTGTTAGTGAGAAACGCAAAGAAACCTAGAGACTAATATGTATTAGTTCCATGCGTGGTTTTGTAGGGTCACGTAAGTAAGTATTGTAGTCATAATAAATATGAGATGTTTTTGTATTGATGCGTGAAGAGTTTGAACTTGATGCATGAATTGTTTACGCCTGTGATTGGACGAATGCAAATTGATTTATTCTATCTTATGAAACGTCAGTAACAAGATTTCCCCCCTAATGGAATTCGATACTTTCAACGTGATCTAATCTATTCAAATATCTCTATTCATCTACTTAAGTAGTTTTCTAAATGAACCCTCAATCAGTGAAGGTATTTGAGTCACCTTAATCCTGTCAACCTGGGTCGTTTTCATCTTCGCACTACTCAACCAACAATTGTCGATGGAAAAAATCAGAAAATATTCATGGTCAATCTTTAGGCCGTCGTTCTCAAGGGAGAACAAATTTTTTTTCCTTATTTTAAATTCTTTCTATTAAATATTAAGCCCCCTCCGAAGAAAATTATTTTGGGCAGAATGAAAACGACCCAAGTTCACGGATTGAGAGTTAAAGCAATTCGAACAAAACTAGTTGACCCAAAATCCAAGATTGAATTATCCCAAATTCGGCTAACTCTTGAAAGGGGTTCTCACAAACTTCTTTAACATTCGTTATTGCACAGTGCGTTTAATTAAAATGTCCGTACGTCTGAAAAACTTCTAGCTAACTTCCTCTTCCTTATTGCTCTTTCTTTTTACGTCCGTGTCGAGCCTTCATTGCCGCTTGTACCTCATTATCAAGGAGTATCTAAATCTATTTTCCTGTACCACATCCTTTGGGTTTCCAACCGGTATCAAGCCTTTAACTTGTTCAGCATCTTTTCCAAGGTGAAAGGAGGGTGAGAGATTTTGTTCTCCGCGTGGAACTCATTCTGCCCTGACGTATCAAAGGGAGATATAATTGCAAATTTATATTTTTTCTTTGAACAAGGCCCGATGCTAGAACAAATGCAGACGAGCCTTCAGTAAACTGCATTTTCCGTTGCAGAGGTAAGTCAACGACGAAGAACGAGTTTGTTGATTTAACCACGCAGCATTGTAACGAACGAAATCTCTGATCGATTCATCCAATACGCAATTCAGAATAAATTTGTTGCTGAATCTGTCAGATATTCTGATTGCCTGATCTATTCGAACAAAACTCTGGGACCACTAAATATCTTTTACCAACTCCGTAGTCGCGAATTTTCTGGAGAACATTAGCATCCGACCGTATTGAATTTGTTTTTCAAAGTAATCCTTTTTTCTTGCGTTCGTCCGGGTAGAAAAAACGGCGCTTTCGAAATGACATGTCTACATACCGTTCTACGGCTCTTATTCGTATATACATTCGAAAGTTTTGGAAAGGTAAAAAACGATAAGCAGATTAATAAACGAATTAATGTCATAATTGATATGGAGATCCCAGGTCAGTGAAAAAAAACATCGGAAATAACATTGTGCGCAAATAATTATAAAATGTTATTTCGTTGTATCAAAAGAAGTAAATAGTACAGTCGTTGTGTATATTGGAATCGGAAAAAATTAGAAGAAAGTTAGTTTTTGACAGGAGGTTTTGTAGGTGCCGCGGGTGATGAATCCAAGTTTGCCTAAAAATCAGGGTGTAGGGTTTTTTTAGGGGATAAAGGGGGATGGGGGTGGATTAATGCCAAACTGGAACCCCTACGAGGTCGTCGCCGGGAGACAAAGTGTTCAGAAAAATTCGGGTGTTATTTTTATCCATAGCGCCGAAATCGTAGAAGTTTATTTTGGGGGTAAGAAAGTGGTGTACAATTTTGAAAAATAAGCTTTAATGCGATAACTCTTGAGGAAAAATTCATAAAATTTTGGTTCAAATGGGAACGATGTAATCCTTGAAGAGACACTCCGATCGAAGATTTGATCATCCGTCTCCGATAATATTTTCACCCCCAAAACGATTGTTGAAGTTTAAAAAAAAAAAAGGTTTTTTGATAACTCAAAAACCATCGTTTTTTCGAGTATAGCTTAAATGTACGAAATGGAGAGAATAATTTTCTCTATATTTTCGTTCCTATGGACAACCCTTGAATTTTGCTTTTTCCAACCCCTCTCCGGGGTGGAAAATTCAAAATGAAATTCTGGAAAAACTATTGACCGAAAATAAAGAAATACGAGTTTGGCGCTGTGGACAAAAATGTAACTGAGAGTTCAAGCTATAAATTATTCCACGGCGGCGAATTCGTGCGGTCGATAGTTTTTCCCGAATTCCATTTTGAATTTTCAAACCCAAGAGTGGTTGGAAAATCCACATTCAAGGTTGGTCCATGGAAACGAAAAATTAGAGAAAATTGTTCTCTACATGTCGTACATTTAAACTATAATCGAAAAATTGATTGTCTTTGAGTTTTTCAATAAACAATTTTTTTTAGTATTTCAGTAATTTTGTTGAGGGTGAAGCTATTATTGGAGAGCGATGATCAAATACTCGATGGACGCATCTTTTCAAGGGCTACAACGTTCCCATTTCAACAAGAAGTATGCGATTTTTTCCTAAAGAGTTGTTGAATTAAAACTGATTTTTCAAAATGTCACCCCACTTTTTGATCCCCAAAATGAACTTCCACGACTTCGGCGTTAAGGACAAAACTAAAGCCCGATTTTTTTTGAACATTTTGTCTCACGGCGCCGAGTTCGTAAGGATTGTAGTTTGGCATCAGTCCAACCCCATCCCTTTAAAAAACACTGCATCCCGATTTTTGAGCAAACTTGGATTCAGCACCCGCGGCACCTACAGAATCACCTGTCAAAAAGGTGGCCTTCTCCTAATGATTTCGGATTACGGGGTTTTTCAGCGACAGCACGACCGTACTAAAAGAGCTAAATGAAAAAAAAATCGTGTATATTAGAGTTCGGTATTGACGAATGTGCATTCAAAGTTGGCCTTAATTACAAAATTTGTCCCTAATAAATTCCACGCGCCAGTCACTGCAGGCCAAGCAATAATCCCACCGAGCTTTAAATAATCTAGTGAAGCCTCATCTCTCGGGATGTTTTCTCCCGGGCTCGCTCAACATGTACAACTCAAAACTGTCTTGACCCAGTGACGAGATCAGATGATGGGGTAGGATATCGTAGACCTTCGCACTTCCCGGGTAGGGCTTTGCAGCGTATAAACCACGGCAATGTCATCTACTCTGGGTAAAAGCTACATGTCTCTCACGGGCACTTGTACTGTTCCCTCGGGTGATTTCGTGAGACTTACGAAAATTGACTCGAGCTCGATTTGTCCACGTTCGATCTAAGATATAACGGACACGACGGACGTCACTGCCGATCGGTTCGTACGAACAATGTGTTTCCTTCTCTTTGTGAGCATTTCCGGTGACCAAAGAACCGTGGGCAACGATCTTTTTTCCCTCAGGACTTCAGAGAAATTCGTGCAACACTATTTTTAAGTCTGCTTTCCAATGACAGCAGTAGATATGCGGTCGATATAGGAGTGCAGGGATTTCTCGTGTCAAGCAGCGTTGGATGGGTGACCGCTGAGCGGAGTCCAAGCTTGCGCGCTGCCTACCGACCGGAAAGCCATTTACAGACAAGGAACATCACGGTGTACGCCTTGGATTTTGTTGACAATCGTGTATATGGTAGAGCTGTAAAAGTGATTAAATAGGTGTTCTTTTTAACGCTGGAAAAACTGCTTCAAGGGGGAAAGCCACCCCTCACTTTTTTACGAATCTATTTCGATGTATGCTCACCCCCTGAATACGAAGTTACCATCTGTTTCCCCCAAAACCATCGATTGTTATCTAAAAAATCGTCACAAGTGTGAAAAAATTGATTTTTGGGTTCAGACTGCGTCATTTTGAGCTTTCAGACCAAATTCGGCGGAAAATTTTCCATTAGATAGATTTCGGTTGGCATGGTTTGAAAGAAAAAAGTTAAGCCCTGCTGGCCGCTTTTCCGAAATTGTCAAAATGGCAAAATTTCAAACAGCCCTAGCGTCAGTTGTATTGAGTGATATCAATTTATTGGAGGGGGGGGGGCGGAGGTAGAAAATAATATCGGTAGGCTTAGAGAATGCCGTTGGTTATGTTCAGATGTCTGGATTAGCTTTCCCGAAAAGGGCATTTAATATGGACCGAAAAAGGCAAAGTATGAAAAAATCGGTGAATATCGATGTCCGGTCTTTGAAATTCTGCCAAAAAGAAAAGAATAATCGGAACTTCATGAATTGAACGGCATTTCAAAGAGAGAACGATCACGAAGAGAATGAACATAGAGAGGGGTTCCCGATCCACACCAAACATGAATTATCGACGATCCAGTGAACCCACTTTTTTAGCTGACAAGAGAACGTTTTTTTGATATTTCAAATTGGACTTCTAACTCTATATCAATGTATTCTAATCCTCCGAATACGAATTCACCATTCAGTACCCCCAAGACTCTCAATTTCTATTAAAAAATCGTCTATCATGGATGGTATGTTGCGGATGCCCCATTCCCCCCCCCCCCCCCCCGCCCAACTTGCTGTCCGGTAACAAGAAAAAGATACGTAAACTTTAATAGTGTTCCCCCTTAAGAGTGTTAACCATTACGTTCAATTCAATGCACTATATATGCCTGTTGTAAAAGAGTGCTACTTTTACATGTGGGGTGAGAAAAGGAAAAACAAAGCGTGGTTCATGCCTTCATTTTTGTTTTATTTATACCCAAAGTGGATAACTGTTCTTTTGCGTTAGGTGAATTTTCGTTTCTGTTTCACTGCAATCGGTGGACTGCTTGTAGGTGAAACTGTAGAATCAACGCTTGACATACTTCACTCTACGGAGTGGTTTCAGCTCTCAAAACCGTATTTCCGCAAAAAAACGTAACTGATAGTTTTTAGAGTTCCGTACCCAAAGAGCAAAACAGAACCCTATTGCTGTCACTCTGCTGTCTGTCCGTCCGTATGTCACTGGTCTCTACTTCATAAACCGAATGAGTAACAGACCTGAAAATTGGATATTTTGTGTAGAACGTTGACCCAAAACCTAATATGGAATTAGAAATTCGATTAAATTATTTTCCATGGAGGTCCCATACATTCAAAAGGAGCAGAAGAAAAAAATGTCTTACCCTGGCATGTGGGGTGTCATGTTTTGAAGGTCATTGAGTAACGTACGAATATTTTTTTTCCTTTTTATCTTCAAACATAAAGAAATAGGGGGCCGTTCAAGTTGTCAGTTTTAGACCGTTTTTGTTACGGGGTCTATCTCAACAAATAAACTAGTGCGGAATTAGGCATTTCTGTGTATCATGTACCATATACTCTACTTAAACAACAAATAATGCAAATGCCGATTCATAATGTAGTATATATAATAAATTATTGTGTACATTATACACTAAATTTATAATGAAAATAAATAAAATTATTGTTATTTAAATGCAATTCCAAATGACTTATTTTTGGAGCCGGTGCCAGCCAAGGACGAGAGATTGACGACACGGCAGAAACGTGATGACAAATTAAAAAAGACTGTAGTTCGTATATTTCATTTGATTTTCATCGCCTCCTCTTTTTCGCGAAAAATATGACAATATTGGCAATTGACTGGTACCGAGTCCGCAAATCAGTAATTTGGTGTTGTAAGTATTTAAATTACGATAATTTTATACGTTTTAATTATCAGCTTACAGCACGAGTATACAAAGCTTTCTTTAGCTATGATCATCCCGTATGGTTTCAGTTTAGTACTACCTAAGAACTAAGACAGAAAAAAAGCATTATCTAATTAAATATCCAGTTGAAAAAAAAGTTAATTGCTCGTACGTACGGATCTCTAATGGAGCGAGGCCCAACTCGCACTTGGCCGAGTTTTTATGCTCTAACATATACATGAGTTTCAACAAAATCGAAGGCGAACATCAAAGTAATATTCCTTCGAAGACACCGTAAGATTATTACAATTTTTCGTTCGATACAACGACCCGGGAGGTTATCAATTGAATTAATTTCTCATATCCATGACAAAAATAAAGTAATGGGTATTAAACGTATATCCAGTTACCAACCCAACGATTTCAAGGGTTTGCAGTATATTTTTGTCGTATTCACGAATTATATTTACGATCCCCCCAATCCCGCGTCCAAGTTATTCGAGCCCATCGACTATCCACGGAAAACCTTTTCCCGTGTATCGACACTTGCGAGTTGTCTGATTTATCGCAACTCGAAAAAAATTGCGTTCTTCGGGCTGGCAAAGTACTATTCCCCGCAAAAATGCCGTTCGATAATAAATAGCTTACACTTTGATCCTCTCGCACAATTTACGGATTCCTGGCGCATGCTGTTGCAGTAAAGCTCCGTGGCCCGATTGCCTTTGCTTTTTCATTTATTTATGATTTTTCCTATGAAAAATGAGAAAAACAGCACAATTAAAGCGAAACATTCTGTTCTTAATAGTGGGTTTTTGACAAAAATCGAGGGTCGATTCGAATTCACAAAAAACGTCAGGGCTAGAAATAATTACAGAAGCCGTGGTGTCATTCTGATTGATGAAATATTTAAATAATTTTGAACAAATTTTACTAGCTCATAAATACAATTGCGAGACTATGGTAGTGTACATAACGCAAAAGCACGAAAGAAGGTAAGAATATGAAAATAAGAACCTATATTTACAAGGAACATCACTTTGGAAGAGTATCAAAGACGAAGAGTTACGTATTTTTTTACCGGCGGAAAAACTGTTTTAAGAGGTGAAACGCACCCTCAAAAATAGGGATGCTTTCCGTTTTTCGTCAATAACGGTTGAACGGTACGAGATATCAAAAAAATTCAAATTGCAACAATGTTTATTTTTTTCATCTACTATACATTGGAGATGAGAACGATAACGTTATCGACGAAAAAGGAAAGACACCCCTATTTTCAAGGTCGCGTTTCACCCCGTAAAACCGTTTTTCCGCCGATAAAAAAAAATACGTGTCTCTTAGTTTTTTATACTCTTTCACATAAAAAAGTTTCAACAAAATCGGAGGAGGACACCAAAGTGATGTTCCTTGTTAGTCGCCCTTGCAGTAATATAACCCAAAGAAACTCAACAAACAAACGGTATACGTTGAGAAAATATCTTCTACGCAGAAACGTACACCGATGTATGATTGCGAAGATCGTGAAAGTTTCAAGAGATAGCACGGACTATATATCTCCCGAAGATACGTAGCGTCGAAGAAGTTTTATAGACCAGCCTAGGTACCTAATGATCGAAAAGAATTTTCGGTTACCATTCGCGCAAGCAATTTTCATTCCGCCGGAAACTGTCGACTTTTCTTAATCAGCTGCACTCCGCCGATCCTCTATTCGAACGAACATTCTCCCAGGGACTTGGACTCGAGATACGAAAGCATTCATTAGTCATTCGAGCACAAGATGGTCTGACAAAATGAATTTAGCGAAACGATAATAAACTGATACGGTTTTGCAATCGATAGGCGCTTTTGCCTCCTCTGTGCACTCTACTTGTAGGCATGTCTTGTTTTATTCAAATTCGTATTGGTAAGAGAGAGAAATCCCAAAGTACATGTATATATTCTATGCACGGTAACGGCTGCGCGTATTATATAATGCCGTCACGAATGCCCGTCTCGATAAGCTGTCAGGAAATTGTCGAACAGCAGCATATGCTTCCAAGTTTATATCTCAGTCGCACCCATTCGTGTCTCGAAACCCCCGCCGTCGGCGGAATAACATGTAAGTACCAGAGACTTGGCATAACAACCCATCTAGTTGCATAGCTACGAGTTAGGAATTAGAGGTGGGAGATACGAGGGGCGACAGAATGACAATGAGAGGAGGTTCTTTTGAACACACTGCGCAAGACCGGTTAACAGTAACTGCAACGCTCCCTCAAATCTGCAGTTTGATGGTTCCATATACCATCTCTCGACAGACATGTATTGTACCAATGGATATACTGTAACACGCGTACCATAGAAAGTCAGCCCGGCTGAAGCTAATGTGATCATCACTACCTAAACGATATTAAAAAGTTTATCCATTGAATAACGTATTTTATGCTGATTGAATTTACTTCGCGAGATAAACCTTGTGTTTCGGCTTATTTTCCTATTCCCTCAGCTCCGCAACCATGTCATCAGCCATTACGCAAATTGCTAGATCTTAAAGTGAACTTCAACTCTGGGGAAACATTTTTCCAGTAAAGTGTAGGAACCGTTATATTTTGCTGTGAAGGAAACGGATAATTTCGTCTGCTATTTCAATCGATCGAAATATAAAGGTACGTCGCTGCTTCACAAACTTGCAAGCTCCGATTGACTGAAGCGCCAATTTACAGTTCGTGCTATATACAACAGGATTTATATCATTTGACTCACGCAGGTTCTGGACAAGTTACTCGTGAAATGGTTTACCCGACATTTCCTCTTCATAATCCTATCTACGAATTTTTCATGCTATCACATTTCGCGGGGATGACGTAACAATTTAAAAGCATCCGGGTTTGTCGCAACTTTATGCTGGCTTTTGATTTATGACTGATGCGCTCTATGTAACGGTGGAAAGTATAATTTTTCAATGTCACAAAACACCAATCGTCGGATAAGAGCGAAAGATCGCGACAACGATAAAGCTCTCTAGGCGGGAAGCGACATCATTGATCTCAACGCCACCTCCCCTCAGTGGGGCTCGCACGGGGTCGTAGAACCCATCTTGCATCGATCACAAAACTCAATCGCCGCGTCTCGAGCGATCGTCGCCTGCAGGAACAATCGAACGGCAGCTACAAAGCAAAGAGTGCAAGATGAAAGGGAGAAAGAGACCAGCAGAAACAACCTGGCGTCTCTCTTGAATATTCCACGGTCTAAATGTCCGGTTCTTACCATCGTTGCATAATGCAAGCGTGGTACTCCTGCTTTTACCTCCAGTTCTACAATTCTCCTCTCGCTGGTCATGGTCTCTTGGGCCTTACTACTGTCACTATTCCGCACGGAGTTGCATGTGTCCCTATTGGACGTGCTATACACCGTAAGGTATACAGAGTATTCCAGGTTAAATCCATAAATCAATCACCATTAGCAATGAGTTTGCTCGGAGTGTATCGGAAAGCTCAACCTACATGTTTAACAGATGACGCCAAGCAAGAGGATGATTCAAATCCTCATTGGTAAAAGCCAATGACGCCACGTGAAAAACGTTTTGGGAAAACCGTGTCGCGTATGTGTGGATGGATGATCGTGGGGACATTCGAATTCCGGGACCATCCGACTAGTAGTCCTCATATCCTTTATTATGTAAAACCCAACATCTTCAACATCACCGTTGGGGGTTATATACAGTCAGGAGACCCAAAAAGATCGATTGTTCAAGAATTTTCCTTGAGAAGTCTTTAAAATCTATTAAAGTAAAAAATTGTACACGTATTATGGTAACTTTAACTGTATTTTAACATGTTTTATTTGCAAAAATAATTATTTTCAAAGCTATAGCTAATTTCCGGGAGCACGGTTAAAAAAGGCGTCTTACGGTGAGCACGATATCTCTAGACTGGATTATCTAAAATGAAAAAATAAAAAATATTTCGTTAATATAATGGGTTATCTTGTAATAAGCAAAATAATAATTTTTGACAAATAGGCGGCTTTTAAATAAAAAAATCGATTTTTGACAAAAATGTAGGTCTTAAATTGTTTCTAAAATGGAAACCGTTTGTCGGTGAGAAAAAACTTTCGATTAATTACTAAAAAATATACTTGAAAAGATTGTATTAAAATTTCCGACTGATCGGTCCAGCCTTTCCCGAGAAATCTCGCTCACCGACTTTAAAAACACAGTTTCAAGAGAAACGCGTTTAAAGTTTCAAAAGCACTTTACACATAGTCTGGATCGTCATTAGGAATGTTCGTGGAACTTCGAGAATATTCGCCGGATTTATAAAAAATTTTCTACGTGTGTACTTAAATATATGGTCATTACGAAGACAAAAAATGGATTTTTCGGCAATTTTAACTATATATGCCCCCTTAAACGAGACTCAAAAAAAATATAAAGGGCATTTCAAGGTGGGTCTTGCATCCGAAATCCTGATAGGCTCACAGCCAACATTGCATAGTTACGACGACTTCAAGATACCTTTGCCCGTCAGCTTAAGCAGAGAATTTTTTATAGTATACGGCTTTTGGCACAAAGCCTATTAGAGCTCAACATCATGTCCGCGCCCACTTCGATTCCTTTTCTACAGACGCACTTCGTATTCGTATGCTTCTCCATTCGCTATCATTGCCTCTGGTAACAGTTCGGGGTCGCCTGCCAGCCTGTTTATCGTATAATTTGCATGAAAATTCAGTGCTGGAGCATTCGTTATGCCCGAGTGGCGAACTGATCGATGATCTGGAGACTCCAACAGCAGCAGTGCCAGCGACATACAGTTTATGTTCGGTGTACGGTTCATCAAGTTCGATCCATTTGCAATGATATACCGCAACGTTCTATTGATACACGTATATATTATACATAATGTTCACATATATCATAGATTATATGTACAATATATTTACATACATTCGAACCCATTTGTGATTACCAGACGAAAGAACATTAATTTCAATCTTTTTCGCTGTATTTCGGTGACACGAACGGGACAATTCATCACCATACCGCAGCAACTCCTGTGGTACGACTTTAAATTGGAAGCATCGTGTAAAATAAGGACTCAATGTCTTTCTTTTATAACATATTTTTTTGCTTCATCGCGGATCCAATTTATGATTGAGGAGCAATACTGTTGTGAAGTTTCGACAAGACAGAAACAAGTGTGCGTTAGATTTTGTGGGATGATTGCAGCTAGTGAAATATCAGCCCGACTTGGTTAATTATGAACGTAACTCCAAAAGTTCTTCTCATAAAACACACTGTTATTAGCACCTCGTGTCATGATTCGGCTATTTGTCGGTATAGCTTGAATAGAGTCGTGTACGTCAGTGATCAGAATAAACCATCAGGGGCCCCTGTTGCCTCTCCTATCTCCGCTTCCTCGTGACAAGGTATCTTTGTGGCAGGCTCGTCAAGTATACAATACGTCCATTGTTGTCCTAAGTGAACCATCTCCTCTCAAGAACAAGGACCCACTATCCTTAAAGGAAAAATACCATTTCTCCTTGTTAAAATGTATGTATATAGTTAGCTAACCATAGTGTGGAGAATAAAGATCTCGAATGACAATCAAACATAAGGTGCTTTGTTCTGGAAGTGTCGTGACTCATTACGTGCAGTGGTCTCGACGACAGCGCAATGGTTATGAACAATTGGTTAAGCTTATCGAACTCAATAACGGGAAAAATCCAGGATCTCTTTGGTATGTTTTATTCTTCTTTGATCTACCCGAGGTGTCCACGAATTAAATATACTTGTTTTCAAGTTCTATTTTTGCACACTGTCGCAATGGCATTCGAAATTGCTACGCCTTATAAATCAGATAATTATAAACTTCCAATCCGAGAAAATTATTGCACTTCCAATTGAATGAAATAACATATCCAAATTCTAATAAGCGAACTTTAACCACCAAACCTAACCCTTAGTACGTACAGAAGGAATACCGCTTGGCTTGTGCAAATATTGTGGAAAATTGATTTGGACTTAAAATTTTAGAAACTGATTGTAGAGCTACCTACCAATTAGTCGTATATGAAGGGGATGTTTTTTTCTACACCCTCCATATGCTGCTGGTGAATATGTTAAAGGGTCAAGATCTTTGCTAGCGAAACATCTCCAACTTTTATGATAAGTTTCACGATTCCAGAGATACGATGAACTTTCAGAAAATTCTTTTTCCTATTCATTTCTCGTGTCTGCCGTTGGGCATTAAACGTTTTCAAGGAAAATGTCTATCTACGTGTTTTATCCGTTACACGTTCCTTCGAATCTTGATCGTTTGTACTCGTTGCCTTTTTGGTATCTCCGAACCTATAGTTCTCTTTGAAACTATAGACATCTTCAAATCCTTTGCACGATTACTTTCCAACAGGATGTCTGTTTGACCCGCATCTTGAAAAATACGAGAGCTCCCCAGTCTTCGAGAATCCTCTGTCTCCAATGCTGCCCTAGTAAATTCCATAATTCCCGACCAAAAGGGTGTACGCAAAAAATCGTTCCTACACTTCGACCCGGTTCACATTTTCATACACAAACACGGGGGAATGCGTAAATACGTATAGTCTTTTTCGCGGCCGGTTCAACACCTGGTTCAGTCTCTATCCATTTACCAAAACTTCACACTGTATAAAATGTCTTGCGTAGAAATTTGGATGGGGCCCAAATCAGGGCCCGTTCAGGTTACCTGACTGCCCTGGGAGGACACGTGTAAGGGCGCCTGCAAGGGCCCTACTAGGAAACGTCACGGTGTGTCACATATGGGCCTGACCTGGCTGCCTGATATGGCCCCCATCAAGTTGCCTGCACGGCCAAAAAAAAAATATTTCATGGAAATAGAATCTTTTAAATTCAAATGTTTCTTTGTCTCACGGCCTACTACGGTCTTATTTGTTTCAGCTACCCTTTTTGCATATTATATATATTAAAATTTAATAAATAAAGAGTCGATTCAGATAAACCTTTATTTGCTTACAGTATACACTGTAAATACAACTATCCTAGATGCATAGAATAGTTCAGAGATCCATAATGAAATGAAACACTTAATTTAGAGTTCTACCACAACGATTTTGTATCATAATTCGTCATTTCCTGGCCTGCGGAGATGTTTTCGTTCGAAGAAAATATTTCACCTATATGGAGTGTGTGTAATTCCTCTCTCTCTCCGCCTTACAAAGCTGCCGAAATCTTCTAACACGCATCCGAGTTGCATAACGCTTTTTGTCGGTATAGTCCATAACACGTTTTTTTGTAGAATTCAGGAATACATAAAGAGTCCGAAACTACGATGCTGTCGAATCGAAGTTTCCATGTCGAAAATAAGAGGTTATGTGTATCTATCGACTGCTGAGGCAGTTATAGGGCAAGCCTATTAATGGCCGTATCAGGGACAGCATTAGTAGGGCCTCATCTAGGAAAGCCTTAGTAAGGCCCTATCATAGAAAGCCTTAGTAGGGCTTATCAGGTAGGGCCATTGCCCGATTTAGGGCCGACATACTTCCGGCCGGTATTACAGTCCGATTGAGGCCTGATCCTGGTCAGGCTAACCCTATAAGAAATTTCTACGTGGGGTCCTAGCAAATGTTCCTTTTCTTGGTGTAGCCATGGGAGACGGTCCTTTATGGATCTTTGCCGGCGACTATGGCATTTAACGAGTACGATGTTCCTTATTATCTTGCAACCTATGAGTCCTCGCTGTTTTGTACTTTCTTTTTCTACTGAAAATTGTCATCGCAGTTTGGCCTGTGCATTTTCCAACTTTGAAATAAGACAAACTTCACTCATTTCGCCTCAGGCATTGTTGAAACTTAGCTTTTCCATATTCTTGAGCTGTATGACAAAAGCTCAGTCAAGTAAATGAAAGCGTACAGCAATGCAGGATCTCAAATCCTTAAGTATCCCACGATGTAATGGGATAGAAAATTTTAACGAGGAGCAAGCTTGAAAACCAGAAGTTTTCCTGGATTTACATTTTTCTTAGCCCTGAGCGAATGGATTTTATCCGGGAAATTAATTCCCGAGCAGACGGTCTGTCAGCTTTATACGACGGTGGCCTTGGGTTTTTTTTTCTCAACGTTTCTGCGTCTTCTTTTTCGCTGCCTCCGGATATGCTGTTTTCTTTAATACGATATGAAAAATTTCCATTCGCACGGACATTTTTTAATCTTCCGTCAGGTTTATTGACAAGAAAGCTTTCACATGACATCATTATATGATTAACACAATGTCAATGTTTTTTCCTTATTCCCATAACTGACGAAAGGCTTTCCTGTCAATAAACCTGACGGAAAATTAAAAAATTGCCATTCGGACGGACATTTTTCAATGTTCCGTCAGGTTTATTGACAAGAAAGCTTTCCGTCAGTTATGGGAGTAAGAAAAAAACATTGACATTGTGTTAATCATATAATGATGTTCCCGAGGATAAAACCACACAAAACGAAGTACAGACCGGAATTTCAATGGCAACACTCTTCTATTATTCCAAATTATCTCGAAATTCATGTCCTGTTTAATGTGCGAGTAGCTAACCTCCGTTGGCCCCGACAAAACCCATTTGTAAACTTTGGGAGTTTCAGCAACTTCTCGTATGCTCACTCCCTGACCCCACATGGCCCATTGATTGAAGGAGGTCGAGGAGAGTGACTTTTGTCCACGACACGGTCGTTGGATCAGAACGGAGTAGGGCAAATTCGAGACCCTTAGAATCTCAAAAATTTTCCGAAACCGTATATACCTCGAAAACGATAAAAGCGATTAATAATTATCGCGTAATTTGATATTTTCATGATAAAACTTTATGTTATATTTTCTTATGTTTATTCAGTTAATTATACCCATTTCAATGACAAGTTTACGGATCGAAACGTGATAAAATAACCTGTAACAATGCCACAAAAAGTTGGGTGTTGAAATGCACAATTGCACAGCGAATAAATCGACCAACGATAAGCACTGCAAGTATTATTCATACAGTTACACCACCCGAGTGCGTTCCAAATATAATTATTATTGCTCAGGCCCTTACTTACCATTTATTACAAATATATTGCTCGTTTGATCACCACATTTCCGTGGGTTGTTCTTTCAACTGCTATATTAATTTTCCATGAGACTAGTCCTTCGCACGCAGCTGCTTTGTAAACACTCTCGGGTATTTCTTGTATTAAGTCTCTTACCTCGAAAAAAAAAACTTGTATCTCGATTTGTCCTGAGTAAGACTGAATTGAAAGTTACTCTCGTCTCATTCGAGACCCAGCTGTGTAAAAATCATATTTCACCATCTCAGTTACTTCTACGTTACGATGCGAGCTAAGAGGCTGAGGCCTGAACGAGTTTAGGCTTTATAGTTTGCACGTTTGTCGGGCATTCAAAATAGTATATCGGGCTTATATGGTGACGCTTGAATAGTGACGCAACTGAAACGCATTAAAATAGCCGACTGCAGCCGCCTACATTTCCCACAGTTTCTCTTCGCCCTTGTGCAAATACGAAGCCACAGTGCATGAGTGCAAAGTAACTATGAGCAGCATTGTGCGAAGGTCTCTTAAATATAGAAAAATGATATGATAACTGAGTTGAACAGGATCCTAAAAGCCCGAGAGAATAGGCTAAAGAGCATCGGATAGTGTCATTTAGAAGACAGAGTTCTTCATCTTCAATGATGTGTGTAAACTACAAATTGAAAGAACCGGAAATTAGTTTGGAACGCAGCAGGTGTGGTTTGAGCTCAATTTGATTTTTAATTCAAAATAGAAGCGGGCGACAAAAAAAGATACGAGAAATGCCGTTGGGAAATTCTCGGCTCCGCGGCTGCACTTCCATGCATACGAAATACGAAGCTGCTCCTTGCTGCAATGTAATATCGATGTCGATCAAGCATCCTCGCAGAATCACTAGAAGAGGCTAGAATCGGAGAATGCGGAAAAGGGAATCAGAGAGAGAGAGAGACAGACAGAGAAGTATAGAAGTCAGTGAGTGGCTGCTCCAGCAAAGCTCCAATTAGGGCAATATTTTATCGGGAGCCTCGCTGCAACATAACTGATGGCGTTCCTTGTTACCACACAAATCTGTCCAACTATGTATCTTAGATTGAGCAACGCAACGTCGATAATTGTATCATCATGGGTCCAAGAGACTGTGAAATGGCAACTCTACAATCTGATTCTCCATCCGACTCTACACGTTATGGAGCGAATATTTCAGTGGCCTCTTGTCAGTTCAGAATTCCGCATTGAAAAGAAGTTCCCCTGCGCAACAATTCCATGCTCAGGCACAGTGTATTTACACATTGATGCCTGCGTAATTCATCCGAGGAACTTGTATTTAATTTCAGTGTACATTCCATATCAAAAGCAAAAGTGTGCTCGTCACTGACACGGGCGTAGTCCTCCATAAATTACGGAACCGAACGTGTTCGATGCACACACGAGGGTGGCATAGTGAACGGCCGCCTTCGTCGGCTCCCCTGAATCCTTTGAAAATTTAAACCCAAGACTCAGTGCCCCATTAGGCACGTCCGTGTGGATAGAGTAGAGGATACGCTTGTATTATTGCGATCCACGTGAAAATCACAGCGTATCACCTTAACGCGCCCAGCAAAGCGCAAATCGGGGTTGACGGGGTTAACCAAGCCTCGATCCATGCCCAAGTAAGAGGCAAGTCCCGGGTCTGCAACGTTCGAACACACGAGCGAGGCTAAATATACGCCAAGCGTTAGAACGGAGCTGTGCTTACTTGCTCGCCTTTCCAGCATCCTGTTATCCTTTTCCACCGGTGACCTATAGCCATGCTCTGTCTAGCTGTTTCAATATGTACACTTGATATTCCTGTGTGCCAAAGCCGTGTCTCATCCTTTTAGTTGCCTGCTACCATAGATCTTCGCTCAATATTTAAGCGGACTCTCTTTCATATCAAGTAGGAATATATCAAGTAGAGCCATATAGTCGCCACGAAAGACGCCCGAAATTAGAAGAAAAAAACTCAACGATTAGTTGAGTAATTTTTATGGTAACGGACATTTTCGAGACCCAAAGACATGAATAATGAAAAAAAGCTGAACGTTAACTCTTGCTTATCATTTTCGTAAAAGTTCAAACGAAACGTTGAACATTTTCTTTACGAAAATATAAACAACATTTTCTCGAGAAACAAAACTGCAGATGAACAATTACCCCGAACGTTTGTATATGAAGTACTCTGGGACCTCGATTTAGCAAAGAGTGCCGGGACCGGCACCGCTTTCCATTTCCGTTAATCGAAGAGGCGCAGTTCTTCATTTGTTCGCTCTGCGCAGCCGACACCGCGCCTAGCGCTCCCGCGGTAGGCGCAGCGCTTCTCCCACCAAGCGGCGCACGTATCGACCCGAGCAGTATAGTGGGGACTCGTTCGTAAATCGAAGTTCTCTAAAGCGAGGTTCTATTGTAATGTTGCAACAAACGTGCTGCAAATTTCAGTTCTAACCAGTTTTAACGTGGTTATGTTTTTAACGTTTTAACGTTCCGCAAATCGATTTTTTAATAATTCTGTTTTACTTTGTTGTTTTTTTCTTGCTTTTTATATGAACATATAGCATATACATTCGTTTACTTCCAACCAATGAGGACAGTTCAACTCTCATCTACGATACCATGAACAAAGTTGTCATGAGCGGTTTAAATTGGTCTATTATAGAACTTAAAAGAGGTCTGCGAACTTGGTGACCATTGTGCGCTTTTGCTGATGATTGAAATATCAACTGCTCACTTGTGGGTTGCGAACACTGCCCCATGTCCGGTACTGCATGCAAAGAATTGTTGTGTATCTATGCCAGCTTGAGCTAAAAATGTTTAATCTAGTGGGCAATGGTCTATGATGATGTTGATTGCAACAAACCGTAGCGTTGAAATAATTCCTCATTATTGTCGTTTGTCATACTTTTAGTCAGATCGAGATAGTCCAGTGTAGCAGAGGCGACACATGATTTGGGTTTTTTTTCTGGAGACAGAAAGCAACAAATCTGCTTGTGTGGCTCCAGGTTTTGATGTCTCAATAAGTTGATAACAATAACAATAACAATTAAATCAATGACATTAATGAGTACCTCGTTGCATTGGCGCTTACTGCGATGACATCCTTGCGATCTTGATCGTATCCACCCACGTTTCTTAGGTTTGGTCATTATTGTTATTCCAAATGTTGATTTAAAACACTGACACTTAATACTGTGCGAAAAAAACGTGGTGGCGTTACGGCACAACGAAATGGTCCGAGATAAAGAGCGCTAGCAACCAAGAGAGAGAGAGAGAAAGCAGATGTTGTGAGTTTAGGCATGGCAAGCATGACTACAATACTATTATCGAGGACGGCACATGCAATATAATTAATCATTGAGAACGAAAAATGGTGAAGAATGAGGTGGGGTTTGTTAGCCCATTCTACCAGGAGCTGGCTAAATTGAGTGAAATAGAAGCATCGTCTTGCACACCAAATCAATGTCTGAATAATTTTATACATTTTTATCGGCAGTACTTTATCTGAATCCGCAACCCTCATGAATACATTTCTCTCAGCGTCACATAATTTTCGTTGATCCGAAGAAGGGTCTTTTTTGTACAGTTACAATAAATCTCATTCATACCACTACACGTTATAGTGGTCGAAGGTTGACGTTCCATCCACGCAAAGTCAGAAGGATAAGACTATGGGGGTAGAAAACATTTATCTAGGCTTACCGCTCGCTACATTTTCCGAAACAAATAATAAATTCAGAACAAACAAAAGTCATATCACATTACAGAAAAAATATGATTGAAGCAGACCCGCATAAAGGGTATCGTTCCTTTGTTAAAAAATTATTGCGTAGCTCTCAAGAACGTTGTTACGCTTTTAACCAAACATCTACAAACAACTCGCATAATTCATATAATATATAGATATTGAAATTCATACGTATGCGATGTATCTGTTGTGTGTAGGTGTTATAGAAAGCACGAAAAGATTCTTCGCCATAATAACCCGCCAAACTTCTTGTGACTCACGCTTTATGCGAAGCTACACCGAGTGTGCGAAAGCAAAAAGTTGCTTGAACTTTTTCGCATCTCCGCTCGCCCCCAGTCACCTTTTTGAATGGGATTCGTAACGTATACGTATTCAGTCGAGTATAAAAAGCACAGAAGTCAAGTAACTATTTTCAAAACAGCTTTGATATATTTATTGCTTCCACTAAAAACTTTCAGCCTGATCAAGATTGAAAAAAACTCTTCAATGCTGCATTCATCGTCCGCACAGCTATGAGAGCTAAAAGTCACGTAGAATGCATTTTATATCTTTGTAAAAGCTGAGGGAAAAACTTCTTTGGCGCTTACGAATTTTCAATCTATTTCTAGTGGTGAAACATCAGTTACAAGGACCGAGTGTCCTGATATTCAAGCCCCATTTCCACTAATGTAAATTCCTACTGCCATGCGTGTATCTCTTTCAGAGCGAACGGAGATGACCATATTTTCTAGCATCACCAATAATGGCCATTTTTTCCTCACCAAATGTGGAACAAAACCGCAGAAATCGGATCGACTATTTCACCGCCACCATGAGATATAACATTTGATTAGCACTGAACGCAGTTGTTTCTGTACGAAGTAGTCGAATAAGAGTTCGAATGGGTGGTTTAACGGCACCAACTTATCGGGGTTCCATATATAACGTACCAGACTGCGGTCGCCAACCACCAGTAAAATATATATGTGCCACTGGATAATTTCGTATTCCAGCACATAGTCACGTCCAACGCATATCTTCAGCTATAATTCGATAGAATATCCTCGTATTAATATACTCGATTCTGGTCTGCTTGACGATGCCGGAAAACCACATGTCATTTTGGTTGTTGTCATACGTTGACACTCTCAACAAGCGAACCACCAAAATTTCCAGCCAAACCGCGACTCGCAAACAGCCCGTTTGCGTGGAACTTTTTACTAATTTACCGACAATACGAGTGATCGCCGTCAATTTGTCAACGGCGTGCTCGATATGCTACATCGGACGGCTGCATCGAGAAGAGAAGGGTGATTGTCGAAACTAGGGTAACTGCGTTATCGAAATGTCCAGTGAGAAATTAATCGTTCATCGTGACAAAATCGAAGGGAGTAGGAATTTAATTTATTTGCCTTTACGCCAGCTTCACCCACAGCTATAGAACAATCCTGTTAACTTGGGAAACCGTCAAACATCCCTACTCCATACCTGCGTAAATATCCCATTCTGGGACACATACGTAACTGATGGATACGGTATCAAATTTCGGGAAGTCTATTTCAACACGAATCCCTTCAGGATGAATTTTAATTTTTAATTATTCTCAACCGAGGAGGGTCCTTCGCAACCTTGCACAATATGTATACATCTTGGTGACAGATTTATGTCATGCTTGGCAATAAAAATACGATAATTCGATTTACATGTGTGTACGTGTGATTAAAAGGCTAAAATGTATTCCCGGTGGAATTTATATATGTTTTTGCATAAGTAATGCTTGGGACGCGACTGAAACGGATTTTTTTCATGCAGTGAAAGTCGCTAAGCCATTGAGCGAAAGTGATTGATGGGAGTTATTTATTTGGAACCCCAAACCCAAAAAAACTATGTCATAATTGAAAGCAAAATCAATCTCTTTTTGAGGTAGTTTTAATTAAAGAGCAGTCTCGTTTGTTCGCCATACCGTACCCGCATCTCAGTTCTTCTATGTAGCTTCTGCATTAACGGGGTTAATCATCAGCTACACCGGGCTCGTGATTTTTTCTTGGAAAACATGTGCAATTATTCAATTTTTTTCTACATTAAAGGGCCTGGTTTTGTGTATGTTTTACAATTCTTATATTAAAACATATTTATGAAGGTCTTACCTAGATGCAATAGTTTGTGCAGACCTTTGTTTGAAAAACCTCCTGCATGGTGACCACTGCTGCTCGGAAAAAAATCACCGAAATGAAAAAAATCAAACGTGTTTATTTATTGCATGCAATTATCCTAGTGATCGACTTTTGTAAAAATTGCTGCAGTCCAAAATTAAAGTATTGATCTTCATTGAAAAAAAGGTCTATTTTCGTTAAGGGGTAACACAACTGGAGAATAGTCAAAAAATTGATTTTTTAAAATTAGGTGAATAGATGCTCCAAACCCCCTAGAATAAGGGGGAAAAGTTTGGTACCTGTAAAACAAAGGACCGCAGGCCTGTGTGGGTCTGCGGTGGCAGTGGCTAGCCCCTGTGCACAACGGCGACCGTTTTTCTCGGAACACAATTTTTCGAAACGGCACACCCAAACAAACACAATTTTTCGAAACAACACGCAACATAACTCTAACAATTTTCATTATTTTCACTCCAAATGTTGAGCACGTCTTTAAAATAACATTCCGAAAAGAAATACCTACGGGATTTTCCATAAGTTAATTATAGCATTAGTTATTACCAAATAATTGTCTTTTTTACTGTCGAAAATTGAATTTTTCCTTAAAATACTTGCCAATTACACAAAAAAAATCGTATTTTGCAAATCTACGTATGTCTCTAGCCATACACATGTTAATTAAGAGAATTTTCCAAACAATTTCGCAAATTCAAATTTGCGTCAGTTATACTGCGTGCCGCAGAGCGTCTCAAATTCAACATGGCTCCAGAGTGACCATTTTGCATAATATTTTAATATAAATTTTATTTTATTCCCTTACAGGTATGACTAATGACATCCTTGAATATTAGTATCCTTTTGCTTGGTCTTCCACCAAAAAAAAATCGCGAAAAATCACTTAATTTTAGACGTTTAGAGTGGTGTAAGCCCTTTATAAAAAAAAATTAAACGATAAAAAACTTCCTTTGTTTAAGCACTGCTTTTTGATATGCGAGAGAAGCTTATAAAACTTGAAGTCCATCGGTGCAGTGTTTTTGAGATATTGTCGTCACCGATATTGAAATAATCACTTTGAGAAAAGCGCGTTTGAAGTTCGCTGGTTCGCGGAAACTGACCGCTTATAACTCCCGCAATTTTGAACGAATCGATATGAAAATTTTAGAGAATTTCTATCTAGGTGTAAGCCCTCAATATAAAAAGTGTATAAAAAGTATATCGGTGAAGTAATAGATAAGGGAAAAAGGTTTTCTCGTCAGTGACACGAAAGTTGCCGTAGAAACTACATTGAAACTTGGTGCCCTTCTTTCCTGATCTCACGAAGGAACCTATAGTTCTCACGTGGTCACCTAATTACCTCTACCACGGCTTGTACCTTGGCTCCTATGGGATCAGCAAAAAGTGCGGAAACTTCTGGTTGACGGTGCATGAAATCGTGGATGCGCCCTTTATACGCTCTATCGTCGAAGGATTGAAAAGTGCTATGCTGTTTATTTTTTGTATGGCGAATTCGTGTAAAACGAAGTAAATTTGTAACCAACAGGCGGGAACGCGTGGTCGGTGTGAGGGTGCGGTGAGACCACGTATGTTAAGGCAGCGTTGACCTGAACCGATCCTTGGGTAACCGCCGTGCCGCGTACTGACTTGAGCGCAGACCACTGCGCGAGTGGCAGTGTTACTGATGTGAGTCCGAGATTTTCATAAATGAAGCTCGGTCGAATAGAATTGGTTATATCGAGACGAGTTTTCACGGTTTCCCTGTGCCCTCGAAGCAATCGGATGTAGCTGTGTATTAGAAAGTCGTAACTGATGTGAAAACACTCTGTGGCCTCGCTGAGGAAATAGTGAAAGGATAAGTATAGGATAAGAGCAAAAAAGATGGCAGAATCCCGGAAGAACACGGAGAAAAACATTAGAAGGAACACTCTATTGATAGGAAATTTCTCCCTAATGTTAGTTATAGTTTGCGCTTATAATTTTTAAGCACATATATTATTGATGATGGTCGTCTCGTTAGGCACCACAGGACTTATTAAAAACTCTTTATGAAGGAAACTCGTTTGTTTTTTATGCCACACGTTCTGGATGTGGAAAGTCGCCAATACATGTGCGGGGTAAAATTCCAATTCAACAAATAAACAGTACGAATTGCGTCGATGCATTCTCGCCGATTAGAGGGAGGAGAAAGTTTAAAACCACGTTGGTGGCACACCTTGCGAAGAGTTAGCGAAACGCATTTCTCTCTAGCTCAAATTTATAGCTGCATTGGCGAAGGGCCAGCGTAACCCAATTCCATTTTACCCAGCGTCCATGAGCAAATTGCAAAGGGCCAGGGTACGGTATTAGACTCGCGAAACAGCGTGTGGTAGTTCACCCAGAAAAAAAGAAAGCAATTCGGGAGGCACTGGTGAAAAATACTATTATTCCCCTTTGTATTATTTTCAAAGTGACTGTGGTATTATTCGATTTTAATTTTCTCGTTAATTATTCTTTTGTAAAGTAATAACGTGTTCTTGTTTTCAATTAGGTTACACTATTTCCGTATTTTCAAGAATGCTCTGTCATTATTTTGCTCTATATCCTTGATTGCTTATTTTGTTTTTATGTAAATTTCAATCAGCCTTCAGCCAACTTTTTTAATCCCATGCGATCTCACCCCTCGTACCTTAACTTCACACATGTCTCCACAACGTTATGTCACTAGTGCCTGAACGACTCTAAGAAACTGTAAAAATCCTGTGCCAATACAAGCGGCCACATCACCCCGAGTTTCAGTCGTACCAAAGGCTCAGGAAAATTGTCTCCCGTTCATCAGTCAGCACGCAAGTGCATGCGGATGATCAAGCGGTCGTCTGCCCAAGTATTGGGCGAAGCCAAAGCTGTGTTTAGTATATAAGATCATCGCAACCGCCCACAACCAGCCACTATAGACGCTGTTATCAACATTTAAATTCGCCAGTATTACATCAAATTTCGCATGTCCCTCGAAAGTTTTATAAAACGCGATGCCCTTCTTATATACCACTTTTTCAAACGAGCTGTCACTCTCTATGGCGATATTATTTGAAAATCCAATGAAAAAAAGAATCAAATAACATCAGTCAACTAATACGCATTATCCCAAGCCGATTAATGTCGCCTTACCTAGCCAACCATAACCGTAAGCCATACGACGATGTACATATACGTGCATCGTCTATCCCGGTGTGTGTATACCCCGTGTAAAGTCGGAATGTTCGTTATTGGATGAAGCCCACATGATTTGTGGGTCCACCGAGAAGAAGGATTAATATGTCCTACTGAACCTGCGGTCTTGAGAATTTCAAAGTTTCGTTGATTACGTCAAGGCATCATTGAAATGGTTGAATACATCTCGAATCTCCTACGCATTTGGACGATACCATGAAGCATCGGTTGCATCAATTGAATATCTAACTCGTCATCAGCAACCTCGAATAACATTGAATATTCACATACAGTTTTTAACAATCCATGATCCCCATGGAGACGTTAACGTACGTATAGTTTAGAGTGGCAACCCATTTTCAACCCTCGGGCAATGAACCATCTAAGGATCTCCCCATTGCGGACTACTCTAGTCATGTATTGGTAGGATATGATTGTTTCCTCGTGGGACACCCTCGCTCATCGTTGCACCACACTCAAGTGGTGGAACTGGTGAAAGTGGTGGAGTCCTTATATACCCAGTGAGATTAAAGATCCTGATATGTCAAGGATGGAAGGCTTTCTTTGTCAATTGGGTAAGATCTGTTATTACTGTATTACTTATTAACTTATGTTTACTTACTGTATTACCGTCATTGCCGTCTCAAAACCGTTAATTTGCCATCTAGATGCACTTAAGCATGTTGAGACAATCACACTTGTACAAACGTATTCAAATCATCCGTCACTTCGTGCTAACGGTCATGGCAAAGTTATAAGAGCTCCTCATACACGAATAACGGATCATCTATACATATTGAACAGTGCCGTGACTGACTGACAGACTGACTGACATATAGACAGCGCTGAAGCCGCTGAAGATAGAAACAAAAATTTCTGAAGATGTTTTCCTAAGAAGGTGTGTGGGGGTGCACTAAGAAAGGATCTCTCAAAAATCAACTCTTAGGGGGAAATTGGGTTTAAACGTTTTTATGGAAAATTGTATTCCTTGGGTGTATTAGCACAGGCGAAGCCACAGAGGGGAGCTATATAGTACTGAATATAGAGATGGGTCACATTTCTCCTTTCATAGATTATCATTAACCGTAATTTCTGATTTTATCGTCAACTTAATGAGGTACAAGTTTAATCAGACTGTTAAATTTGCAATTGATGTATCTGACGTGTCTTGGCTCCAGGTGTCGGATAAGACCGTGGAAACGTTTCCAGTTGGGTAACGATTATGAACGACTTGTAACCCGAGTGGGCGATATTCGTCCCTTCTCCCGGCTAACGGACGATCATCGTGATATTCTGCACGCGGCCAACCGTTACGGATCTACGTATACCTGGCGGGCAAAATTTATCAAATTTATATGTCAAGCCGACAAGTTGGTATCTTATCAGTATGTCGAGACTCCTTCGGTGAAGCATGCATGTTATGAAAATCCAGGAACGCATCGAACCTCAGGTATTAGGTTAATCGTACTGATCCTGCCATTTTTTCACGAATTCGATCACTTCAAATGCTAGCAGGTGGCACGCTGCGACAGATTCGCAAATTAATTCACGACCTTTCTCCAACAAGAAAACATAAGTAGCCTTGAGAAAGCTTCTAGTTTTCGTAGCAGACTCGATTTATTTCCAAAACTCGCACCAATACTTTACCTGGTGTCAACGTAGCAGCCAACTCACTTTTACTTTACTTTGCGTTCAATTTATATTCGCAGCCAACATATAACTCGTTTCAAATATTCATAGCCATCTTCCCATTGCGCATAACATTTAACCGGAGTTTTCTCTTGAAGAGACAAGTTTCTTACGCATTGCGGATGAAATATTCGAAAACGTAATTCAAAAAGATCACCAAACAAATCTGGGGAAACCAATAGTTATTCATGAAGAAGTGAAGGAGGGAAAACCATTTTCGCAATTTTATCCACAATATGGATACGTGTTGATCTAGCCTAAAAAATGAAGGCCTCTACCGTGGCGATTAAATCGTGAATGTTTCATATACAATGTTTCCGCCTTATATAGATATATGTATTCCTAAAGCTGTTATTTTGAAACGAAGATATCCTTCAGGCAGGCTAAAAATTATGAGGGTGTTGACAGTACGCTTGGCGATCAATTGAAGGGCTCTTTTCCTTCTGTCGCACACTTCGCTTCCTGGTTAACCGCAGTGGAAAAAAAGAGATTGGTCGATCCCTTTCCTTGTTCGCTGTACTTTATGGTCGCTGCCTAGAGACTTTATATACCAATATATATATATATATTCATATATATACATATATATTCACATAGCAGGAGGAAGGTTGTGAACGTGCCACGTAAAATAACGAGACGGACGAGTGAGCTAGTCTAGAAGAAATATAGTGTTAGTGAAAAATATACGATATAATGGCGAAAAACGATGAAAACGATAATTAAAAATAAATGTGCATTTTCTCGTCTAATTAAAATAAAAACAATATAATAGTGACAACATAGGTTAACATAAAGCTATAATGTGTTCTAATTGTAAGTATTCGAACAATCAGACTGTAATAAAGAGAGAAAAAATTCAACGAAAGATGCGAAACAGTGAATTGTACTATTCTAATATAATTTTGCAATTATCCAAAATGTCCGAAAACTTTTGACCGATAGTGTATATGTAAACAACAATACCAGATAAAAAATTTCGTTGCTATTGATCTTTGAGTCGGATTTCCGCATTGATTTTATTCAATGAAACAATACGTATGCCTAAACTACTACCAAACATTTTCTTCCATCCTACTTGTATATAGCGTGCCCTGAACCGAAGGGACGACGGGGAAAAGTAAAGAATATCAAGTAGGTCCACGTTTGTTTGCCTTTGAGCACGCGGTGTAAAATAACTTTAACGGAACACCAACAGGTTTATTACGCATGGGCATCCATTGCACAGGTCAGACATACTGTTCGGGCCTCATTATTCAATAGCGCTGATGAGCGATCTTGCCACATCGTAGCACCTTAATGGACCTTCATAACGTGTCAGCACGTGATCGACGGACAACCTTGATGGAGGTTAAACGATTTTCTAGGTGTTTACTCGAACAATTTGAGCAGGTAATTGGTCAGGGATTTCGTGCTCTTCCCTCCTCTTCTTCGCACTGATTCGCCTCAAAACACTACAAGCCAATTATAGGACAATAATTCGAAAATACTATCATTTTACACGTTTATTGATCCTTCGCGAATTTCTACGGATTAAAAAAAATCTATTATCATTGTTTTTTCAAATTATTGATTCGTTCCAGTCGTGCAGGGTCTTCGCTCCCCTTTTTACGAGCCCCAACCCGCCTCGACTTCGTACTATCTTCCATATCACACCCCCCCCCCCCCCCCTCTTCAAACCCCGATTCCACAACTCCCGTCTACCTCCATCCAGCCATCCTTTCCACCCTGTGGCCGCAGCAGACTTCCCCCTCTGTATCGTATTTACCATGACATATTTACCATGGGCATAGGAAACTGCGGAAGACCTATACCGATACAGCCGGTCCCAAGTTCGCCCCCCAGCCAGGGAACTAGTTGGTTTTCGCCGAGAAATGTTGAAGAAAAACATTTCACGGCGAAAGTGACGCGACTGGGATCCGAACCTAGGACACCTCCCAATCCGCTGGCCAGCACGGTAACCACTAAATCAACGCACCGCGTTTCTACTATCGTGTATTTTTGTCCATTTGTTTCCAACGGAGCGCCTCCCCCCCCCCCCCCCCCCCTCGCCACCCCTCGCTCCATTGGTGACGTATTGTGGACGTTTCATGAATCTGAAAAAAAACAAATATATTCTTAATCCGTATAAGTATTGTGATGTTTGGTACCAAATTCAGTAACAACAAAAAATACGACATGGCGGCCTGCTAAACTTTGGTTATCAATTTTTCTTATTTTTCTGACCATTCCACGAGTTCCAATAAAAAATTTAAAATTATTTCCCCTCAATTCTGCGACCAACGTTCAAAAACAATCTACTGATGTCGTATGCCGAATCGGAGCTCAATCGGCCAATTGATTATCGAGATATCATGGTTGCCGATCTGAAAAGCATAGTTTAGAGAAAAAGAGCGATTGAAGATGCTGCGTCTCAGCTGGGCCCCCCCCCCCCATACTCCTTATAATTTCTATAACCGAGCTAGTTTAATGACTTTCATTCAAAGGTTTTCACAGACGTCTTCAGAAAGGTTTGGAGAATAATAATAATAAACAAACAACGTTTTTCTTAATTTTTACCACTTTTTTATTAACTCGCTTTGCTTGTTGTATGTTCGTCTGTTCGGTGCAAATTTTGCAATCGACATTTTTGTGTTTTCAAACATCGACAGCTGATGGATATATCTCTCGCCTTGGTATAACGCACTTCGTCATGCTCAAACAAGAGCGATAGAGACTACCGTTTGTTTGTCTGTTCGGTACAAATTTTGCAATCGATTTTAAACAAACTTTCGAATGAGTTAGAGACTTGAAACTTTGAACATAGAACACAGACAAATAAACGGACAGGCAAGCCTGTCACAGAGAGAAAAAAGAAAAAAAGGTGAAGAAAATAAATAAATAAATAAAAAATAAACTACTTCAGTACAAGAGAATTTTGTTTAAAATAATAATAATAATAATATTAATAGCAAATAGTGCATTAGTGACTATTTCAACGATGGTCAAGGAGACAACCCCCCAACGAAACCGATACCTAGAGAAGGAGAAGCAAAATTTCATACCCACGAGACTAAAAAACATAAAATAAAATGATGAGAATTAAAAAAAAAATTTGAACCACGTCCTTAAAACGGCCCAAAAAGTATACAGATTCCTAACCGCATACAGATCCTCCTGAAAATTTGTGATTGCGGATTTTTAATGTCTATAAAAATACTTGTAAGTTTTAATACAAAAAACGTGCGGCACATGCATAGATAGTAAGGAGTGTAGGGAGTAACTGTCGTTGAGAAAACTCACACAACAGTTCATATCATTTGCAATCTAATAACATTGTTAGTGACTTAGGTGAACTATGCATGTGTTAGTTAAGTATTACATGCGCTCCACGTGTTTCATTTGAAATCTTACAAGTATTTTCATAGCTCTTAAAATTTCGCAATCACAAATGTTCAGGACAATCTGTATGCGGTTAGGAATCTGTATTGGATTATAAACCTGTATAGGGCTAGGAGAAATTATTTGATATTTTTTAGTCCGGTTTAAAAACGTGGTTTAAATGTTTTTTTACTTTAAATTCGCCTTAGTTTCGTAAACATCAAGAACGGTTGCCTTTTTGAAACGTGAAAATTATTTTACTGGGCCGCTTCGCCTCGGTGAGAGTGTACTGATAAAGGCCCCTGAGCACCATCCACTTCCCTAGCATGCACACCGTCGTCCCAGCAGTCTCTGCACCCAAGTAAAATTGTCCATGGAAAAGTTTCGGGAATTTTGTCCCTCTCGGTGTTCCGGATGTTGCGAAACTTGTTCCCTTCGTTACACCGAGTCTAATTAGAACAGCAGAGTGGTTGAAATGTACCGTACGTGTCGAACCGGGGCTAACATTGAAAGCTCCTGTCTTTCCTCTCACCGGTTCAAATAACGAAACGAGCCGGAAGAAATATATATGCGGTATCAAGATATTCACAATCATGCCGTGAATCTTTGGAGCATCCGCAAGTATGCCGCACGCTTCGTTGAATCGGACGTCGTTTGCGCCACACTGAGCTTATACTTTATACGTGGGCTTACACGAGAAAATAAATGAAAAAAATTACGGAGACCCAGGGCGAGAGATTTTGGGGCCGCGAAAAATTGGGCGTATGCGTCGACAGACGGAAGTTGCATTTTAAATAAATACATTCCAGCGGAAACGAATTTATGATTGTCCGATAAAATGTGAATAGAACATTTTAATAGGATTCTTCTTTTTCGAAAGTTCCTTCGAATGACTTCCCGGATTTTTATGCAAACCCAACTCTTTCACTTTCTACCCCACTCTTGTCATTTGACCATTCTCACAACAGTTTCGCAGAAACTTCCCAAAGTCTCGCGATCAATAGTAAAAACTTAGCCATATTCTCCAGATGTAACCAAACATTCCTCGGTTTCTCCTTACGAATTTATGGAACTTTAAAAATTTCCCGGGATCTGCACTTTATGATAAAACCCGTCTACCAATATGTAACGTTCAAAAATACCGCACGACTAGAGAGGCTTGATCTAGGTGCGTTCTGATAAAAAAAAAAATTGTCTTAATTTTCACGAGGGGCCGGCTATGAAGAGAGTATGTGATGTATTTAGACGTCGCCTGCTTTCTTTTATTTTCTTCCTCACTATCTTTCTATATCCGCCGCTGCAGTGCTCTCTTTAAGTGCTCATACATAGCACCAGGGGTACATACTACGGAGAGCTACTATATAATACGTGCAGGTACTATAATCCAGAATATATGTATATGTATATATATGCAGCAACAGAGCTATATTTTCTCCGTCGCACCCCCGAGGATCGTTGACACTTTACCTTCGCACACGCGTTAGTTGCTCTTTCTCTTGCCGAAACCTCTAACGTCAGGCACAATCTCTAACTATGAGCTCAGTTTTTCCGGTTCAAGCTCTTGCTCAGAAAATCTCTATTTCCGCTTCTTCGCACAATTTCACGACTCCCTATGATGGACAATGAAGAAAGAATGTGAAAAATATTTCTACGTGCTCATATTTTCTTACGACAAACTATCACGAAGTGCTGTCGCTACCAGAATCTTTTTTGATTGTGCGGTATATTGAGCAAAGCTATGTCGTAGCATCGAGTCTTTATTTCTGAAGCCAGTGAAGTAATAAAATGCCGACGGACGTTTAATATTAAGGTCTTGCCAGATGGAAAGCCGGGCTGTCCGGAAATTTGCCGACGGTTAGTTGCGCCAGCTATGAAAGTATGCTGTACCTTCGGGACGGGAAAACTCGTGTAGACTTTTAGTTTCAAAGTTGGAAAAAAAATTATGTTCTCAGATTCTAAGATTTTTTTATGATGTGAAAAATCTTGCAGACTTTCGCAGTGAGCAGAAAAACTCGTATCTGTTGGCATTCAATTTTTTTCGAATTACCATTCCCTGATGGACGTCAATAAGAAAATCCGCCGCACTCGATGCTGTTTCATCAATAAGAATGTTATTCATTCACTGTAAATAACGCAACCTTAATTATTTTTGAATGGACAAAAGATAGCATCCCCATTATATAAATCAATTTTTGTACAGTCACCATCGCAGTCATCAACGAGAAGTCAAGACATTTTGGCCGTCTTATTTTTATTGCATATTGCAATTACGACTGCCGACGATAAAGTACACTTCGATATCTCAATATGCTCAGCACTGATACATTTTCACGGCCACTTTTTGCGCACGAAACATTCACTTCTCGTATCAATGAAGCGTTACCGCCATACAGAGATATTGCCTGAGGATATATTTCTCAATCTGTTTCATCCCTCGTAGAAATTTTGATGGGGTCCAAACCAAGGCCCGTTCACCTGGCCTGACTGTCCCGGTAGAGCACTTATAAGGCCGCCTGAAAGGGCCCTACTAGAAAATGTAACGTTGTGTCACATATGAGCCTGACCTGTTTGCTTGATATGGCCCCTATCAGGTTGCCTGCACGGCCAAAAAAAATATTTAATTGACATACATCCTTTTTAAATCAAATTGTTCCGTGTCTCACGGCCTACTACGATCTTATTTGTTTCAGCTATTCTTTTTTAATATTATATATATTTACATTGAATAAGTAAAGATTCGGTTCGAATAAATTTTATAATTATTTGTTGTATCACGTCGTTGTATCATGTAAAATATGTCAATGAGTTAATATCATTGTGATAATTAGAGAGTTTTATCGAATAACATGCTATAGATCTTTCAAATTTAACCTTATATATATATATATATGTCGAATTTTACTAGTGGACCGAGGAATATTTAATATTTATTACAAATATATATTTTATTTTAATGTCGAACAGTTTAGTAACGAAGCAAAAAGAAAGGAGGGAATATTGGGATGTATTTGCTAGTGGTGTTCGTCGTTCAGCTTTCCCTTCTCGAGCTCATACGCGATGCTCGGCCAATTCTCATAAGCCATTCGAGGGCCAATATTGAGTGGCAATATCGAACCACACTTGTCACCCGAGGCTCGGTCGATGATCGGGCCAAGATCGAGTGCCAACGTTGGTAAGCTCGGCGTCGAGCTTCGGCCAATCATTGGCCACTACTGATCACCCTACATGGGTAAGTAGGGCCATTTTAGTATTGCCTAGTTTAGGGCCTGCCCACTTCCGGCCCGATCGGGGCTAGATCCGGGTGTCCGTAATAGGTGTTACCCTCATCGAACCCCGATCGCGGCGTGATCCGGATCAGGCTAACCCTAAGAAATTTCTACTCGGTATTTAGAGGTATTGGGAGCGAATATGTTTCATACCGTTCTGCACAAGTTGATCTACAACGAGCTCTCGGCCCACGTCGGTAACACGTGGCCTTTTACCCCCTCCCACTCGCTCTCTTTTTCTCTGGTTCCTCTTTCCTTACTTTGGAGAATGCGAAATAAATTGTTCTTCTAAGACATACAAGGAATGGTAGGTGCTTTCGTTTCTGGCGAAGCTGTGTGAGGAATTCGCTTTGACCACTGACGAGATACAAGGAAGAAAAAGGCAGGGTGAGCGCATGAGTGAGCGAGGGGGTGGATGAGTAGGTGAGAGGAAGAGAGACGAAGCGTTATATCTCGGAGAACCTTCCAGGTTTACCTCCGAGTACACAACTACAATGAATAATAGGATTCACCCGCTCTCCCTTCCATTCTCTGTCTCTTCTCCCTTTCTCCGTCCGTATTCCATTTTCTTCATTTCCAGCTTTGCCTTCCACGTCTGCAGCTTGGGGCGTTCCCATATCTGAAAGGCAGTTACATAACCGGCGGAAAAATGATCGGTTATTCGAGCCACCCTTAAGATAACAGTAATGAAGTCGCGCAAATCCGTGAGCACGATATAGAAAATCTTTCTGTGCTTGCTCAGGTCCCGCTCTCTCTCTCTCTCTCTCTCTCTCTCTCTCTCTCTCTCTCTCTCTCTCTCTCTCTCTCTCTCTCTCTCTCTCTCCCTTTTTCTCTCTCTCCCTCTCTATCACACGGGGGCTAAAAGCGTTTTGACGTTATTCACGCTACGAGATAACCGTTCTCCCGTATTCTGCATTTTCCACATCGCCAAATGCGAGGTGCGGCTTTGCTTTATTGCTTTAAAGAGGAGAGATCACCGAGGCTCGGATGAGCCTTTAGTGGCAAAGCTTTAAGGGACTGCATACATCTGGGACAGGGCCAATTGGAACGGCGGTGCAGGAATTCTGGCCAAGAATTTCTTGTCAATTCTCATTACTCGAGCGCTCATTTGTAACGTTTGAATGAATGTATGCTCGTATGAAGGTCATGAAGGACGGATCTAGACATGGGAGGAAAAAACAAATGTATGACAAAAAGTAAGATAGACTGCCAGAATTCAGAAACGTCATACTCTAGGAATAACATACTCCTGACATATTGCAAAAAGTCATAACCCAGAAACGTCGTACTCCCGAAATCTCACCGTACGATAAATTATAGTGCATTGACGTCAGAAGGCACTGATAACATCTCCCAATTGAATGAAAAATGTCGAGTGAAAGAAAAGATGGTGGTCTGGTGACAAATTAACGAACTAGTTCATTCAGACGTGTCGGAACAGACAACTTTGGCCCATCTTTCGGCCGAATATCAGCTTCCAGGCAGGGAGAATACAGGGAGAATACAGGCAATCTAGTGGTTTAGCCATTTTTTACTTCTCCATACGAGATGGAGTGTTAAGCCGTAAGCGCCGAATGCATCCACTGGAATAAGCGGTAATCGGAGGAAGCGACGTCTGAGGAATATGACTGGTGGAGTAGGATTTCCCAGTTCACTCTTTTCAAGTACTTCTTAACCGGTTGTGCAACATAAGGCCTGGCGTATCCATCCGACAAAATCATGCTGTCATGGCAATTCTACCATTCCGGTCTCTTCTCGTGCAGAGCTTCAAACGCATCAGCTGCAGTCGATAACGACCCCCAGTAATGGTTTTCAACTGTTTCAATAGCTTGTTATGCACAACGTCCCTTTATCTGGTTGTCTTTCCCGGTACTTGCTGACCATAGAGAAATCATCGCTTTGGAAGCGCCGAAACCACACTCCGCACGTTGTACTAGATTGGGCAGGCTCGACATACATTTCTTCTAGCAAACGATGCGTTTTTGCGGTCGATTTTTGTTGTTCGAAAATAATGGTATATAACTTCTCGCAAATGTGACTTGTTTGGCACAAAAGTTGCCATTGCAAAGACAATTAAACAAATTACGGTAACACGTTGCACAATCGTCACATATGGCTCTTTAGCACAACTCTGTAGACCTATCATCATGTGTATTGCCAACTTTTAACTCGAGAAAACAGTGTACCTGACGCCATCTATTGCCAGCGGGAAGTTTCACATGCTTCCAACTAATGATCGAATACTCGTCATTTTTTAAACGAAAAAGTACACGCAGTCCCTTCTAGCTGCATTGTAAATATCCTATACAAAAATCTATCCTTATCGGTTGCGCCATTTCGGAAGAAAAGAAGTCACAATTCCATTTCTAAAGTAGCCCGGGCCTTGTGGTGTACCATCTCAGATTGCTGCCGCCACGGGAGGAAGGCTTGATTGGAAGGGAAGGGACATTGGCCCTGAGATTTCGTAGTAGTAGTAACAGCTTGTGGTTCGGTATGTTGGCTTATTCCAGCTGAGCGAATCCTGTAGCCTAAAATCGTACCGGCGTGACCACAAGTTCACCACCTCTGCTGGAGGAGCAGCAACAGCGATTGGGGTAGAATATCTATAAGACGAATATCCTTAAATCGAATATTCATAAGTCGAATTTCCATAACCGAATATCCATAAGTACGAATATCCATGAGTCGAATATCCATAAGTCAAATATCCATAAGTACGAATATCCATAAGTGAGTTGGAGTAAAAATGAGTGCCACAAAAGGCGGGAGGTCGAGGAAAAGTGAGTATAGAGTAGAAATGAGCGCCAAAAACAAACCCAAACAAACTCATTTCTACTCGGTACTCACTTGTGGATATTCGACTTATGGATATTCATACTTACGGATATTCCCCTTATGGATATTCGACTTATGGATATTCAACTTATGGATATTCGACTTATGGATATTCAACGACAGTGTCAACAGCGGCTGCGTTCGGCTCTTTGTCCTCGTTGTTTCACTACGACCAGTTTATTTCGAAGTGTCATGTCGAGCGCTATTTTGCTCCCCCCCCCTCTCTCTCTCTCTCTCGCTCTTCTCGCTCTTCTCGCTCTCGCTCTAGAATGCAGCAACCCCGGGTCCCTCCATTGATTGACAATGTTGTTTGGAAATATTTACTGTCGAAAACGCGTTATTCAAAGGACGCAAAATTATATTTTGCACTTGTGCAGAATCATTTCTAAAACGAGTAACTTTGAAGGATATACAGGAAATCCAATCTTAGAAAAAAGAAGCCAAAATTTGATTCTCAAATGACTCAGATGTGAAGTGAAATTAGAACCATGAGAACTGGATGGATGACATTTTTTGTCGACCGAATATAAATCACGTAGTTCCATCTTCCTCGCAACATTTTTCATCAGAATTACGAAGAGTTTTTTCGCGCAAGGAAATGAGCACGTAGAAACGTCAATCTCGAAGCTTCCAATCGATTACTTGAACATAAGGCGAGACGTCGTTTACCACGACCGTACGCTTGTACGGTGTTCTAAATCCTCCACAGGAGGTTAGCCGTCGGCAGAAAAGTCACGAAGAAAATTCCACTTTGGCAGTGGAGTTCGAGACCGATTGCTGAATAGTCGTGCACGTATCTCGGTCGGACACTCCTCTCCGTTGATTCTCCAGCGGTCGTTCTCTCAATGCGAGAAAACCATTGACCTCGAATAACCCTCACGGCTTAGCGCAATAACCCCCCAGCGGCGTTCAGGCTTTAGCTTCGATCGGCTGTGACTGCCGGAGACAGAGAAAAAGGAAAAAAATGTTCTGAAGGATCGAGCGGGAAATAGAGAGGGTGAAAGAACCGAATACACCAAAACGAGATCATAGATCTGAAGGGAGGACGTCCATCAAATTAGTGCAAAAATAAATACTATGAGGCTTTTCTGACATATCACTTGGAATTTTATTGAGGAAGATCATCATATTTTGAGCAGGGATGGATTTTTATAAACGTCAAACAGTTGCTATTAAAACTGCCATGTGCAATGTTACGAACAAAAGTGACTGAATACCTCGTTTTTTGAAACCAGTTGGTCGTTGTGGAATGCGTTTTTTTTTAAATAAAATTGTTGTCACAAATGAAACGTAAGATTCCGCGCTGCGAAAAATTCTCATGAGTTCAAACGTGACATATTTGAATTTGGGCTCATGCGTACACTTTAAGTGTAGCGCCAACAACAGTGCAGTTAAAATTAACAGAAATAGACAAGTCGTCTCGTATGCGTACCGGTATGCGTGTCTACGAGCGTTTCCATGACTCCAGAAAATAGCTTTGTGACAGAACATCAAGTTAAACATGTTGGCCCGGAGAAAAAGACACAGCCGTAGCTAGAGAGGAAATGGAAAGAGCGATTTGATCCGAAGGGTACGAAAGACGCAAAAGGGTGGAAGCTCAAACGAGTGAGAAAGTTACGGAAGAGAGCCAAATTCCGTGAGGTTGACAAAATGTTCATATCAGGAGAATTCCCGTATATGTACGTGTACACATATAAGACGAGCGGTGACTTAGCTGTAGGGGTAAAAAATCCCGCACCCTCGTCGTTGCGATAAAAGTGGCTACCCTTTAAAATCATAAGATAATATCGAGTGCTTCTAACGGAATACATTTCCAAAGTATACGGTCGTCTGTCATACGTGTATATTTTTTATATACACTCCACTTCGCGACACTTAAAAAGGCTCCATAAGTGTTTCCACTCCGCAAGAAGAATATCTGGAAAAACTGTCACGTTCAAGAGTCACCCTTCCCTCCACCAAAGACGACAGGCAGAATATTGTGGAGCCCTCCATTGCTTTTGGCATCGCTTTCTTTCACCCCCGCACACACGAATACACACACACAGACATACATACATATTAAGTACTGACGGGAAAAGAAAAACACGGTATAAATATTGATTCGACGAAACGAGGGAATTGGTACATCCCCGAATAGCAACGTACACAGAGCGAACGTCAAGTGGGGCGATCAAAGATCGAATAGAAAATAAAAGCACTCTTCACAAAGCCCTTCTGTAACGACCGATGGGGGCGGAAAATTGACGAACAGTGCTGATTAATAAGTTATCCAGGTGCAGATAAAACGTGAGAATTGTTTCCTCGGGGGATCGTAATCTAAGATTGCAGTCGTAGAGTGATGAAGTGAAGCTGTTGAAGAACCCCTCTGTATTATTCCGAAAGAGTTTATGCGATCGTGATAGAGATGGCAAAACTTTTGAAGCTTGGTACAATACGAGATGAAGTGCCTTCTATAGCGGAGTTCTCAGAAGCTGATAGCGAAATGATTTTTGGCAGTTTGCCCAGTTGCCTCTGAACATATAGACTAAACAGTAAGCCATTCGGTTGGCATTGGTAGCTCCTGAAACACATACTTGTATTCTTCATTTCATTGTACTAAGAAAAATTGACACGTTAACGGGTATCGTATATTATTATCCATTTGCTCACTCCCTCCCCCACTTGCTTCATTTTTTGAGTTATCGTCATTAAATCACTCGTAAACACGTTTTTGTACATGGCTCAATATCTACCAAACAATGAAGAACTGCGATATTCATCTGCAAGAATGATCAAACTCGTTTGTCCGAATACGTTGTTACCATGTTATTTTAAAGATGTTCAGAATGTTTCCTTTCTGCTGTTAATATTCTCATGCTTCTATTTGTGATCACGATCTTGCGGCTATAGTGGCTAAGATTTTGTTCCACTTTTTAGATTCTGCCAAGTATGATACGGTGCAAAATTCTATGGCTAACGATCGTGGCTTCACTCTAGCATAACAGAGGTAAAGATTTTAAAAAAGGCGAGCCCATTTTTTTTCGAGATGCAAACATCTTGGAAAGCTGAATGTAAAATAAGAAAAGAAAAACCAATAATTGCTGGCGATTGTTGCCAATTTACACGTCCGTATCATCATTTCCTCAAATTATTTTTTTTAAAACGGTATCATATTACATCAACCTTTTATAAAACGGAAACTGTACAAATTTTATGTATGAAATCATTATCTATTTTTATTATATTCAGTAGTAAAAAAATCTTTTTGCACTACCCCATCAAGGCTCTTATAATTTTTATTCTATTTTCGTGAACACTTTCGCGCTTCTAAAATCCTCCTTTGCAGTTGAGAGTTTTAAGTGCAACTTTTTAATGCTGTTTATAGATAATTGCATTTTATCACACTGTTCCTACTTTTCATTCAAGATCGCCATCTTTCTCCTGAGACAGGAAATACTCTAATTACAGTTTTTTTCGATTGTGTCCTGGCTGAAGTGATAGTTACAGCGGGTACAGAAATACGAGATTTGAGTTATTTAAAGCCCGAGATTTCAATAGAATCGGACCATCGTGTTTGCTGCCTTTGATCGAGTGCTGCCGGGTGAAGTAGGGTAGGACTAAAGTGAGGACTGGCGTCTCAATAACGTACGTAATCTGAATAATGTAACACACTATTACATGCAGACCTCAATCCGTATACGCAGCCATCACGAACATGTCCTTTTTCCTGACACTGACATCGGTACTTTCTATAATGCTAAGCGATCTGTTTTTTAAAATACAATTTTTTGTCACGTGCAAGGGTGATCAGGGTCAAAACTGCAATTGCAGAAACTTCGTATCACAAGATCATCAAACCCTAATAAGTTTGAGATCTGATACATCAACGTCGAAAATAATCTGAAAATTATCCGACCACAACCAATTCAACCTGCAATATCATTTTTGCAATATTCCGGAGCTAGAAAAGAAGTATGTCTTTTCTTTTCGCGAACACGTGTACTTCAAGAGAGAGCAAAAGTTCATTAATAAAATACGAAGTCGATATTTGTCTGACTCAGGGAGAAATTGGCTATATGTGCGCTTTTTGTGCGAATAAGATCGATGTGCCAAATAACACGCGCGCCCTTCATAAAGTACGTATATGTCACGAGTGCGAGAATCGCGACGGGGAAAAGCCGAGAAACGTCGTGAAGGAGAGCTAAAACGAGATTATCTACGTGCCCCGGTTCGGCATTTGCGACGGAGTGGCGATAGGGCGAGATCCAGAGGTTTTCCCGAGAGGTGTCGTAAAACTGACTACCCGAATGCTCCAGATATCAACTCTTGTTTACAAAGAGAGCAAATAAGCAATAAGACGCAAGAAAATAAGTCACGTGATCTGGGAGAAAAATATACGAGAAATAACGTGGGAGGGCACGATGTACATTTTTTAAAGGGTCCTGAAAACACGAGCTCTCTCTCCCTTTCTTACAGGATACAGGGATGACTCTCCTTGAAAGAATAATTTGTCTCTGTGATCTTTTTTTTTATTCGCCTTTTGTACTTTTCTCGAGTAAGTGCAGATGTATGGACGTCGGGCGAGAGTACCGTAATGCATACGGCAAGGTAATACTCGAAACACGAAAACGAGATTTTAGATGGCGCACTGTCTCTCCGTCTCGCCTCTGAATATTTAATTCATGCGTTCTCGGTTTAGCCACGAGTGTATAGGGGCTAAGCTACAACGACGAAAAAAACACGGGAATACGATCTCGTTTCCAGCCCCCTGTTTCCACATTTCATTGGCCGTTCCTCGAGCACGCTACGTACTCGTCCGAAAGCCACTCGCTGCGGCTCCATCACGGATCCATTCTGTCTCGGCTTCCACTTAGCATTTTAAATATTCACCGCGCTTTTGAGTATGTGAAGCGAAACTGAAAACAAAAAGATATACATTTTCATGATCGAAAATGGGAAGAAAAAGAAAAATATCCCCGGCGCAGAATAATCTGCGGTTCGAATCAAAATTCAGACATTTCCTGTAGTGAATTAACTCGAACAACAACCATGGGAATCGAGTGTGGAGGGTGGCCGATGTTGGCGGTGAAGGCGTTGAAAAAATGAGTGCTCTGATGAGCTATACACACTCGGCAGGATGCTTCGACAGGGAGCAGATAAGGGAAAATTTATATGAGGCCGTGGATGGGCGAAAATGACCCTCCCTCTTCCGTGCTCTCTTGCATTTTATGGATTTTTATCATTATCCAATGTCTTTTTTGATAACCGAGGTCGAAAGTCTGTGCTAAGAATTCTCAAAAACGTCGGAGCAATTTCGACAGCCAAAATTAGGCAAAAAAAATGAGCAACTAAAATCTCGGTTTTCCGTCGATCTAATTTCTCGAATGGCACAAGTTTCGTGATAAAAGCAGCATTTACGAAAGAAATAAAAATAGTCAAATTGTCGATTTCAAAATAATATTTTTATACGCAACTACGGGCCTAAAGTTACAGGAAGCGAGTGTCTGAGGTCATCGCACCAACAAAACAAATTGCATGATGAAAAATCGAGCTCGGATTAAAGTTGCTAGTATCTAAGGAAAATACCGCAATAATCTAGTTTCGAAATTGCACCTTCTCGGACGAAATTTCAAAGAGGAATATCGAGGCAATCGGCGAGACGTGGTTATTACTCATTTTCCAACAACTCTAGATTCATTTCGATAAATTTGCGTTCATGATGATACGTATGTCAATTATCCTAGCACACGAGAGAAAATTACAACCAATGAGAATAGCAATAATTGCGCACTGACGATCCACCTAACTGCGTGCTTGTTTCTAAAACGGAAGCTTTAAAAGCTCGCTCGCATAAGGTACACTTCTCGTGTTAACTAACTGCAAGGGAACATTGTAGTTATTTCCTTGACAAGCTGGCTGGTTTTGTATGGTATACAAAAAGTTTCCAGTTTGGCGGTCCTTGGATATTTGGAGAAACAGCGGAGTACGGAACTTTCGAGCTATACAAGCCGAACGGCGTTAAACTCTAAAGCTCTTCCCATTGTTCGATACCTGGAAGCGCTTTCTCGTGTTACCACAGAAACCGACAGAGACTTGTGGTCACGAAATCGCTATGGAAGTGAGGGGAAACCTTGTCGAACCTTTTTTAAGTAATTTAGAAATCAGCTGGCTGAGATGATGTTTGCAACAATAAAAATGTACAATTTTTCTCATTGGCCATCACAAACTACATTTTCCATTCCAGAAGTCAATTAGGAGCAATCGATAATTATCGAGCACTTTCTTCTAACAGATGACCAAGAAACTTATTTATTATGCATTATTCATTTTAATGCTGCCTAGAATTTATTATTGACTCCTAATGTCGATTTTCGTCGCATTGCTTACACTTTTTGTTCAACATCGTCATATTTAAAAGATAAAAGACAACATAATCATCAAGCTGCTACTGCCTGCGTTTATACGTCGATATTTATCTCGATGATCCAAGTTATTGGTTCATTTCTCCTCTCGTGACGCTTGGAATGCAGGTTTTGCGATGTATCGGCGAATACGCGACCACCCCTATGCTGTCCTTACACCAGCCTATCTTCGGCTCGCAGAGAAAGACAAATTTCCTAGCGAAAATAAATCATGAGAGAATGGGAAACTACGAATCAATGATGTGCATAGTACGCATACGTACGTATTTACGCTTGTATATGAAATCACTGCAACGGTAACTGTGGAGAAACGAGGCAACCAGAAACAACCAGCAACGGGCATAGAGCAATACGTTTTACTCCACTTAAAGTTTTAATTCAATTCTCCTCGTCTCCGTGTTTCCATATTGTTGATTAAAACTCAAAATACTTTCTGAGGTTTCATAATAATTTGGAACTCAATTAACATCTCCGTGAAATTCATTAGGGCCAAACGATGTTTTGAGAAGCAGGTGGATAATAAAATTCTTAAATCGATCAGCTGACGACACAAGTGAAAAAAGAAAGCAAAAATAAAACCTGTTTTGAAGTGAAACAAAGAAAATGCGAGATGGCTGAAATGCCCCACGGGGCTTTCACGAGCAGTCCACCGATGTGAATGAAACAAAAATGAAAATTCGTCTAATGTAAAGCGATGAAAAATCCACTATAGAAGTAGTGAGAAAATATTAAATTAAAGGGTGAACCACCCCTGCATATTCTTTTTCCTCACCCCATACTTAGAAAGGTTGCATGAAAATGAATAAAACCGGTATCATTTTGAAGGAGGAACAAAATTCAAGTTTACGTCTTTTTGCCTGTTTGCCGGACAGCAAACTTAAGCGGGTGAACTACCCATTAAATGACTTTATTCATCACAGTCGTGCTTGCTGTGTTTCAAATGTTTCCACTGATTCAAAATATGCCTACAAGCTAGAACTTAATGTTTTTTCATGTTTCCAAATTATTACGTTCGTCTTAATGGTAAACTACCCCCTCTGACAATGAGTTTCTTTCCATTCGCAGTTCCAAGAAAATGTCCACTTATATCGTTGAAGCTGCTACCATTTCATCGGTAATGGGTATTTTATGTTTGTGTATGCTTGCATATTAATATTCAACTTTCAGAGCGGCACAGGCAGGAGGGTGGATTGTGATTTCTACTCCTTACTCATAAAACTTATAGTTTCGTCTCAAAACACTTCCGTCTCTAACTCGCACGTCCATTAAGCATCTCATCGGACATAAACATACACTTTTATTATAACTTTCATTATAATATTTTACAGAATAAGTTTTGAGGCCGGCTTTGTATATTTCGCAACGATGATACGCCTGGACCAAGCAACAACTTCCGTAGCCAACGAGGTGCTTTGTTTTCGAGGATTATATACTTTATTATTTTACCGTTAATTCAATTAAACATATTAATAAAACTGACAGTTTCATAATCGGTGAAAAACATTTAAAAAATGTATTTTTACATATTTAATTCGGTAGTTATATCAGGCCCCTTTATTAATTAATATTACTTGGAAAAATTATGACAGCCATATGCCACCACTTAATTTTCTTATGACATATACTTTTTGTTCATATGATAAATATCAACAACTATGGCTCCGAGCCACGCGCGTACCAGCGCGTGGCTAAGCAGTCACCCATACAAGTACTGATTCCAGACAACGCTGCTTAACACGAGATATCATCGGAGCCGCACACCGACTGCAAGTCTAGTAAAGTCAGTTGAGGAAACGGGCATTGAAAAATACGAAATCTCGAATTCGTCCCATGATTGGCAATTGTGCAAAGTATCGCGGGATACATCACAAATGCGCCAATGAAATGTTTCATTAAATTTCCCTTTACACTGGCAACGTTGAAAAAAATGGGTAAGAGAACGTACTAAAATTGACGAGGAACCAAATAAACTTCATAGTCGTCTGCAAACTTTTATATTGAATTGGACCGGAAATCTGCTGAGGTTCATCGCTAAAAAACGCTGGTGGAATAAACGTCTCGGGATCAAAACCTGGCGCTTCGCTGCCGTTACATTGATTAGCCTCCAAGCACCCGCGCTATTTTTACACCCATCTGTGCTATTATTAGAGCGTATAGATCGTCGAGTGCAACATTGAGCCTAGTCAATCACTATGACGAGTTTACTATCTGGAGTAGCTTCGATGTTTGATGGTACTGTCGCCATAATAATAACTACTTGCTGCATCGTAGGTACCATCGAAGTTGGTTGCTCTCTCTCTCTCTCTCTCTCCCTCTCTCTCTTCCTCCTCCCCCCTCCCCCTGTGCGTCTGTCAATAACAGTTGTAACATATTTCAACACGAAGCTGGAAATTGCGAATGCATTCGCCGATTGTAAAATACCCAGGATTGGACGTGAGACGTGTATTGAATGCCCCACGAAACGTTATTAAGAGCTGTCAGAAACCTGAAATTTTTATTATACCAGGCTCAAAGTTTACATGGTATCGGATGTCTCCTGATAGATGTGTTTCGAAATTCCCGATCCCCATATGACCGACCCACTTTAAACGCGTAAATTATAGAAACAATGGAAATGATATATGTTCGTTTCTTGCGCATGCGAAGTATCGAGGGAAGAAATCGAAAAACACGTAGGCAGAGAGACCCCCCTCTCTCTCTCTCCCTCTCTCTCGTTCTCTCTCTCTCTCTCTCTCTCTCTCTCTCTCTCTCTCTCTCTCGCTCTCTCTCTCCGTCTGCCTAGATAAGTCAGAGCCACACCACAACGTTGTATTGAATTTGTATTTTTTGTATTGAACAATTTGTATTGAGCAAAAGTTAATTCCACGATAATTAAATAAAATCTTTAAGCATCGTTTCATGGATTCGTCTCCCGTCGAAAGATTATGCCGTTACTAAGTTTTTGCCCAATCGACTAATATGCAATTGACCCTTGACCCATTCTTTCTTTCCGCCCAGTAAGCAGCAATTCGCCGTTGTAGTATCTCCTTGTCGTCACTTGATCTTCGATTGGAGATTAGGAAGAGCACCACTTAACATCATTGAAACTCTCCTGAGTCAGCAATAAAGAAGTGAGAGCTTCGTGACAATCGAAAGCCCTCCGTATCTCTTCGTATAAAACCATTTCAAGTCATCCCTAATTATCGTATCGTTTGCGCTTTTTTCTCTCCTTCTCAACACTTCTCACGGTAATTTCGATCTTCCTTCTTACCGAATCCTAATTACGGTAATTGGCAACCTCACCAATATTTTCTTCACTTTCATTTCAATATTGTAGCTTTTTCATAGGTTGTTTTGTGAAAATGATGATCAATACAATTTTTTCCCCTTTATCAAGTAGCGCAATTTTAGATAGAGAATAGACCGACAAAAGTTCCAAAAATCATGGTTATTATCTGAGTTTCAATTGTGCCTGCAAAAACGCATATATCGATAAAAACTACTAATTCAATACTATTAGTACAATTGTAATCTCTTGGTCTCGGTCTCACTTTTTCTCGCCGCATTCTTCAAAGTGGCATTAATTTAAAAGATTTGCCGTTTTAAATCGTCCTTTTTATAGTGTATTTTTTTGTACTTGTTGGGATTTGAGTTAGCTGCAAAGAGATTCCACAAGGGATACTCGAGAGAAGACGAATTTATTCAAGGCACACACAGTTATTATTTTTCCGTATCGTGGGAAACGAAAACAAAAAAAAACAAAAGAAAGAAAAGAAAAAAAACAGGATACTAGGTGACACGTTCAAGAAGCGAGGAGGCTACTGTACTATTAACAGTACTATCTGTACCTTTGCGAGAATTACGTGAAACGAATGCGGGTCGGTTTGCTTCAACCACGTGGTTGGGACCCCTGGGTAAATGTACTGTCCCAGCCTTTGAGTTTGAGCGAACCGCCTACGTAAAGAGGGAGAGAGAGAGAGAATTTTTCTTTTGTTTGATTTCGCCCATGGCTGTTTCTTCTACGATTTTTCGGAGTAATTTGCAAGTGCGGAACTCTTGAACGCTCGTGCCTTTGACCTATAAAACTAGGTGTTTAATCGAACAAAACAATATTTCACAAAAGAGGGAATCACAAAGAGCATTAAATAAATCGTACATTTTACAGGCGTTACTCGACTGAGCTCCATCTATTTTTATTCCGTAATTCCATTTTGATTCTTAATTATTCGCTTCCTTTTCCCAACTGCCGTGCTGCGCTATCTTTCTAATTGCTATATGCCCAACCCAGCTCAATAATTCTTTGTTTCCTCGCTCCTGTTTTATTCGGCCTTATCATTATTTCCTTTGCAGCTTTTTTATTCCACCAACCTTCATTCATACCGTTCCACTAACTTTTTCATGGAATTACCATGCTAACGTTGTGGCATACTGCGTTTCTCTTATGCAACATTCAATGTTTTCACTGGGAGTCAACTAGTATCAAGAGAATGCGTCTAATTCGAAGATATTTGTCGACTTGTTTGGATTACCATGGATAGTTTTAACAATCGGTCTATTTCTCAGTAGCCCATCAATAAAGTGGCACACTCTGTCACTGGATTCAGTAATCCCTGCAAACAAGTGCCCTTTTTTGTAACAATGACAAAAAGCGTAACGCCATCTTGAACCAATATTCCAAATATTTCTATGTCAAAGCATCTTCGTCCCCAATCAATACATCGATCTTCATTTAAAAAAAAAACAGAAAGAAGTGGAAAAGACTGATTTATAAGAATCCAGTCTGGTGGAGAGATATCCAAGTAATATTTAGGTGAAACTGTTCATTCTCGTTCGTTCTCACAGAGCCGAGAAAACGTAGTCGAGGTCGGACGTATATAAAATTGTTCGAAACGAAGCGCCGGATCCACGATAGAGTGCATTCATCGGCGAGAACCGCCGCGGGTGTATGAGAGGAGAAAAGTTAAGCGTTGCTAAAAGGTCGACAGAATTTCGGGAAACGGATATCGAATCGCCAGCCATAGCTCATGAAAGAATGGCAGAGACGGCGGGGGAGGGAGACAAGCCCGTATAGCGCACTGCCGGGTGACTATTCCCAAGGGATGAGAGATATCAACTGGAGAACGAAGAGCGAAAAATGAGACGGACATTCGACTCCGCTAGCCATCAATGCTGTAGGACAAAAAATGGAAAAGGCACCCCAGTCTTCAACCCGCCCATAGCTGCATCAATTGTTGCAAATCGTTGCGTTTTATTGCAGGCTGAAAGATCTAAAGAAGAATATTACAGGGTTGTCATCGTTGCTCTTTCTCTTTCTCTTCTCATTTTTCTTTCTCGCGTACCCTCCACGATAGAATTTTTTTCGCACGACTCGAGAGCAAGCAAGACTTCAATATCTCTCGTTCAAGTTCATATGGGATTATGTCTGACGAAACTATCGTCTCCGGCAAAACATCTGCACTCATACAGCGTTTGCAACAAGGACTAAAGCCACTGGAGCTGTGAAAAAGACTAACTTTAACCTTTTTTTACTGCAAGGAGAGCAGTAAAATAATGAATTCGATCACTTTATTATACATAGTTCGAAATTGGAATTTTTTATTTTTTGATTGAATGGCAGTCAGAGTCCAAGTCCACAGAGTACCTGGCGTGCAAAGTGTTCCGCGGCCAGGAAGATTTCTCCCGTACTTTTCAATCTACGAAAAAACCATAAAATCTTCCAAATATATACATAAACTATGGAACTACGTACAGGAATTAGAAAATACTTTTTCTCAAAATGCAGTGCAGATTTGAATGAAAACGCTAATTTTTTAGCCATATATCACATTAGTAATCTTCTCTTCTCTATACCCATAAATGAAAGTTTATCTGTGCACCGTAGATAAACTCCCGAACCACTGGTCCAATCTTGATGCGGTTTTCACCAGTGTATATTCGTCGGTGCCAGTTTTAAGCGCATCGGAAGTGTCACCCACAAAGAGAAAAAAAACCAATCGAGAAATTGTGAACAAAGGCGGAAACGCGAACCGAGCACGGAGCCGTTATGAAATTGATTTAACAATCCCATTTGTTGTCATATAATTCCGCGGCTGATGGCCAAGGCAAAGAACGAGCGGGAAAGTCCGATCTCGTCAAAGGTTACTTGCGCCCTGTTTGCATTTAATTCCACCGCCTCGACAGCAAACTGGCGTAATAGTCAATTCGTATGTGCCGTTTTGTCATGAATATGCATGCGTATCTATGAAAATATCATTTAGAAGGAACCGTTTAAAAAAGTCTTTGTTTTTTACGATCTCAGTTTTATTCAATTACCGGTGATCGTCCCGGACAAAAGGTGATCGACGGACAAAGTCTAACGCTGCATCTACCCGGCTATTTATAATACGTGCTTTTGAATAAACCAAAAGTTAGCACAGGCTATAGATGGCATGGATAAATTATTTTTTCGATTTCGATGTTAATTACTTCCGACGTTCTTCGGAAATCTTGAGGTCTCTTAAAATATAAATTGTTTCGACTCTTCCTAAAGTTAGTACCAGCAATTCGTTAGTAATGTTGTACTGAGACATTCCAGCCTACTAAAGGGTGTCCCAAAACTCACGCAAGATTTCAATTTTGCGACATTTGTGCGATAAAGTATTGCCAACGAAAAAAAAGACGCCATGATAGCTGACAGTTCAGAGGTACTCAAAAGGAAGCGCTACACGAAAGAACAACGCGTTATTGTAGTTGAGAAATATTTTTTAAATAATGAAGGTTTAGCAGCTACAGTTCGCAATTTTCGTACACAATATGGTCGGTGATATAGCTTTATCAACTGTGGGGAGGTTAAGTAAAAAATACAGGGAGACCCCATCAATTAGTGATCTCATACATTCTGGCCGTCCTTCAAGAAGTCATTCAACGCAAAACATCGAAGCAGTTCGTGAGAGTGTGCTGAGAGTCCAGGAGCATCAATTCGGCACTGTGGGCAAGGATTGGAAATTTCGAGAAGCTCTCTACAGCGTACTCTCACGAAAGATTTGCATCTTCATGCAAATGATGGCCGTGAAGGCCATTTGCCCGATAGGCGATTCCATACATAACTCTATACTGTTTACTTTATGAATCAATAACAAATTTACCATTTTTTATTAAAAACCTGTATTTTCTATCAAAATTACTTCTCGCGTGTATTTTGGGATATCCTGTATATCATACTTTGATCAAATTGAGACTCAAGGACGCAAATATCTTCCTGAGGATATCAACATAATTTTATTGGACAAATTCACGTCAATATTTACCTACCGAGATTGCAAAATCAACTATTCGGATCATGTTCCTTCGGAACTTTGATGGTATCGCTTTTTTCCACTCAAACTCAAATGAAAAAACAACGGTGGACTGGATGCATTCAATCGGTTAATCCGGACGGAACGAAACCGTCCGGATTAACGAGACACCGATAATTTATTTTTTGTTTCCGATGTGCCGTTGGGTATCCGTGTATTTTTCATCTCTGCCAATCATATAGGCTAGCCGGATTGTTCAGTTCCAACACATCGACGATCGAAAGGACGCGATGTTTGATTTGACGATCGAACCCTGGTTTTGCTTCAGTTCACACGATATTTATGCAAATAATGGGGAACACAAAAAAAATCTCAAATGGAATCGCGGCAGTAGCGGAAAACGTACAGGAATTCTCCAGTGAATCGTGATCCGCACGGCGAGAACATCAACCACTGATGAAAATGGACTATCCCAACTCGTGTATTCAACACCACGCTTCGTCGACGTGTCAAACTGCAACCCTTTGTACGAGTATGTGAGCGCTTCATTTCATGCTGTGTTTCGTTTTTTCTCATCTTTTTATTCGACTCTGTTCATCGAGAGGAATTTAGTTGTTCCAAGCTTTCTGTGAATCTACACCGGAATGCAAAATTGATGGACCCACGGTGAATCACGCCTGGTTAACTCAACTATTCGACTCGATCTTCCGTGTAATATATTTCATGGTTGGTTGAGACTTTCGGTACCGTAATAACGGAACCCCCGCCCACTCTCTCTCTCTCGTATCCGGAGGAATTGTGGAAAATTACGACGACACTGGAAACTTGCATTTGCGGAACTATACAGAACTGTCCGACGTTCGAACGAAAAACAAATCACAAAAATGTTTCGCTCGCAGAACGTACTTGCTAGGTTTGAATTTCTTATTTTTAAGTACAACGTTGAGCAATGAGGATACACCGATATTTATGCTCAGAGAGTTCTTGTACGGCATAGGAATGGCCAGTAAAGTATTTCTCACATATTTTCTTTTACTGACTCTGTAGTATTCAAAACAGCGGAAAAAACCTGATCCAAGTCCTTTTATTATTCTTATCCATGGCTTCTGAATACTGAATTTTTACAACCGAGTTCACTTTATTTCACAAGGCTCTATTTTACATTATTCAGATCTAAAATACTCCCTCGTGATTTCTTTTATAGGAAGAGGTCCAGTCCTTGGCACGAAGACATTGTCGCCGTTGTGCGAAATAGATAACTCTTCGAAAAAACACGAAACTCTGTCCCAGACGGCAAGCACACAAGTGTGAAAACACCGACAACGCTTTAAGATGTTAAAAATACGAAAGTAGTGGGATTCGATTAAATTAACCAGAAAAACGATCTCCCTTTCCGAATCCACGTACGAGTGCTATCCAATAGTTTAATTAATGCATCGAGCGGCTCGATAAGGCCTCGGTATAAAATTCATTACCGGGAAAGTAGCATCTACATGAAACATAATTATTCGATGAGGGTCAAGAGAGAGAGAGAGAGAGAGAGAGAGAGAGAGAGAGAGAGAGAGAGAGAGAGAGAGAGAGAGAGAGAGAGAGAGACATTCACTGTGAAGGAAATTCATCTCTCACGAGAGCTGACCCAACACGAATAACTTTCCCAAGTGCGCTTGGTTTTCTGCTTCGGCATTTCAGAAATATTATATCGATCTATCAGCTGTTATTAGGGCATTCTTCAATATTCATACGTTTAAGAAAGCATTCCATCAGAAAAGAGCGTGCAACGTTAAGTTGTAAATTGATTTCCGACGGTTTTGGAATACTGAGGCAAAGGCAGCATGAGCTACCGTTCCGTCAATTTTTGCTATTCGGGGCACTCGATTTTTCCAACAAATTACATATTTTGCTGAATGCTAAAAGCATCTTGGCAGCACTTGATTTGTATCAAAATGTGCTATAGAAAAGGTAATAATTGCATTTTGAAAACCAAGCTCACCTCAAACTCGTCCCGGAGACGTTTGCACCAGAACGATACTCACGTACGTCATCAGATGTCGCATTGAAAACTTCATAGATTGTACTCGAAAGATTTTTTCTCAAACCATATATAGGAAAAATATTTTGTATAAAAAGTATTTATGTATTTAATATTAAAATATTATAGCCTCGTAATAATAGAATATTACTCCGAGGAATATTTGAGTGCCACGGTAAAAATAGCACTGTATAGTCGAAAAGTATATTTTAACCCATTCTATCAATGGAACTGTGCCTGACAGCACATTTGGTTGTTTTGCGGACGATTTTTTATGGAATGGTCCTCGAAATGACGTTCATATCAATTTGTTATGAACGTCATTTCATTCATATCAATATGCTTAAAATTATCGAAATGACGTTCATATCAATATGCTTAAAATTATCGAAATATGATTTTGGAAAAACCGAGGTTCACAAGATACTGGATATGAGAAGAACTGGCTACTCTGAGGGCGAGCTGTGAAGTTGAATATGACCCAGTGTGAGTTTTCGTATTTCATTAATTTCAAACCTTCTTTTCCCGGGGCTATAATAAAAGGGTTTATCGTTATTCGAGGCTTTATTTCGAGAAACGGCTGTGAACGTGATTCAACGCGTGGATTTTGAAGTAATGAGAAATTTCTCATCCATCTCTCGTGCTCGAGAACATAGGGATGTACGATAGCACCGTGAAGTGTGGGCTGCCATATACAAATACATACTAAACGACTTATATCAACTGTATGTGATCGTACCCGATCGGAGTAGGAACGTTGCCGTTTGATATCGATTTCAAAGCCTCGCCGGTAGGTAGACGCCGAGTATCCCACTCATCTCATGTTGATGTACTCTTGTGAAACATCAAACGCATTCACCACGACGGAAAACATTGGTTACACTCAGCGAAGTGTACACAGTGCTTCTAGAGAGCTGGCATGCGGATTACGTCTCATCGCAGGGGCACATCTTCATAAGAGTTATACGCATGTACGAGTAGAATATTTGGTAAAATCCGCACGCCATTTCATACGGCAAAAAATACGCTTTCGTACAGATCGCTGCATCGATCGCAAAAGAGAGTAGAAGGAAAAAAAGATTCGCTTTGCAGATTGCCAATTTCTCTGACTTCCTGTCCCAGAAGCCCTGCAGTCATGAAATAAAAAAATAGTCTAGGTATAAGGAAAGTGTAGTAGGAAAAAAATATTCAACAAAGATGATCGCACGCTTCGACATTTAAGGGGGTAGATTCCTTTAGGCAGTCGAAAATAACCGAATTTTCAAGATTTTTTGTGTCGAAACTTCATTATAAACATTTTACGTACATATTATATATGAGGTATTCCACGTGAATCCGGTGGACTTTTTCCCTGACCGCCGCCTATTCGATCAATTTTTTTTAATCTGATTCCATTCACTCTCGAAGACACCCTGAATTTTTTTACATTTCTTCGAAACAACCTTTAGTCAACAAAACATTTTTTTTTTGAAAAACAAAAAGGCCCCGATTTAAAAATCCGAAAAAAATCCCAAAAATGTGTGATTATATGTAAAAAATTTCAAGCTATGACCCGTAGTGGAACTATGATTTTTTGTGTGTTTTCTAAGCGATTAATGTTTTAAAAATCCGAAAACTTCAAGAACCGCTTACTTCGGGCGGATACTTAAATATTTTGATCCCACAATGAATTTTTTTGGCCGTTTTTAAATAACCAAATCCCAATTCTGGACCTTGAACAGTTAACAATCAATAAGTTCTGGTATTAAATTCAATTGGAGTCGTCTTCAGCACAGAAGAAATTATACCTCCACTGCGGGTGATAGCTTGAAAATGTTTACATATAATCAGGCATTTTTCGTAATTTTTTCTGGGTTTTAAATCGGGGAGTTTTTTTCGGAAATTTTTTTTTTTCGACTAAGCCGTGTTTCCAAAAATGTAAAAAGGATTTAGGGTGTCTTTTAGAGTCAATGGAAAAGATTTGAAAAAAATCGAATTGGCGGGGGTCAGGGAAAAAGTCCACCGGATTCACGTGGAATACCTCACATACATCGTTGAATTTTCCAAATTTTTAAAAATAATCTTTTTTCAATATTTTTAATGGCGATCGTATGGTACTTGCTTCAGAGACGATTGCCACCTGAGTTAGTCAACAGTGTACAAACTAGTGTACAAACAGAATCATCTGAAACAAAAAAATAAAAATGCTTTTGTGAACGGAGATGTTTCTCGAGGTAACCCCGGGAGGATTCTTTTTTCTATTTTTCTATTTTTCGTAGTAGTTGGGAGTCAAAAAACCGCTTTCCGCTAAAAAAATCGGCTAATTTGTTGTTGTAAAATTAATAATTATTTTAAAAAACAAAAGCGCTCCCGAAAATGCCTGGTGGATTATGTGAAGAAGTACTGTACAAAATTTCATAACGATTGGTCCAGTAGATTTGGAGTTATGGTGTACACGGACTTCAAAGATGACAAGTTTCAGAAAAACGCTTTAAAGTTTTGCACACTGGAAAATTCAACATAAAACTCGATAATTTTCTTATACTCACACAAAGTCATCAATGCCAGGTCCGTAGAGCAAAAACTTTCCATCAACATGATCTAGAGCATCTTTTTGCATTTGTCTACGCAAAACTCTTCCTTCTTTACTGGCGTGCGCCGCTTGCTCCTCTGCTCTACTAATTCGCAACTCGTCAACGGCCTGGAGCAATGGACGCTCAAATATTCATAACTTCGTCCATTTTGCTCCGATTGACTTGAAATTCTGACACAATATTCTTGAGGTATTATGCATTCATTTAAAAAAATTTTTAAAAAAAACAAAAACAAATATTAATACCTTACCGCTCCCTTAATGAAGAAGTATCTTTCTACAATAATTTTAAGGAGCTTTAGGTCCACATAGACGGTAATTTTTCTATGTAAAAGTGTGCAAAATTTCAAAAGGCTCGATCGAATAGTTGTTTAATGATTTCGTACGAGGTTCACGAGAAGCGGTTTTCATGAAAACGCGTTTAACAATTCAAGACTTAAAAACGTTGTGACTTATTGACCTACTGATTAATCTGCAATTCAGGGGCTATAAAAAAGGCCCTCAGCTCTCTCTCGTGGAGATTATTTTCGGCCATAAACTTTCCTTTACGGTATGAAGAGCTCTCCCCCTCAATATTTTTTCTATCGGAAAATACAACGCGTTTGTATAGTCAGCTTTTTCTTTAGTATTTTTAATTGACTATTGACTGGTTTCTTCTTTTACTTCAGCGACAGTCAAACATCGAGAATTCGAATCGCGAGTACGTGAAAATATCGGGAGTAAATCCCATGTAGGTGGGCCCATTCGGTCAGTATCGTCTGATTCAATGTTGAAATGACTCCGATGGAGGCAGTTTTATCGATAGCCATGATAGCGCGCTGTCGATTGTTGGATTGGTATAGAGGACTACCAGACAGTGGATGTGGATCAAGCAATAATTCACGCTCCGCCATTCGACGTTCACAGAACCCATTTGCGTACGCGTGATCCAAGATTGTTTATTTATAATTTAACGGTATCGGTGCGATCGGAGCTTTATATCAGCTGTTATCGGGGCATTCAATGCCGTTATCGGGAAAGTATATGAGGCAAATATCGATGGATATTTATGACGAGTACTATCTCTCTCCCTCCCTTTCTCGCGCGCCCGGCATCGCTAGACCTATTTATGGTGCCTCGTAAAAATGTCCGGATATTAATATCATTGGAATTTTATCCGCGCGGAAACGCAATAAATACGCTGCGTGCAAAACTCGCAGCTGGAGCATTGAGGTTGTGCTGCAAGGGAATCGTCGGCGACGTAGACACTCCGCGATATAACTGTAAAGTGCAAGGAGACCCTGTAACAAGCCATCAAGAGCACACAGGATTCGAGAGAGAGAGCGAGAGAGACAGGAAGGAACTTCTAATTGTAGAAGATGCTCAGCGAGCTCTCGGACCCTCTTGTCCTTTCTGACCTAGCTCGCGCACTGCATTTCCATGGAATTCTGTACGTTTCAACGTATGTCCCGGTCATGAGTGCTCCAGGCGGCATATACCTCGATATCTTAAGCATGATAAATAAAAAGGGTGCTCTTTCCTCCCGAGGGAAAGAAGAAGCGAAAGAAGTGGAGGCAACTTGAACGATATGGAGACCATGAAAAGTAAGAACTTTGGCAAAAGTCAGGAATTCCCTCGTCGCCTTCGACGCAAAATCGGTTCAACATATCGGATCGTTAAAAAACGCCCGGAACATTTTTCCAATTACAAGCACGCCGAGTGGACTACTTCCTTTTGAAAATGCTTTCATTTTTATCGTTCTTGGCTCATGTGTCGGGAAAAACCGCCAAATTAACTACCACTAAAATAGCAAATCATTAGTGAATCATGCGCTTATACGTTGATAGTATATACGTGTATCCATTCCGAAGGGCAAAAGACAGTAAATAGTGGCGAGGAACGAGCAAATGCCTGGGTGTCATTTCCAAAGCACGTTTTCACATACATTATTTCGGCCAATGATGGAGTAGAGAAAATGTTACCCATGCATTCGTAGGCAATCACGTCGAACGTTGCGGAGATTCGTTCGAGGCTACACAAATTTCTCGTATACATATGTGTCCATTATTCAACAGTAATAGAAAACAAAGACCGCGAATCCTGACTATTTGTTCTGTACTCCTCTCCGAAGTTCGTGATTATCCGAAGGGTGAAGTAGGTTCTGATATTAATCAATTTCCAGCTCTGAACTGACGTGTACCGCGGCTGATCCATCAATGGGACGAGCTGTCCAGTGTCCTTCGTAGCCCCGTTCTCGCCGGTCTGCATCGGAGTTTGCAAAAAGTTTTTTTTTCACAGCCGCCCTTGCCGTTGCAAAAGATTTGCACCACTGCTAATGCATTCATCGGAGAACGCTGCGAACGAAAGTCGGAAGTAGTACGACCTGTCTGCGGTCTGACGTTCCACATTTGCACTTTTGTCACAATGCCCGCATATGCAGTAACATCAAATAGTACCGTTTTTGTGCACCTGGTGTGTACACGAATTTCTCTCGATGGTAGCAGCTTCCGGCACTATCATTAGTGCAAGGGAGTTGGATCGGTCAAACGAGAGCCTAGAATCGGCAGAATCCTGGGGATAATTGATCGAGTTCTGTTCCAAAATCGTGCCGAACGTGGTTTCAACCAACGCCCTACCATCTTATCGTGATATCTGTGTACACAAGGTGGAGTTGGCTTTCAAGGAGCGTCCGGAACTGCAAGAGAAGAATTACGAGATGGATCGGAGAGCAAGCGACTGCTGTACCAACTGAAGGGGTAGAAGTGAATGCGAAGTGATAGGAAGACACTTCGACGTGTTCGACGAGTTATATGAAGCGAAAGGAAGAGGGACCATGGGTATGAGACACATGGCAAGACGAGAGACAGCTGTGAAATAGTAAAAGAGGGCAGTAACAGAGTCGATGTGTAGATCGCAAGGAAAGACCCACCACCTGTTGCCATGACTACCGCTGGGAGAGCAACAGCCTCCTCGCAGAAGGGAGAGAGAGAACAGGCTCTCCCTATCACTAAAACTCCACTGCCGACCTCGCACTGGCCAGAACTCGCCGTTTTCTTCTACCTATGTGTTGTACATGAGGTTATGGTTCCCGGCGAACCCTGAGGCTGCGTTTATCAATTTAACGACCGTCGATTATCAGCCTCCTGAAACTATGGAAGGCAAAAAGCAAAACTCATCGATGAAGAACTTCGTTGTCGAGTGGAGTATGATGAAAAATACGTATTTCCGGGCGCTTTTTCAGTCGACCGTGTTACACAGAAAAATAAATAATGATATTTTCGGGCTACGGTCGCAGGCAGGGTGCAAAAAGTTCGCGTCCCTTTGAACCTCAGCCTGCGGACTGTGTATCCTTAAAGCGACTAAACGGACTTTGTCGATCGAGGACTGATACATAAACGATAGTGGCGTGTAGTTTTTTCGCGTATATTTCCTTGGTCAGATTGCTAACAGTCAGCATATATATAACAGCCATCGAAGCGTGAACTCCTGGTAGCAACGATAAAGAAAATGGCCGCTATCGCGTTTCGTTGTGTGTCTTGTTGTTGGAGCCATCTAGGAAAAGATTGTCCACTCGTGAAATGGAATTGAAGCGTAAACGAGAATGGATATTTGCTCATTTGCAGCCCCGTGTCATTCCTAGAGCCTTCTCATGCGTACTAACTGCAAATTCACACGACTCAAAAAATCACGTACTGTCCAAAAACTTGAGAGTTCCGCCAATGGTTTTATTTTGCAAGTAGTCAGATGGTCTGACCTAAAATTTCGACCCTAGATAGTCAATACCCAGAGGCCTTTACATCGACTGCCCCGTGTCGCAAAGTGTAGAATACTGATTACAATTGATCACAGCGAGTTCCGGCTATCCACCATTTTGCAAACAAGATTCCGGTGAGTGCTTTCTCATTGTGTACATGCAGCTCTGTGAGCTTTCCCCACGGCGAACGAACGAGAGAATTATCGTGCAATCAGTGCTACGAATTCAATAGTTAAATTCCCTCGCCTGAACGGTCATAAGCGGATTACGTTCATCATTGATGACATTGGTGATCTGAGCTATCGTGAAAAATTCCTTCCTTTCTTCTTTCTCTTCCTACCTTTCCCTCTGTCTCTCTTCTGTTCTGTAAGGGAAGCGTTACAAGGCAAGAATAATAATACCGCCCGGAACAAAGAATAAACGAAGCGAGACTAAACTACGAGAGGGGAAAATCTCGCTATCTCATCATAGCGAAAGGAGTAGTACTTTGCTACTCGCGAGAAATCTAATGGAACGGCCAACGATCGTGAAAGCATAGGTATTGTTCGAAATGTGATTTATTCTCGCTCCATTCTCGACCATTTCTCTGCACCAATAAGTAATCGTACCGTCTATCCTACATGATGAAAGAATGATGCGAATTATATTGGGGAGTGTAACAAAGGCGAAAAATAATTTTGGCATATTAATGAACAAAAGTTTTCTACTTATTCGTGTTCGTTTTGTTTTGGATTGTATTTTGATCGTCGCCGTATTGTTGCCGTTATCCGTTTTCTTCATCCAATCATAATTAGGTAATTAATTCGTTTCATCGTCATTCAATGGGTGAAACTACATAAAAATGGGGCTGCCTTTGTCGTTGAATTGAGAACTGAGTAGTAACGTTGCTTATTCGTCGTTGCATCCACGCGAATTCTTGCTTTCATAAGAATTGTTTACCTTCGAGAGGGCCTCCGTTATAACGACACCTTTTCATAAAAGTACTCCTGTGATATATACCGATGGGCTTGAGTAAAACCGGATTGATGCACTTCGCAAGAATGTTCGTTCCATTTCTTCTCCAGTCTAACGCCTGTTACACGCTTCTAGGATTTCCCTAGCACTTCTACCCTCAGGAATATGCGTGTCTCACTGAAACTTTGTTCTCTATCAGTGGCTCAATTTACACTCACCTTTCCGCGGGAACAGGACGAGTCGGAAATAAATCCGGGGCGATCTTCCATAATATCCTAACCCATATACAACTTCAGCCACATCATGCTGCACAGAGAATTTTGGATGCATATATATGTATTTTAGAATTTCAAACATATTTCATGTTCGCGCGATTTCACTTCAACTGTACTGTCTTTTCAAGTCCAACTGTGTTTTCAAGTCCACTCATCTCGTGGAGCGTTACATTGTGCTTTTCAGTCTCCTCGTGTCTCGATTGGTGAAAGCGTTTCGTTCACTTTACACTGATAGCCGACACTGGTGGATGGGCGGTCGGGGTTCTGGTCTAGCGGTTCCACGAGTTACGCAGCTTTGTGCATGCCCGATACTCGGAGTAGGGAGCGCTTATCCGTGCATCGGCTGGCGCATCAACTAGTCTGCGGAAGGCGAATACTTCTGAGACCCTGATCTAGATACTCGAGTCAAACGTATGTGCACCGGAGAATTAGAACAATATGGGGTTGTCTATACCGGTACGGATTTTCCGGTACGGTGTTAAATAAGTTCTCGCTCCGTTTCGTAAAAATTGATGCTTCACTTTTAAAAATCGTTCCCAATGCTTCCAAATGTTTCGAGACTGTTGTGTGATCAACTCCTAATCATTCCGCACGTCCAGCTAGCGTCTGACATGAGTTTTCATGAAACAGTGCCTCCAATTCAACACATCAAAATCATTATTTTTTAAGCATCTAAACCCATCGCTGCTTATTGTTCCCGACAGAGTATGGTCGTCGTAAGTCTCAACAAGAAGTCTGTATGCTTCAGCGGCACATTTTTAGAAAATAAAGTAGTGCTGTATAATCCTCCGCAAATACTCTTTTTGGCACGAAATTTGACATGTTTAACACTATGAAAAAAAAAACGTTGTTTACACTTTGGAGCAATGGCATACGCTCGATTTTAAGTACTATAGATACGTTACCATCTTAAAGTACACGCTCGCAGTTTTGGTAACGTCATCTGTTGAACAAGAGCGAGAACTTATTCAACGTCCTAATATATAAATGTACATCTTCCCATTCCATTTCAATCGTTCACTCTACACTTCTAAATGAAATAATATGACAGCACAAGAGATACCCTCGAATATGATACATATTGTGTTCGTGAGACAGACCTTTTAAAGTCTGACATTATTTTCATAGAGCGTTGAGGATTTTATGGTACCTAAGGGCCTTTCGTCTCAATTCGAATTTGGTTGTGCATTATGCAAATAAAAATACGTACTCGACAATCATTCGCTCCGCTTTTCTACCAATGTTCTACGCGAAAAGTTCATGCGCTGCTACATATTCAACCGTATTTATTTATTTAATGCAAACACTTGCTCCTTGAAATTCGGCTGAGTACCTATTGCGCCCCAGTAGCACAAGCAAAGTCGCGAGTAATCGGGCTACGAGCGTTACAAACACATGTATACTATTCCCGAATCAACATTTATTCTCGCTATGCAAACGAGTGATCTAGAATTGCCAGCAGGTAGTAGACGGAATGATGCATGCATAGTTGGCCCTACATACGAAACGTAAACGTAACTAAACATTCGGCAGGAAGTCCGAATTCAGGAAAAATGGAATGCATTGAAAGAAGCTCATCGACACAGATGGGACTTTCGTTTTTCATTAGATCGAGATTTTGCGTCAGTCTCTCATTCCGTGATCTCTATACGAGTGTGAATAGCTCGCACAAAAGAGCACTAAATTGTCCAATCACGTATTTCTATGCCCATTCCTCAGGACTTCGTGATTATGGGCGATCGTGATGGTGAGCGCCCACGTGGGTGATCGCGATCAAAATGACGTATGCTCCTCCAACTTGTCCCATTTGACACCAGGTCTCGAAAAATTATACATTTCTTTCGAATTCCGAGAAAAATATCGCTATCGTAGTAGAGTCATGGGATGGGTGCGAGAACATCGATTGAGGTTGAATTTATGCCGAATTTGAGGCGAGAATCTTGACAGTGCAAGAAACCCTACACATCCAGGGAAACGGAGCGTTCGAAATTTGTATGTGCCCGGATGCTGACTGATCGTAAAAAGGTGGCTACTTTCCATTCACGCTTATACTCTTCTCTTGGCCATGATGTACAGGAAGCTTATATATATTTCTCGGTACATACATAAAAATGCACCTCAAATAAACGTAATAAATGTGTATGTTAGTATCCTCATGTCTATACGAACCGTTGGCGAGGTTCCTCTATGTTGAAAGCCTCACCTATATTGGGATTCGATTCGATTCAAATCCAAATAAATGAGCCGGTTTGATGGCGCATGAAATGGTATGGGATAGACAAGGAATAGATATACCGTCGAATCGTTGGGTTCATAGGTACGAGCACAATGATAGCTCACCAATCGGAAAACTGCACTCTAAGAGTAGTAAGCCATCGAAAACGAGAAAGCAATCTTTCGTCCCTACCAAACGCTCGTGTAATATCGAGAGAACAGAAAAAGGGAGCTAAGCACGCGGAAAGAGCGACGCTGCCAAAAAATATAGGTATCAGAGGAGCAGCGATCGCAGCACATTGCGCAAGATTTTATGCATTCCGAACAAATTCGTCTAAACCGGTATATGTGTATAGGTGAAGGTACGATTTTTATCGGAGAATAGAGCGAATAAATCGACGTAGAAAGAAAATCTGTGTTCTATTGAGACGAATGGTCGTTTCGTTCCCCCTTCCGGTATGTTGTGAAACCCGACTATTATTCAGGAGCCAAAAAAATTTGAAAGGCACCTGTTCCTCTTTGGGTGGAAGAACAGTTGTTTTCCTTGTAAAGCCCCCAAAATTCCTCCGTCGCGTTTTCTTGATGGCTTTTTTCTGTTGATGGAGTATTCACAACAGCGAAAGCGCAGATTTACTATTACCTACATCTGAAATTTCTCGTATAATACATACTGAATGCCGACATGGGATGATATCACCCAAATATAGAACCAATCGAAGATGCATGAATCAATCAGCGGCTACCAAACCTTCAGCTGGGAATTTCCAAAGTTGATGGAGCCTTATTATAGCGGTTTAGCAAACATTGGCGAATGAATATCCGATAAATAAGAGACTCCCCTTTTCCCAAATACTTCTGCTTCGTTGCTCACCGTCCAGCCCCGTTTGTTCTTGGTTCACTCCGTTTACTACAGGATTTAAGGGTGGCGTTAACTTTGCTGATGAACCCCCATCGATGCATTTAGTGTAATACTTTTTTTGTTCCGGGGATTTGACGCTGAAACGCCTATAGATAGAAATAACGTTATCATGCCTTGGAACGGTATTTGCAGAACTTGACGACTGAAAAACTATGAACCGAACAATAAATAAATTGACAGTCCTTCGATCGAGTTTCAAGCATGAACCTTCGATGAGTCGGCAATTCCCTATTTCAAGACAACGTCCAGAGGAGAGAGGCTCATTAACTGCCAATTCTACCGCTTCGTCGTTCTGGCAAACTTAAATTGTCAATCCGACGAAAGTAATAGGAAAACCCTGCAGTGTCTTCTCTCGCATCGAATATACATCGCACCACAATCCAATTTCTCTCGTAATGAAGAGAGACGAGAATAGAACGGAAGGAGAGTAGACAATTTGTCATTTTTTCGATTGTTCTCTTCGCTGCTCACGGATTGACACTCACCCAAGCCCTCACACTGGTGCTTTATCAAATAAAGCCCTTTTTATCGTTGCTGGGATAAAAATCTCACAGGCCCCCTTAGTGAAATATCCACGTTCACAGAGGGTTCTCGAGATGTGTTATCAATTGAATGAAAAATATACCTACATCTTTCATCAGCATTCTAGATTTGTCAAACTTCGAGACATTCAGCTGAAATTCGATACTTGTTGAAATCCACTTTTCAGAGAAATAATGAGTAATTTCAACATTACGAAATTGTGAGCTTTGCCAAAAAATTTTGTCGCATTTTCCGTACGAGTGTCAATAAAAAATCCTACCATTTGTATCTGGTATGCTTGGCTCAAAACACTTGATGAATTGATTCGCTCCTGTTCGGCTTTGGGACCACTCCTTGGAAGCATCCACGATATTGCGAATAACGTGATTACTTCCCAATGCGAAAAATGCGCGTTGCTAGGAATAGAGACGGCATAGGAGTTGCTGGCAACCAAAAAGGTTCGAACGATTCAGCACGCAAGAGGTTGTCAGTTGAGCTCTTATCCGGTGCCAGCAGTCGGCGTGTAAGGAACATAGGTGCACAATGAAATCTCTCACATCTTGCATAATGTGGAAACGAAGTAAGCCATTCGAATCGCCAGCCAGACGCAGTCAAGGCGAATCGCTTGGCAGACTTGAAGTTTCTTTTCTCGCCTTCGCACAAACTAACATGAGCGAAACGCTAATACATCGGTCTTTCTACATCAAATCGATCTCGCCGTTATCTTTGTTGTATTCAATTTTCTTTCTCTAAGGGTGTTACAAAAAATCGCAAGAAAATTCTTCCAAGTGCTTTGTCTGCAAGATCGATGGATCAGAACCGACCTTAAAAATGGTTCTCTCGAATACAGTGGGCCGATGTTGCAGAGGATACACAGGCACCAGAAACTATGGGATTGGTATATGACCAGAAGATAGAAGGGAAGTCTTCAATCCGACCGAGCAAGACAGGCTCCATTGCGACCGAGCTTAATCTGCATATACCATTCCGGAGATTTTGCGGTTCGAGGCTGTTTAGGAAAAACGCGGCTCGATTTTTCGCATGCAGGCAACGCCCGTGGGAGGGAAGCGTGCGACATGGACGTAGAATTAAAGTGTCCTCCAGTTCATGCTTTCCTTATTCATTATTCATATGACGTGGAAGTTAATCACGCGTGTATATTCAACGAAGCATGGTTATTTCGTTCTCTTGACATCCCTTTCTCTATTCACTTCGTCTACTTTCCTGCCGCTTAACTATACTTTGCATATGCTGGCGGCAACTTTAGGACGAGTATGAACAAATGTCTCAACCCTCGGGATAATACTTGTTCATTCAACGGGTTAAAGTTTCCATGTTATGCTACTTACGCTACCTAACCCTACGTATTAGATGAGAAATGGACTAGCCATTTTTGACAAAATTGCGTCTACACTCGGTGCAAAATTGGACGCCTGCCGGTTTCAATACAAACCTGATAATGCGCTAGAGATTGTCGTTCTTTGAATGCCGGTGTTCGATGTAGGGTAGGCCAGCTAGTGATTAATACAATCGGTCGAAGTGCAGGCCCAGGGGAGGCTATCTAGGGTTAGGTAAAAATTTAAGTCTGAGGTAGCCCAAGGCTGGTTGTCAGCCGAACGCCAGTGGCCAATTTGGGAACAGCCTACCGTTTGGTACCATCGGTACGGTACCAATTATCGTCCCGAGCGTTGGTCTGCTTGTAAGCGTCGATCATTTTCTTATAAATGTTATTGAACGCGTAGAACAATGTGGATATTACAAATCATGATGATAAATGCCAGAGGACTTGTCATTTAAAAGAAATCTTTACCTATCTGCTTTGAATTTTACCATATTCATTTCAAAACAGTGTATTTGGCATCAATGGAACCAAAGTCGTAACAAAAATCGCCATGAGACGGGACCGACAAAGGAAACTCCGCCATGAGGTGGGACTTCAGAGAGAAAGCTGTAAAAGGGACAATTCATTCAGAAGCACCTTGAGCTCCTCGCGGATACGAAACGGAAAAACCCGAATTCCTTTCGGAAATGAAACTCCACAATGAGGTACCCGAGACAAAATAATGCTTTCGACGGTGACTAGTGGAATTTCGTTCATAAAAGAAATTACACGATCAATATAGTAGTGAGGAAGAGCATTATTATCATAGTATGATGGAGAGCCATAAAAGACGATGTCATTGTGTCATCCTTTAGCTATCTTGAAACATTCACTTCCCTATTCGTTGCGGAAATAAAAGCCGAAATCATCCATGATTTTTGTAATCAATTTTACCAACACTACCAATGCGCCACTCCTTCATCGACACAAGATGAGAGTGCGAGAGAAAGAGAGAGAGAGAGAGAGAGAGAGAGAGAGAGAGAGAGAGAGAGAGAGAGAGAGAGAGAGAAAGGGACGAGTGTCAAGAACATTATAACGAACGGATAAACGTATGGTTCGTGGAAGATAATTATTCCCGACAGCGGGTGGTGTATCAATTATTTATAACAAGACGAAGTTCACAAGCTCGAAGCTTCTCGTGAAATATTTATTGGAAATACAATATGGATATAGTAGTCTTTGCTCCATTAAAAATGAAAATCCGCCATTCCCGGAGCTCGGTATATCCCTTGAATTGCCGCGATTCGTCTTTCTACATAGATTTCAAAGTTGTTGTATTCCCTCAGGCACAGGCTTAGATATATCTCATGATAAGTGCTCGCTACCAACGAAGAATATCTAGATATCAACGGTGGAATTATATCAACACTTCACGGAACTGAATTATTGCTATAATACACCCCAAATTTTTGGCATCTCCGAAGATTTTATTTCGCTCTTGAAACAGGTCGACTTTATATGCGCGTTTTTCTTTGATTTTTGGGTATCCAAATTTACGATATTCCTTCAATGATTCGGTAATAGTCCGATTTAAATATAATTCTCCAAATTTAATATTTCTATGCTACATGAATGCTCCTGCCATAAAAAATGTCTAAATGTGTCTCCCAAGTCAGATACAATGACTGCCATATATTCGGAGAAAACCCTGGAATAGGGCATTCTTGCGGAAGAGATGAGAAGTAGGGCAATTGAATTTTTTTTCTGTAGAAATGCCGCTTTCGCTCGAACGACTTTTGAATTCACGTGCACAAATGCAGAATAGATGCCATTTCAATGTAGAAACATGCGGAGCATTGGAACGCTTCGTAGTCTTCTACATTGAAATGACATTTATGGTCATATCAACATTGGTCAATTTGCCAAACGTTGATTGTTAAGCTAACAGCTAGCGATTTATCACAAAAAGTTCCATCTGTCAGCTTAACAATCAACGATTTAGCAAAGTAACTAATTAATCAACTTCATTAACGCAGGAATACTTCAATAACCGTTTTGTTACCAAAATTGCGGAAAAATGGGAAGATAGAAACTCGCTACGGTATTGTCAATAATTAGTTTGTAAATGAGTAAATTCCCACATGATAATTATTTACATCCGAAAGCGGAAGCCAAGTCGCCGACATAATTCAATCGCGACCTAATCGCTAGTAACTATGACATGCGTGTTCATCCCAATTATGGAAGTTTCTCAGTTGCCCTGAATACCGTTTGACGTGACAGCAGGGAACGCTTGATTGGAAAATATGCGCTGCAGCATTGCGAAGCAGAGTTTGTCACCAAGAATAGAAAAGAGAAAAATAAGTCGATCTACAAAGAATCAAGTGCCGAGACAAGATTCAAACGTCCAATCACTGTAGCCTTTGTTCATTGCATTATTACGAGCGCGTTAGGCAATGCGCCAAGGGAAAACTGTTGACCCATTCGCTCTTCAGTGTGCATAGTTCGGCTAAGAGAGACGAAGCGTTTTCGTCGTGCAGTTTGTCTGGTGAGCGAAACCATTCGTTTCGATTCGTTATCCATTTCTGTTCGACTAGCCTTGACCCAGTGCCCTATCCCTGCAGCTTTATAAAAACCCACCAAAGCAAGTAATACATGTACATTCATTAATAACAAGATAAGGTGATTAATTAAAAAGTGTATCCTCTTGTGTTGGAAAACAATGAAGACAAGTCGCTAAAAATGTAACGTAATTTCTAGTTCCACAAAGACGATGATCAATACGCAATTTTTAATAAAGTTCTGGCGATAACAGCCGGCTGCATTACCCTGCCTCAGGCGCTCGAGGGTACGCATGCTTCCCCCGAGTAGTCATTCGCTTCTGTCCCAACTCTTCCATGGAACTCGCTCGTCATCGCTCCAGCATTGCCCTGACACTGGAGAATCCTGATGAGCCAACTGACACCGTCTCGGATCTTGCTACTCAACCATCACCCGTAATACCCATGTTAGCGTCAGGACTCCGCTGACACTAGTATATTCCTAGAGAGGGTCCTCACACACTATAAGCCCTGACACTGCTCAAAGTCGGGATGTGTTCGTGCCTCGTGGGCAACAAAGCCTTATATTCTGTAATTGACCATGTTCATCACGTATCCTGCTAATTATATTTTCCTGGCAAACAAAAATAACTTCATTTTCCATATACTCTGCCGCGTTTTTTGTTCTATGCACACGTAGTGCTATAGAAAACAACCAGCGAACAAAGTACTACTACGCTTAGAAAGAGAGCAAGAGAAAAATGACAACCAAATGTTTTTTAATTTCAATTTCTGTTTCTTCAAAGAAAACAAAAATGTAAAATGGATCGGGTGAATCTTTTATATTCCCGGTTTATAAAGGGTCTAGTTTTATAGATTTGTGTGAACTTGGGTGTCTCTAAAATTTGTGAAATGTGGGTTGAGATGTATATAGAACGTTTCATCCCCATCACAGCGGAATGGAAAAAAATTTACATGGTATTTGCATTTAGTAGAAAAAAATTAATTTTCAATTCCAACGAAAACCAATTAAGTCGGGATGTTCTGGATTTTTCTGCATGCACAAAATACATATCATGTATATACTTCGTCATGCTACTCGTTCAAACGAAGTCATCGTTTCACCATAGCAACACAGACTCCCTTTCAGTCCCCTCCTATCGATGATGAGAAATCAATAGCCGCGGTTTACGAATTCTATGAGAACCGAGCACATGTGAGAAACTCCTGAAACTCCTGAAAATCCCTACATATTCCTGAGTCAAACACATACTGGTCCTAAGGCTGCCTACTTAAAAATTGAGTAAATTCAATTGTGAGGTTCTACGCACGCAACTTAAAATCACGTTATAAATTGAACGGAATGTTATAATATGGACAAAGAATACATTACAAACCATATTACGTAGTTTGGTAGTTATGTATAGTCAGACGGATTGTTCCCATTAAAATCTCAAGTATTCCTCGTGTAAGCAATCATTTCCCATTTTTATGCCCAACAATCTAATATTGCTAAACGCGGGAGGTTATTTGTGATAAGATAGCAGAAAAAGGTCGGAACAGTTCTCCCTGCTTTCTTCTCTTCATATTTCTCTTTCCCTCTCTCTTCCTTTTACCGTCCCTGTCACACATCCTCTCAAAACGAGCGTCGAGACGCCGCAAAATCGATTTTTACTGCTCGCCCTATAACGGTTCCTCCCTCCTAATAATCGGAAATAACTTCGGTGCTTGGCTATCTGATGATTGGTATAGAACCTCTTTCTGTACAGAAACCAAAATTTAATCTCTAAAACGAGACTCTCGTTAAAACTTTACAACTTTAAAAAGCACAGAGCAGAGAGAGAGCGAGGATAAAAGAAAGAGATACGGTCATCCCTGTACTTTCAATGGGCATCTCCGGATGCCCTGCGAACTCTAGCTTTCAATGTCCTCCGTACGATTGTGCACATCCGATTTGAAGTACCTCTGATAAGGAACATCCCTTTAGTGTTTGGCTTTGATCTCGTTGAAACCCATGTATATGGTACACCATCGAAAACTGTTGGATCCGTATTTTGTTTTATTGGCGGAAAAACTGTTTCAAGGGCGGCATCCCCCCCTCCCCCCGTAGCATCGGGCATGCCAAGGACTGGATTTGCAGTTTCACTCGCGAGCAGTCCACCGATTTCAGTGAAACGGGAATGAAAATTCTTCCAATGCAAAAAAATCAGAAATTCACTACGGGTACATTGAAAAAAAAAGAAATATTAAGGGATGAAGCTTCCCTTTATTTTTCTTTCTCCCATTCCACATTTAAAGATGTTGAGTTCCTATGAAACATGTTAATGTTAATTGTTCAATAAATAGCTTCTTAATCGTGCAATAAAATTTTTACACGACCTCCTGAATAATACTTCAACCTTCTTAGGGGTTGAAATAAAAAATAATATGAAAATTCGGAAAATTTGGTATGTTTTTGTATGAAGTAAGACAAATGAGTCAAAATTAAATATTTTATTTCGACTTGCAAACGATTTAAAGAATCTATCCGATAGGGAAATTTTCCACCAATTACGAATATTACCGAGTTTTTGTCGATCGCTCTAAACTACGCCAGCCAAACGCAAAGACATGTTGCCATATACTTTTGACGGTTTAAAAAATAAAAATTGACGGTTTTGGGGAAAATTAATGGTGCATATGTGTTGACGGGGTAAAAATACATCGATAGAGACAAAAAAGAAGATTAAAAATCCAAAAAAGGATTCCCATCTAGGCCAAAAATGAGTAGTTTCTCTGAATCGTCAATCATTTAATTTCGGTATAGGTTTGAAACTCCGCCTTGCGATCATTCTCTTTGTGGTCCTATTTTCTTTCAAATGCCGTTTGATTCATGGGGTTCCGATAATTATTCGATTTTCGACACAATTTCAAACACGGACCATCGATTTTTGGCAATTTTTCTTGACTCACCAACACTCTTTGCCTCTTTTTCGGCCATTTTTCAAGTGGACTCTGCGGGAAAACTAATACAGATGTTGGGATGAATCAAGCGGCATTCTCTAAATTTACCAAAATATTTTTCAAAATCCCCAATAAGTTTATGTTATTCAAATAGGACCACCGCTACGACTGTTTGAAATTTTGAGGAGTTTTAAAGTGTCCGAGAGGGGGAACATTTTTTTGTACGACTTTTAGATGATTTTAAGGGTCTATGGGATGGAAAATGTTATGCCGGTTACGAATATCAGCGAATATTCATTTCGAAAGCTCAAAATTCCGTCTTCAAAATGCAAAATTCTTCTTTGTCTACACTTTTGACGATTTTTTATAAAAACTGAGGGTTTTGGGGGAAAGAAATGCTGATTTCGTATTCGGGGGTAAAAATACACCGATATAACATTGAAAGGAAGAAACATTTAAAATGGAATTTCATTCTCCCATTTTGGCCAAAAATATATGGCTTTACTCAATCGCCGCTAATTTCTTCTCCATTTCGATTTGAAACTCCGCTTTGTGGAAATTCTTTTCGCACTCGTTTACTCTTAAGGATGTTGAGTCCCAAATCGCAAATGACAATAAAATTCTGAAAATTTGGTACGTTTTTGTATGAAGTATGTCAGAGGTCGTGTAAAAATTTCACGACAATTAGGAAGCTCGTAATTGAACAATTAACATTCACAAATTAAATGTTGTCTTATGGAAACTGATGTAATTTTGCAATAAGTTTTTTTTTTGACCTCTCAATTTTGTAATATCTACAATATCTTGAAAGCAACGGAAACAAAACGAAGGTTATTGATAAATTTTTTTTTTTATTTTTTTAAAATTGTTTCTACCAAAATGGTAATTTTTTAATAACAAGCTTCCTAATCGTCGTGAAATTTTAACACGACCTCTTAAATACTTCATACAAAAACATACTAAATTTTAAGAATTTTCTTATCATTTTTTATTTCAACCCTTAAGGAGGTTGAAGTAATGATGATAGAATTCTGAAAATTTGGTATGTGTTTACATGAAGTATTCAGGAGGTCGTGTAAAAATGTCATGACGATTAAGAAGCTATTTATTGAACAATTAACATTAACATGTTTCATAGGGACTCAACATCCTGAATCGTGCCGCTTGAGTCGTCGCGCTGCGATTATTTTTTTATTTTTGGCAGAATTTCTAAATCAGACGATTAATTTTCCCGAATTTTCTCCGTACTCTAAACATTAATTTGGAGTTTGTAGAAATATGGTGAATCAGCATACACGTTTTAAATATGGAAAAAAACAACTAGGATACGAAACTTTGAGTAAGAGGTGGTTTGGCCGACTCAATTCAATTTACCTTTCACATGAATTGTGCACTGAGACAGGCTGCGATACAAATATATTTTTTCAAAAATTGATCGCTAGAGGACAAAAAGCTGCGAAATTTTTTCGGTACGGACATAAATGCCGAATAACCATACGAAATCCCTATCCCCATAAAATATATATTCCGAACGAGCTTTAAAGCCAGCACATAAAACAATACGATACAGGAGGAAAAAAGGTTTGTCGTTCGTACCTGGTGGCAACACTTCCGGTTTCCTTCATGACGTCGTCGAGGCCCGACTCATTTTTTATGCTGTCTCCTTCAGCTTCTGCGGAATGAAAAAAAAATGTTTTCCAAGAGGGTTTTCCTGAAAATCGTGCCTTTGTAGCGATTTAACTATAATATAGTACGTGCTGCCGCTCTACCCCCCCCCCCCCCCCCACATCTCTCTCTTTCTCTCTCTGAACGAGTGAGACGTGTACGCAATAGGATTCTCATTACGGCAATGCACATCCCTCGTGACCTTGGACTCGGCCATGCCCCGCAATTAGATATAAGAACAATGCCAACGATCTTATCCACGTTTAATTAAGATGCTGCAGGCAGATAGAATCTCGAATCTAAAGGCCGATCGGTCGCCACCGAGACACATATTCACGTTCGTCGAATGTGGATTAAAAATCAACAAAAAGTTCTGTGTCACCTCCATGTGACAATAAGTAAGTTAGCAGGCTCGCACATAATACTCAAATGAATTAACAGGCATTGACGCAAATTACATTTTACCCACATGGTTCAAAACACTCATCCAAATCCACTCGTCTAAATTCGTCTGGGAAGAACATTAATCGCTTTATTTTTTTATCATTGCGTGAAATACATTTTTGTTCCTTGACTCGTTCGCTCTATCTCTCTTTTCACGATAAACGGTGCTAAAGCCATCCCTCTCGCACCCATAGATTGAACGTAAAATAATAGCAAGTCTATCCCAAATACCGAAACATATCCCAGATAACTCGCAATCAAGTGACATTTTATTAATTAATCCCATGGGAAGCTAAACTTGTGACTTTGAGAACGAGGCGTTGATCGAATTTTCCCATCAACTCGTGGAGAGAGGATAAAAGCACAATAACAGCTCCTGCGCGTAGATAGAAAACGACAATAGGAGTTTCCTGGGTAGAATATGCCTTGGTAACAATGCGCCCGCTACGCTTAAAAGCGTTTCCGTTTTCGGTGGATATGCAAGAACATGTCACGGTAGAGTGTGTGGATGAGGAGAATGTGTTGAACAGAAACTGAATTAAAACCGAGTTAACGAGGAAACACTTGGGCGAGTACTCTTGCGCTCTTAGAATCTCTTTACCTCCTTCACCCTCGTAAAAGCCCATTTCATTCTCAAAATCGCAGCACTGCTACTGGAATTTCGGAAGAAGCATTTTATCCTAAATTTAAATATAATTGATGAAAACCTACTTCATTCAATTCTATAGTTGTTAAGCCCGATTAACGGGAGGCCACGTCAAACAAATCGAAAGTATGGCATACGAACTCGAAACCAGATGCTGTAATGACATATATAGAAAAAGATATTATTAGGTAGGTGGACGACATAAATGTCTAGTAATCCTTTTGGGTACTTGGGGAGAAAAATGTGATCAAAACTGTTCACTGCTTGGTCTTTCCGATTATGGAAAGTAATTTCCTCGAAGATATGGCAAGAACGCGGTTATCCATTCTTTATGGCACCATGCATCTTCATAGTCAGGCCGAGGGAGAGTTCTCTGGATCGCAGTGTGGCATGCACGACCCACGCATACTTTGCCTATAGGCTTGGCTCGGCATGCGGTTTGCTTGCACTGGGGGGCCTTCTCACGAGGAAGGCATTATCCTACCTGTTGCAGTAGGTGCCTCGGTGACTCGTGCTATGAGCCTACAAGCCAGGGGAGGGGGTTTCAATGGTCTTTTCATCCGTCCAGCTTATTGGTGTGACGTACTGCACAGTCATGAAAGCTAGATCGCCAAATTAACAAGTCTAACGAAGATAATTATTCTTGCAATTACAATTAGACTCAACTATCCGATTTCCAATGATTCCGTAAATGTATGCACGCAGAGGATAAACTAACGAGGGCGGTACCGACCTATACATTACTCTTATCATACAATAATCCCGGTGAATATTTACAAACACAAAAATACTGATTTTTTCTCATTATTTAGATAATTGCTCATTTATCATGTCATTGGACTGATGACTTCCCCCGCGTTTGCATTAAAGGTGTAAAGTCTCGAGAAACTCAATGAGAATACAACCGCCAGTATAGGCATAGAGAATGATCCAAAATGTTCCATCAGGCAAAAAAATTGAAATTTCATTAATAAACGAAAATGCATTAGCTACTGCCCCACTCGTGCAAATTTAACAGCTTCCAGAAGCATGGACCGAGCAGTCAGAGTTAATATATATCCGAAAGAGAAAATGGCAGAGGACGGCTCCTGTTGTTTGCGACGAGTTGTTTGCGAACAACGCAATATTGCTCAAGCAAGTAATGGTTTCCATATGTATATATCAGAAAATCGATAAGAGTGTGCGATAGTTTACATACGGTGCATTTATCTGTTTACATGCAATTCTCCTAGCGCCGTGGGTACAACCACGGCACGCTGGAAAGTCCATCGTAATTCGTGCACTCCGTTGCTTTTACAATAATTGGCTGGTAGACAGAACTCGAGGTTTGCGTGACCCGAATCCTGGAAGCCTTTTTTATCCCACATGCACTACTACTTTGCATTACTAAAATGAACAACAACGGTGACGCGTGAAACACGACTAGCCATGAGCGCGAAAAGGAAGCTCGGTGCACAATGGCAGCGAGGAAATAACGTGTCTTCGTTTATAACTCCTGTTCGTTAGATGTGCCCATTCCATTCGAAATGCTTTTTCGATGAATAACCGAATCTGATTTTTCGAAGCCGTTCTGTTCGTTATCGAGTAGCGTACGATTACCCTCATTTTGTAGGGAAAGATATGTAACTTTTTAGACGCCCAATTATCGTTATTCTGTGAATTGAAATAAAGGTCGTTGGCTATAAAACTATGCAATCAAAACATCGTATTTTTTTAATTTCAAGATTGGGTTAATAATTCAACCTATCTGACGATTTTGTTTGGCAACTGACAATAATAAGTGCAAATACGCTTTTGATAGCACTATCCCCCACTACAATGTATTCCGACATAAAATCTATTTATCAAGCAATGGCGTTATGTCAGATAACATACAGGTTAGTCACTACAACAATTTTCGAAATACCGATATATCTATTTCTCCGTAGTCGTTAAGCATCCATTATCCCATGTCAAAAACTTATCACGCAAGAGGCTCAGTTTACTCGATTTTATGATGAAATTAGGTCTGTGGTTGAGCTACTATATGAACCGCCTGGTACATATGGCTCGATGGGATCACCCTTTGATCCCGGCTCGAGTTCGGTCGTTCTCGTCAACTGGAACCTAAACTAAAGGGCCGATAGGATAACTCGACCATCAACGTTCCCAAATTGAAGATGCACCGCGAGATGTGGGAAACGCGGACATCACTGGCTATCAACAAGACATTTTCGTAGTGGCATCGAAAGTCAATGATCCAAACGAGTGAGAATACAGGGTCTGTACGAAGCAAGCAACGTGCGTTGATTGCACAGTAATTGCGATGGAAACGCTTCGGACGAGGCGCCTAGACTTTCATTGCAATCCACTGGTAGAGTATGAAGCCCAGTATGAAATGACAGAGATATACAGAGGACAATCGAACATTCCTCATCCTCATATTTTTCTTTTTCCAACTGATCATTCAAAAGATCAAAAGACTTGGTAGTATCCGGACACCATGTACTTAAAAGAAAAAGAACACTTCGTAGAATCGAATGTCGTACTTTTTGTTTGATGCCGTAAAACGGGGCTTGAACAAGTACTTTGAACAGCTTTTGGAAGTTTTTTGTAGGCAACTTTTTTTAACATCCTAAACTCCAACTTTTTTGCTCCAATAGAACGATGTGTCCTTTGGCTATCAAATTTTTAGGAAAGTCAAGCCCTATCACCTGTCCACAATTTTATATGTATATTTTTAAAAGAGTCAAACTATTCCCGAGTTCGGGGCTTCTTTGACAGGGCATTGAAATGCAACTTATGTCAAAGATTAAGGGTTACTTTGACGTCATTTTGATTTAAAAAATGTCATATTTTGTGCATCATACGTGGAATTAAATAGAGAACAACGATTTTTTACAATCAAATTGTCATCTTTATTAAGGAAGGACACCACTGTGACAGATAAAAAAAGGTCGTTTTTACCGATTATTTTCCTCTACTGGATTATTTCTTTGGGATTTAGATAAAAAGTATGGCATAAAGCAGAAATTTAACTTATTGCGTGTAAATTCGGATTTTCTAAAATTTACACGAAAAAAAATGTGTTTCTTAGAACCATGTTTTTGATATCGGCACGCAGCAAAACTCGAACAATTTTCGTCCAATCGCTTTGAAATTTTATCCGTAGCTTCTTAAATTGGTTTAACGTACGAGCGCGGTTTTTTATTAATTAAAGTTTGTGAAAAATATATCACTTTTGATATGAAAATTATGGTCGAAAAAACTGACTTTTTTCGAACTCGTCTCTGTATTTTTTAAATTATTTTAAATACGAAAATTTAGTAATTAAAATATTTCACTCTTAGTTCCAGGACTAAATTTACGACAGTTCTAATGCGTGCCGCGGAGAGGGTTAGCTGAAAACCAGTAGTACGATAGCGACTCGTGCACCGTCATTTTGTATTCTTTTGACAAATACATTTTTTTTACATACTTCAATATGTACCTCATAAAACCTAGAAGTTTTTTGACCATGTATTTTGTTTCTTTCTTCAAAAAAATCCAAATTAAACGGTCCCAAGCGGGCAGTTACAGTGGTCCTCCCTTAAGGAAACATTTTACATAGAAATATCAAGTACCTAGGGTACTATTATAGGCAATTAAACAGTCTTATAATTATCATTGAGATCAAAATCAACTTGAGCAACATTACAATTAACTCTAGCAATATTATAATCAACTTGAACAACAAATTGTTGTTCAAGTTTAGTCCCCCCACCAGCGGCCTACCACAGAAGGTCACGCGGGCTCACTGCCCACACATTTAAACCATATTTTGGCGCTCTGCCAAAGTAGCCCCTAAATCTGTCAAAGTTACCCTGCATGTTAAAGTAGCCCCGTTTGACCGTACCTAGTTTTTCGTTACAGACTATAAAACTGATCAAATAAAAAATACTCAGGTTTCAAGACGCAAATAATGGTCGCTGTCACGACCGTTAATAAACGGTCGTAACAGCGAAAATTATTTGCGTTTTACTGAACTGCTGTATAGCAAATCTTAGATAAGACTGCACTTAACACAAGCCTTTATGGTAACATGAGTAACGATAAATATATCCAATGATTTTCATAGTGGCCAGAATCTGTCCAATCCTCTCAATCGCAAGTTGCTACTATTCGAAAAACTACGAGGCACTGGAACGGAATACTGAGACTGAAAAATTTTCCCGTGCAGAAATGTAACCGGGCATTTCCTACTTTGCGTCAGGCCCTGACCAGACTTGCCTTGTCTGATTTACCTGACCGGACTGTCGCATGGAACAAACCGGGAATATAGCGAAATCGTATTTTACTACTTGCCCTCTATGTTTGGAAATTACAATCTTCTGGTCAGGATACATTGTGAGCAAGTACATCTTGAAGAACTGTGTCTAGTTACTTTGCTTTTTACGTTATCAAAAATATTTATAATTGATGAGGATAAAATTAATACACATTGTGTAATCCTATTCACCATTAAACGCATTCATTTCGTCAATGGTAATCGAGGAAGATAAGAATGTTTTTCATAAATACCAGGAATACAATAACTAATGATTTAAGCATAACGAATGCCAAATTATTCAGAAGGCAGAAAAGTAGAGCAGGTCATTTGTGGTTTTTTAACGCCGTGCCGCCATGTTGGAAAATATTGATGTTCTGGCCGGGAAGACATTACCTGAATGTATTTCGTCAACAAGGCGGATAAACCACTACGAGGATAAAAGTTCGTCCTGTCCGTTGTACCGCGTACGGAAGTGCTATGCTTACGCACATGATTGTGCGATACTTGTGAAGTAACTGTTTGCACTCGAGGCCTTCTTCGCTCGTATATTGAGTGGTGAGCGAGAGTCACCTCTGGAGTACAAAGGGATAATAAGTATCAGTATATGACTTAATACTGTCTATTTCACTCGGATAGGTCGCCAAAAGCCCTTCCTGTACTTGATCGTTTCCCTGCCCAATTGCTAATCAATTCCCGAAAAACGGAAAGACGGATCAGGGTCTGGCCTAAGACCTGTTTCATGGCGAACCACGTTCGACGGCCTGACCATGGCCTGATATTATTTAGGGATGGCGGATCAGGGGCAGGACATTTCCCAACTCAAATATTTACACAGGTTTATGATCAGCTCTGACATCAGGGTGCGCGTACGCTTACCCGAGGCACGAGTACAGAACGAATACAAGCTAGATCCCATCGGACAACATGGTACCCCTATTGATTTAGTTTACAATTAGTTCGGTTCAGTTAAACTTGGAATGAGACGGACGAGACTGCAGCCAAGAATTCCCAAGTTTAATTACATGTCCGTCAACTCTTCCTGATAGAACATTTCCACACAAGTCCCAGCGAAAGGAATGATCCTTTGAGTTTGCGTTTGGGTCCAGCTTGTTTGCCGTAACAACGCTATTAACTTTGGTACCGACGACTGGTGTTGAATGCCAGTGTGCCGTCTTTTGCACTTCGAACGGTATAGCAAGATCGATGAGCTCCCTACAATCCGTCAAGCTTCTCATTGCATGAATTAAAGTTTTAGATCCAATAAGCGTGCATCCCGATTTTAAGACTACAACGTTTCATCGCACCGTCGATTTAATGTCGGGGCAATGATATTTCTCCTCTGGTGCAAATATCACCACTGGCAATATGTCGGTGTCCCAGGTGCAATTCCTGCATAGCTATTCGATAAAGAAACGACCGAGCATTCTCGTTATAGGCCAACGACCAGACGTCTGTTATTATGCAGAGGCAGCAAAACAGTAGGAATACGTGTGTGGAAATAGCAAAGTTTACAATATCAGTACCCGTGCCGTTATTCTAACTTGAAGATTGCCATGCATACGCAATTCGATGGCTGCTCCGGTAGAAATTCGGTTTCAATTTTGGCGGACGGCTGAACCGATAATTCAATGGAATATTGCAGAAATAAACACATTAGCAAAACAAACGCTCGGGAGTTTTATACTCATTGTCAGCTGGAAATGGAAATCATGTTTTTAGCACAGAAATGCTGGTTTTAGTAGCAAATTTATAGTGGGGCGCACGTGAAGACCGAAATGACGGACATGTATCGAAAAGAAGAACATAGGTTTAGTAATTCTCAATGGAGCTATACAGACTAGCAAAATCAAAATTCTTTCAGCCGCGATCATAGAACAACATGTGTTACGCTATATTACAAAAAACATGCCCATCTATGTGTTTAGTAATTGAGTCCTTAGCTAGTGCTGGTATTCAATGGAACTTGGTGCGTTTTCCACGGGTACCTCAAAGCACCAATGAAAATATATCATGACGATATAGAAATTTCTTATTATTCATTTTCTCCTACCAGCTTTCGCACAGTGCCTCCACAACCTTTTTCGCCAAAGGTAAAATTTGCGTTGCGGTACTCTTGTTGGGTATGAACTTCTGTAACGGCTGGAAAAAGGCTCCAACTATTTCGGGATGTTTTTCACGTACTTCCAACGCCCGCGCACAGCATAGCATCTCGGCAAACATCCGCTCGAACATATAACATGTGGAGAACTCTTTATTTCGATCTATTTGCGTTTCTGCGCGAACTTTTTCCTCTACACCCTCGGATCTTTTGTTTGTTTTGCGAGCAGCCGATCCCTTGTACAAAGTGGCTCCCGGGCTGAACTTGTTAACTCTTCTTGGCTCCGGATATAGGTCGGAAATACTGCACGCATATCTTTTTATCGTTCAAATTCTTTTTATAATTTCAAATGTGTCGGAAATTCTGTGCGCGCGTCTTTTTTATTTGTTCCGATGGTTGGAACTTTGAACGTGAATATGTCGAGCTGGAGAGTTAGGAAGCTTAGGGATAAACGTAGCATACCAGAGCGGCACCGTTTTGTCGTACAGCTATAATGCGCTCTCTCTCTCTCTCTCTCTCTCTCTCTCTCTACGCAACATTTGCGAGGACATTTTTCATCGTCTGCAATTTATTTTATGAGCCCTTGGTATCAGATAACTCGGAGATTCTTGCGGACTATTCGCCAGGGCCACCATACCGCTTTTCTACGAAAATATTTACATTTAGAGTCGAATACTTTTCACGAATTTATTATTTCCATGTGAGTGATTGTTACCGCTTTTTTAAAATCATCTTGAGCGTCATAAACCCGATTATTTCATCAGGATTTGTTGGCTACCAATGTGATCTTCGAGAAGAACAAATCTATCCATACATGCTGCAGCATATCATGCCTCAAACTCGCCCATCTCTTCATCTATTCCCGTCTGATACTGTGCCACAGCTTAGCATTTCAGTTGACTTAATTGTTGCTATCTGAGAGCGTGGTTGGCCGATTTTCCGGTGTGCCTGACTCGTAACACGCTTTGGAGAACTATGGATAGCTCTCCAGCGATTGATCGGCAACGAAGCCCCGCCAAAGCCTGCCCCTCCTAACCTCGTTAACAATTGACTGAAATTTTCAATTGCATTATGAGACAGCGGAGAGAGGCGATCGGATTATTGTAGACGTGAATCGAACTCCGAATTGGTCCGGTCGAGGGAATTTCTGGTATGTATTCTGATGGAGTACGCGACCCGATTGACGTCGACTATTAGACAAGTAATAAAGAATTTGCATTTTGTATATCAATGAAACGGAATAGTACTACTGTTAACAGAAACTCACATCAAACCCTTCGACATTTTTGAAATAATAAGACTACAGTGAACAATGTATGGTGAATTTGATGTGCAGCTGTCAATTAAAGAAAATCCGTTTGTTCTTGTTTGTTCCGTATCAAACAAAGTTAATAACAAAACTGATTTCACCTTCATTCCAGCATTGTTTTTTTTAAGTTTTTTCCAGTGCCACCACGTAACTACGAAGGCGGCAGAAAAATCAGTAAAAGTCATACACACATATACTACAAAATCGATCGATTTATAATTATGATATCGAAAAAAGTCACATTTGATGTAAAAAAGACATAAGAAGTAGAAAACAGTAACATTTGCTGACATTCTACGAAGGAAAGACGACTTCGCCCTTGTGTACGTCCTCTTTGGTGCATACGAACAAGTGTTAGCGTGCAGTCTCTCGCGTTTGTGACAGGGTCAATAAAATGGAGTGACAAATGAGTGATGACATGAGAAAGGATAGAGATAGCCAATTATTTGCCTCGATCGTTAACGTCACTTTCGGTTGGTTAGAGTCTTTTCGTCAGATCCTGACAACAAACGGCCGCAGATAAATCGAGACGTGAGCAACCTAGCACGTATATAGGGGGCTGTCATGTTGTGTACGAAGCGCGACGCTTTGCGATCTCTATATTCACAGACTTCGTGCGGCTTTGTGCATTCTCAACGATATGGCTGTTGCCGGCACGAAAATTTCGTGTGATGCATTTGGCTCCGTCGAAAAGTCATAGATATAGGTTCTCTTGTATCGAACGCGCAAATATCATACTACAGGTACAACCGTGCGGTACATAAATTGACTTTGTCGTTGGGATGCCCAGGAACGGCTACAAAAGCTTCACTTCATTTTAAGTACGATACATATTATTCTCGGTATAGAGCGGTGGATAATAATTTCCCAAAAGAATTCATTTACAAAATTACTAAAATTTATGATTCTATGAGATTATGACATCGATGAACAGCTGAGTACGATATACATGTACAAAGTCTATTAGCTGGAAGAATTAGCTGAAATGAAAATTCAATCGTCGGTTCAGAACACTAAATTTCACTGGAGGTGCAGACTATTCTTTTTGTAATAAATTCAGTCCAACATTCAATCGAAAGTTTTGCAAATTAATTGTGGAGGTGAAAAATTATTGTCCAATTGGTTTCCAAAATTTGCACCGATACCTTTGGAGTGCGCCGATTTAAAAAAAAATCAATGCAGGAAGCCATATGTAAATTCACTCATCGCCTGCATTGTCATCCCAAGCTCAGTGTCATTTCTGTTAGTACTAAGCCTACTGTTAAATAAAATCCATTTGTTTTATTCCGCGCAATCTATTTGCTGAGATTTCTAGTGTATGTAAGTTGGTTGTAGTTTTCACGGAGAAAGTGAATCTCATGACATTGGCATTAGTACGCGCGAGATAGAGGCGAACTTCCCGAGATAGGAGAAATGTCACGTCCCGGTAGAACGTCATGAACGATGCGTGTTATATAACGCGTATATACGGCGTTGGAGCGATCCGGTGACGTATATCTTCACGGCACACGGGACGCTCTACTAACCCCTTAACTCCGTAATATAAGTCTCTTCTCTATCTATATAGCTGCGTCGGATACCAGTTTCAGGTAGTGCACGAAATGTCGAGGGACACAGCACAGCGACGTTCCCACATCGTTTCTCTGGCACTGCGCAACACCCACGAATTATTGTCCGTCTTTTGCGCCAACGGCATTGCGCCGCCAACTTTCTATAGATATATATGCTCGTCAAGCGTTCAACGCGGTGCTGTAAAGCGACTCTTCTTCGGCGTCGTACAAAGAAAGATTTGTGGCTTATTCCCCGGTTGCTGGTTCACGTGGATGTGCTTTTGCAACCTGCTAACTCAACCCACAACCCTTGAACCACCAGCACTCACCCTCGTTTATGCTTTACAATGTCCCAGACCATTTTTCGCGATATTCATTGCGTAGATTGAAAAATAGCTTTATCGTTGATTTGTCTTTTTCTAGTTATTTACCAATGAAGCTTGCAGCTGTCCATTTCAAGTTGTTCGAGGGCTTCTTCGATGTAGGATCGTTTGGTGGTCCGATATAAACGACCACTAGCTATCACCAAACAATTCTGCGCCGAATAAACTCTCATTCGATCGAAGGGAGCGAAATCGTAAAGGTAACTGGGCCACTTTTAAATGTTCAGTATCTCGGTGAAACAGGGATCACCAAATATTTTGAATAAAATTGTTGGATCTATATTTTTTTTAATTAGTGGCTATTCTAATTGTACAACTATGTACATATGCGCTGGAAGTTTTATTGGTAGTGTTTCAGTTACAGCAGACGAACAGATAGACATTGCTTTCTTTGAATGATTGACTCATTCATCCCAGGTAAATACTTAGGATCCCATAGATCTTTCTTTTGAAATAAAAAAGAAGAGGATATGTTTACATATGCTTTGATTTTGTATATAGATGACATAGTTTTTACCTGTAAATAATTGGCGGTACTTTCAATGAGGTAACAACGAAGATTTCAATTCAAGGAAAAATGATGAAATCTGTCCGGTGTTTCACTCAAGTGAAAGATGCAAGTTATTACCACTTTAAAAAGCAACCAATAATTTCGGTTTCGATGTGCGTTCGTATACAAGTTCACTAATGCGATTTCTTTCTCAAGGGAAAAAAACGAATCTCGTGAATCGACAATATAACTCAAAGTGCTTGATCAGCAGAAGCTTTCAAAAAATTTCGCCAACTCCGAATAGTCTCGAAAGTTCTCCGAACTGTTTCTAGGGGCTCCTGATTCCCCATGTACTTTCTACTTCGCATTCTTGACTAGCAGAGCGCAGAAAGAGAGACGTTAATAATTGTATCCAGTAGTCAGCTCACAGAGCTAACGATGCAGCCCTTGCAGTGTACATTGTTAACGTTATTCGTCAGCCGTGCGCTCTCTATGAGAACGGCACAAGTCATAGGCATGTTCAAATTTTAATTGTTCGCTTTCCAAAACATTAATACATACACGGACGGAAGAATACTATTTTTATTAAATAGATGCGTCCGCTTTATTTTTTTTAATTTCAATTATCTAGATTTTTCGTTCAGTCGATTTTTTTCTATTGCATTCCGGTATTAGAATTATTTACTTTCGTTATATTTATTTATTCAACTCAAGATATATTTAATGTCGTCTGATAACTAAATATTTTTTATGCCTAATAAATCTGTAGCTCGGTTTCATCTGTTAAAAAAACACTTTAGTTGAATTCACTAAATGTATCTATTCAATCTTTAAAATTTAAATTAAATAGAATTTTCGTAGAGTCAAACATTTTTTTATTTGATTGAATTGGTGGCCTGTCTATGTTGCAACATACCCGTCAAGGGCAGGGGGAGGGGGCCTAGTGCGGAAGAGCGAGTAACTTTATATGTACAGGGTGTCCTGTTATGAATGAATAATCCTGCAACTGTCAATAGGTCAGATTATGTCCTACCATATGCTGGAATTTCAGATTAGTAAAACCCCCACGGTTTTCAAGATAGAAATCATCTGTTTTTCGCATGACATTTCTACAAATGATAACTTTTTGTACCCGGTTTTTTTTAAATACTCTTGATTATTTGTTTTATCTCGACAAGTCTTCTTTTCGACTTTAAATGTGTAGGAAACTTTATGAAAAAATATGTTATGCAAAATTTCCATACAAATCAATTTGAACATCCGACTTTACGCCTGCAATGTAAAACAAATGTAGTATACATATCGTGCCAATTACTTTAAAAAGTTGCTTAGTTATTGTCGATGCATGTTATTTTTTGAAATGGCATGCAAAAAACCAAAAGCAATTGATGTTATAAAAAAAAATAACAAGAAGCCCAAAATGTGCAACGCCGTGGGAATTTGACTAATCTGAAATTCCAGCATATATAGTAGTAGGACATGATCTGACTTATTGACATTTCCAGGATTATTCATTCGGGAAAGGAAACCCTGTGTGTGTGTGTGTGTGTATGTGTGTGCGTGCGTGCGGGCGTGCGTGCCTGCGTGTGGGTGTGTGTGCGTGCGTGTGCGTGTGTGTGCGCGGGCGTGTGTATGTGTAGGTTATGTTCGAAAAATCTATATCATGATATTCAATAAAACTCTCTGATTGTCACAATCATATTTATTCAGTGATATAGTTTATGTGATACAACAAATAATTATAGGAATACATTTGGTCTCTTATGTCATATCTGCGAATGAGATGATACAAACACTCGGTAGCGTAGTGACACTCTGCCTAGCTATAAGTGGGCAGGTTGTAGCATCGATTCCGTATATAGGCGAAATATTTTCGTCGATTACAATAATTTCAGAGGGCCAGGAAGTGATGAATTATGATACAAAATGATTGTGTTAGAACTCCAAACTAGGTGTTTCATCTCAATTTGGATTTATGAAATATTCTATGCATACGAAGATTGTTCAAAAAATAAGGTGACTTTATTTTTCTCGAAAAATATTTATTCATCAATCTATATTTTGAGCCCTTCAAAGTAATCTCCCTCGGATATTATACAGTTGTGCCAGCGCTTCTTCCAATCCTCGAAACACTTGTGATATGCGCTTTTTGGTATGGCCTTGAGCTCTCCCAGCGATGCGGTCTTTATCTCCTCAATCGTGGCAAATTTCCGTCCTTTCATGGGTCTTTTCAGTTTTGGGAATAGAAAAAAGTCGCAGGGCGCCAAGTCCGGTGAATACGATAGCTGTGGCGTGATTACGGTGTGTTATTGGCCAAAAAAACACGAACAAGCAACGATGTGTGAGCAGGTGCATTATCGTGATGCAAAAGCCATGAATAGTTTTGCCACAAATCCGGGCGCTTTCTTCGTATTGCTTCACGCAAACGGCGCATAACTTCAAAGTAATATTCCTTATTGACCGTACGACCTTCTGGCAAGAACTCACGATGAACCACGCCATTGTAATGGAAGAAAACAGTAAGCAAAACCTTCACAGTTGACCAACCTTTGGCGTGCTTCTTCTCCGTCTTCTGTGAAGAGCTTGTACCACTTATAAACATTTTTTCTGCTCAAAGTAGACTCGCCAAATGCCACAGTCAACATTTCGAGTTCGTTGGAGCACTTTATTTTATTTTTCACACACAATTTAATACAGATTTAAGACAGATAATTCAGAGGACATTCAACCTCGAGGATCATGATCATAGTATATTCTATTTGAGGTCTTAATTAATTCCTGAGTTCCAACGTATATGCTTGCGGGTTTTTACGTAGGATAAGTACGGGCTCGTTGGCCACAGTTTTTTCGAGAATCCGTCAAAATAAAGGTACAAACGTTTCTTGACTTATCTTCGTTTGTGATTAAACTTTGACCATTTAACTTTAAGATAATTTACGAAATTGAAAGAAACTCCCATCAGGTCAACCTTAAAATTACTATTTGTTTAAAATTACGATTGGCTATCTTTCCCGGAGTATTCGGGGGTGATGGCCACAGTAGACAGTATGATAGCCATCGTGAGGTGAGATGGCCAGCATTATGCTTTCGGTTTTATCTTTGGTTTTATGTTTTGATTCTTTTTTTTTTCTTTTGGCCTCATCTAGAACACATCTGATCGAAATCCGTATAGCTTTTGTGTACCCTAAGTTGGCACACTATCCACTGAAGCCAGTATTCGATGAGACGAGTTTAATACTAATTTTCTCCGCAACATTTTTTGTCATTATTCTTATATCATCTTTCTAAGGTCTTGCTGGGTATGTCGTCGGTCCCAGCGGCTGCACGACCAGACAACTCATCATTTTTCACAGCACTACTAGTTGCTTTTAATGATTTTTTAATCCAGTTCCCTCGTAGAGCAATTGCTTTTCTCTTATACTTATTAGGCATCCAAAACAAATGTAGGAACAATGAATTACTTGAGCACATTACAAGTAATACTATGGCCATCATACACCGACTGTACATGGCCATCTCTCCTAATCTCCCGGGAAAGATGACCACATCTCAAATGTAAACAAATAATAACAATACATGCAAAATCTTGACGTTAAAACAAAGCACTGTTCGTGAACTATTCAAGAAATACAAAAGTACCCATTAATTTTACAAAATAATGTCACCACGACGTAAAACGTGAAACCTTCATGAAAATTTTTAGCAGAAGCCGGAATAATTAAAGAAGATTTTACTTACTTAACATTTTGTTTGCCAAACTTTTGCTTGTACACTTACACCGGCGTACGCACGAAGCGAATTAATAATAGTAGATTGAGTGTACAGCTTTAATTGTCTTTAATTTTCATATAATGAATTTTTTAAATTTTAATTTAATTGAATCTCGTTTAATCAAAGTTGAATTTATTTTGATGTCATTTAATCATAATTTAATGGACTTGCATTTTTATTTAATCGAATAGCAGAGTATAGTTTTGAGTATGGGGAGAATGACCTATCCCTAATACCTTCAAAATCGCCTTGTAATAAATATAATCGTATTTATAAAGAGCATTTCAAGGATCATTCTGTCCGCAAAATCAGCGAGGCATTAAACAAAAATAGGACCGTCCTCAAAGTTGTCAGCTGTGCTAAAATATGTACAAAAATAAAATCAGTCAATTCGACTTTCCATCGTGTCGAAAAATATTGTTCCAAATGTTCTTGATTTACAGCAATGCGCATCGCTATAAATTGCTATGATTTCTTCGGTCGGTATCTTGTTGCGCTTCGCTTCATCCAAAACTCTGTTCTTTCGCTTGTTTCAGATACTAACACGAAAAAAAAAACATAGAAAAAAGCGTAGAAAAGGAAAGAATCGTATGACGTCACGACTAACAACAGGAGGGGAGACAAAGTGAAAGAAAAAAGCCCAGTTCCAATGGTGGAATTATGTCTCCGCCAAGGAAACCACCTTATCGACTCGAATTGTAACTAAGCCTCGAGCGTGATTGCTTCGCGGGAAAAAGATCACAAGTAAAAGCGCCTCTGCTAACTCAAAACTTGCAGTGTGTGAAAGTATGGTGATAGGACATAAATAAAGAAGAAAGAAAGTGTGAAAAAGGGCGACCGGTCGCGCGTGTTACAAGACAGGGGTGAAAGCTTGTGTCTCAACCCTCCGTGCGGCGAAGACCAACAAATCGTGGAGTGCCAGCTGTTTGCAAATGCGAATGTTTCAATCCTAAAGAACGCATCCACAGATTGTCAGGACGTTGAATACGGTAAGCCAATTTTTCGAATTCATTTGACCTCCATATCATCACGATAAATCTTTGATATCTTTGAAAAATTACTCATTGTTTTTCAATCGTTCGGACAATCGCATAAATGTTTTTTAAATTTAACTTATATTGCTATATCAAGTAGCTCAAAGACTAATAATTTCGAATTAAATATTACAAGCGTTACCTTTAAGCAACCTTAGGGGCAACATTTTTAATAGTTTGCTTTCACCGATAAATTTCACAAATGCGTTGTCAGTTCGTTCTTCATTTTGCCTTAACATTTATCGAAAATATTTGCATTTTTATAATAAATACAAAACATATCAAACTGTAAAATCGTTTCGAAAAGAATAGCACTACTGAACCGGTGCGATGGTCTAGTGGTTAGCGTGCTCGCCACTAAACCAGCGGACTGGAAGGTCGCGGGTTCGAATCCCGGTCGCGTACATTTCGTCGTGAAATATTTTTCTTCGGCATTTCGCGGCGAAATAAGACTAGTTCCACGACTGGGGGGCGAACTCGATGACCGGCTGTATTGGTATAGGTTTTCCGCAGTTTCCCTATACCCCTGACAGAAATGTCATGATGAATATAATACAGCGGGGGGGAAGTCGGCTGCGGCCGCAAGAGGGGGGGAACAGGGAGAAAGATGGAGAACAAAAAGGAGTGTAAACAGTAGAGGAAAGAACGGCCATAATGATGGGAAAGAATAGGTAACAAACGCGAAAAGCGTGTACCTAAGGAAAAAACCAAAAAAAAAAAAAAGAATAGCACTACTGTCGTATCGTACCGATCCAAATCGAGGGAACAAACAACGGACGGTTCGAATGCAAAATAAACATGCATCAAAGCGTTGCATTTATTTTCCACTCGCAACACTATTTCCATCACCGATGAACGCTTTTTCTTTCCTGTCCCGTATAACACTCGAATATCTCTTATCGTTACATTTTCGTTCAAGATTCCTGCTCGCCGAGCAGTACTGAACCGAATTGCAATTTTACGTCGCTGTATATTCGTACGTTGGAAATATTCGATATTTGCGGTCCAGTCGGATCGCTTTTCACGGAAAAGATTCACGTCCCTCACACTGCAGCGGACTGAAAACGCTGACTGGCCAATAGTGTATCGAGTTTCATGCCTTGAAGTATATTATATCCGAGGATAGAGGACTTTGCTTTTTTTGTGGGTATCGCGAGCGCGGAGATATAAATGGGGACGAGGAATATTAATAAAAGAGCACGTGAAGCGCATCACGACCTGGATAAGGTATCAGAGCCAACATTCGGAACATTTATTTTTGGTTGTCGATGAGTTTTTTTGTTTTTTTTTCTATAGATACCATCATTTTATTGGGAAATCATCCTATTTTAGCGCTGACTCTCGTTAACTGCACACCAACTTTTTCATCCACTCTATAATTCTGTCGAGACCGGTGGTAAAATTTGGAATGAATGTTTGATTTGTCTTTTTCTTCAGGTTCCAATAGGTGAAGTGAGAGTTCGATTAGTTGTAAATTGTTGGTCGGTAAGAGTTTATTGTGCACGAGCCGTAAGTCGAGAGGGCAATCACTGTACTCGTTGGTCCGTCGTGGTGTTGTCTGCCGGGGGTGGCGGCGGTGGAGACGGCGGTTGCAACCGTCGGCGTGAGCTCGCAAAACGCGGTGGTGGCGGTCCTGGGACCCCCTGCCTTGCCACCATCAGCTCCTCGGTCGCGGGGAGCGCGGGGGGATGTGGCCCCGTGGTGGGGGTCCCCTCCTACAAGAAACGTCAAGGTAAGATAATGAAAAATTCAAATTAAGACTAGGAGTACTTTAATGTACAATGTGAGGCCAAACAGTTTTGTACGCGTTTAAATAGTAGCGAAAAAGATCAGGTCTTTCGATTAGGGTGCCTACCTTTTATGAGAATTCCATAGATCGCGATGACATGATTTTCTCTTTCTGTGAGCGAAAGTGTAAATATCTGCGATATTTTTGAAACTATTAAAGGGATCAAACTATTAAAGGCATAAGAAGGGCCCTTCTGAACGATTCGTAACTTTCAATGGCGCTAACCAATTATTATTCTCAACGAGAAAGTGGAATGTAACTTTTGGCACCCATTTGGTAGAATTAGAATGTTTACTTTTTCTCTGAAAAGTCACGGCTCCGAAAATTCTTCTCATACTCACATTTTTCTATGTTTTATCATTAATATTTTCTTCAAACATTCAGGACCTACTGTTTTATTGTCGTTGCGGAGGCTTTAGAATTTTTAACAGGCGTGTGCAATTTATATCATATATAGAGTTATTTTGTGTTGTAAATATATAAATTATGGCATAGAAATAGGGCCGGCGTGTCATTTCTATAAAGTGCTGTACGAATGAGAAAATTTTTTGAGTCGTAATTTTTCGTTCATATTTGGGTCCTCTACTTGAAATTTGACCAGTACCCGTGAAAGAATTCAGCCAGGGCTTTGACTAGGTCCCGATTATTTCTCCCTTACTCTGCAAGGATCCTAACATGGCACCCGACCAGGTCCCTTGGAGGCCAGTTACACTTTGTCGATGGGGGCCTAAAGAGGCTTATGAATCAGGGCCCGACTGGTTGCCTCAACAGAACCCGATCGAAGCCATGAAGCAACCCTATTACTGCCCTATAATTGTCCGCATTATTAGTGGATACATATCAAGCGAGATTGGTCAGAAGTATCTCGAAAATGGAGAAACGATTGTAAAAAAATTTGTTTTTAATCATTCCACATTTATTGGTACGATAGCGCCAGATAATTTTGCGCTTTTGCGTAATGGATACGTCGCGGAGATTAACAACATTTTTAGACGTAACGAGGCTGAAGAATGTTTGTACAATGAAGCAAAAGTGTGGAAAAAAAACAAATGTATTCATGTACCCAACGAAGTTATTTAAAGTTGACGAATGGCGAATTATCTCAAAAAATTCGGTGGATGTTGTTTATCCCGTCACGAGCATTGACCGGAAATTGCCAAACGGTGTTGTACGTACATATGTGCTGTCATTCCTGCACGCATGAATTATTTTATTTTCCAAATTTATTATTCCAAACATTCTGAATGTTTATAGAATATCAATTATTTGTAGTAAAATTCTGCGTGTATGTTTATTTTAAGTGACCTAGTGATTTATCGATACCTTAAACTTTAAATATATCACATCTATGGAAGTAAGTTTAAAAACTAGACATTCTTAAAAATAACTTTGCAAATATGTTGTATGCCCTGTAACAACCACCGCCCTGATGAAGTCCGTCTGGGCCCTTTATCATTTTCCTCGCTACGACCTTTTTTGAATAAATTACCCAACCCTGTTATTTTCCTGTCGGGGCCTAGTCCGATTATGTTGTGGAAAGCCCTAGTAGGGAATCCATATTCAAAACCTCATGGGCCCCGAATTTTTTTATGGCTGCCCTCCTAATTTCTTTCACGGAGATACCGGGATACATTTTTACTTGATTATAGACAACTACAGTTAATTGTTAAATATTCTGGTTTGCGAAAGGAATACCTTAAGATATCGGAGTTTGGACCAAGTTCGTTTGACGGAGATTCGATTTAGGTGCGAAGTTCCTCAGTGCTAAAAATACGAGAGACCTAATTTCACGACAATTCAAAATTTTCGGGGAGCATTGATCTAAAACTCGAATTTAAACATCGACTCAGGAAAAAATGTGGAAAGTGCCCAATAATACCGCAAAAGGCTATATCTATGATAAGTTTCATTTTATGTTTATCGCACAGAATGTGGGTGACAAGGTTTTTATTATTCCACGTGGAAAATAATTGTGTTTGAAAAAATGAAATAAGTACATTCATGAGGGGTATTAAAAAAATTCTTCTCGACAAAGGTGGAGCAGCATCCTGGGGTCGCAGTGGTCGCGAACGAGGCAGAGACCGCGGGGGCGGCGCTTCGACCATACTTGGTTCCGGTGTCGCCCCCGCGAACTATCCCCCAGGACTTGAGGGAGTCGGCCCTGGATTTCGTGAAGTCGTGAGCATCCTCGGCGAAAGAAATCAGGTTGGAACACTCAGCGGTGTTGGTCCACCGCCCGGCACGTCGGACAACAAAGAGTCCGAAGATGACGAAGAAAATCCACCACCAAAGAAACCACCAAGACCACTGTACAGACGTTTCATAAACTACGTACGACAGGCTTGGACCGGCGTTAAGTTTGCTCTAGGTATACTAATCGCTTAACATACTACTCTAGCTTTTTGCACTCACCATACTTGAACGAAAAATGCCCAAGTCAACCCATCGTTTTATTCCTTGAATAAATGAAAGAAATCATTTTGCATGTTACTCTATACAATAGATTATAGGTTGCATGCAAAGTGCATGGGATGTTGTATCAGTTCGAGGCGCCGTCCCTTCTTAAGCTTCTTCACTTAAGAGGAGCAGGAAAGTTTAAAATTTCAAAAATTGGCTCGCATTTGATTGTTTGCAACAAGGCTACGATTGAGAATTAAACGTTCCTTACGTTAAGGGTATTTACCATCACATTATAAAATGAGAATTTTTTTTTTAATATGCTCTTTGTTATTGTAAACTTGTTAAAACATTTCTCCATCAAAATTTAATGTGTAATTACTGAACCAGGGCGTTATACAGCTCTTATAAATTTCACGTTAATATCACTAGTGGTTTCTCAAATATCGTGTTGAGCCCGGATTTTGAGAGCGTTTGGCTCATTGGTTGGAGCCCCGATATTATCAAACAGGCAATCATTTCTGACATTTTTTATTTTACAATGTTATGATAAATTTCTCTAAAAAATACTTCGATATTTACTCGCGGCCTTCTTACAAATAATCAAATCAAGCCAATTGAACCCAAACAAATGGCAAATCCTCATAGTTCCCTCGAATCAAACTTGCGGCAATTCTCCTGGGCTCTTTCGACTGCATAGCTGGCATTGCAGGTAACATTGTGATGACGGGAACAGTCCTGCACCATCGCACAGAGCGCCGATCAATATGCACCGTAGCGTAAAGACTCATTGCCCAAAGTGAAATATTCGATACAGAGGCCTACCTGCATGGATAGGTGACAAGTGTTCAATTTAGCTAGAAAGTTTGGGTCGGTTGCTTTACCGATCTTTTAAAGTCTGAACGTTAGTGTGGACCCTGAAATGTTCACGAACAGCATTTTGTTTCTTACCGATCATGAGGATAACTTATGGACCTATCGGGATGATGTATCATCCCCATAGGCACCTTACTTATCAGAGTGGTCGAACGATACATATAAAGACCAAAAAGGGAGACCGCAATAGCTTGAGAAATGATGAAAGTATGCTCCATCAACACTTGACATGTGTTGCCAAGTCACCAATAACTGGGGAGTGAGCCTACTGGCGTATGAAACCGACCTTACCCCGAATCTTTCGAGGTGATCGTTGGTATGCCTAGATCCCTTTCGGCTTCCTCTCCCTTATGGCTCTGTTTTCTCTGATTTTTTATACTTCTGGATCACCAGCGCTCCATTAGCCTTCGCGCCCGATACTTTCATGGAGGTGCATACTTTTTTGGCGGATAGGCTATGCACTGCTATTCACCGTTCATTTCAGTGCGTGCCTATAAAAAAATTATTTTCGCGAAGCTGTCGAATCAATCATATTTCTGAAATCAGCCTGGAACAGAATGTTCACTTGACGGGAAACATGAAAAAAAAATCTATAGATACGATTACTTTTAATTTTTGGTTTTGCATATTCCTACGTATTGTAAAAGTAATTGATTCGTACGATTGTCAACACTTCTGGGTAGTATACTGACCAGTCATAAATAAGTTTCCCCGCGACCAAAAGTACCATAAGATAACCATCGTGTACGTAGTGCGGACAATCACATTTTCTTCGCTTATCTTCAAGGATATTGCTTTTTTACAACTCGTTTAATCTCCGGGAGACAGATAATCCAAGAACCTTTGAGCCCTTTTCGTGAGAAAAAAACCTTCAAACTTCCTCATCCTCCTTGAATCTTCTAAGATACCTCTTAACCGTCACCGTGCTGGAAGCCCGTCAACCATAACCTAAAAACTAAGGCTAAGTTTTAAAACTGATCAAAATAATGTGAAACCTGAAACCCCGATTTGTATTGGATTACACGATATAAAAAATATCATATATATATATATCCATTGACTCTAAAAAACATCCTGAATTTTTTTACATTTTTCGAAACACCCCTTAGTAATAAAAAAATTCCGAAAAAAACGCCCCGATTTTAAAATATGAAAAAATTCCCAAAAATGCGTGATTATATGTAAAAATTTTCAAGCTCTCACCTGTAGTGGAAGTATTTTTTTTTCTGTACTGAATACGACTTCAATTGATGCTAACGAAATTGACTGCTAACGAAAAAAGCTTACTTCCACTGTGGATGATAGCTTCAAAATGTTTGCATATAATCACGCATTTTCGAGAATTTGTTCAGATTTCTAAATCGGGGCGTTTTTTTTAATTATATATATATATATATATATATATATATATATATATATATATATCTGGAATTAGTCTGGAATTCGTTGTCTAGTGATGAACTTTGACATTTATACGATTTTCCACCATTATGCTACGCCACAAATGAATTGACACTGAAAAGCCGAAGACTATAATTTTCTGTTGTAGAATTCTTTCATAAAGTTCGTACTGAAAACGTTTTAGGGGTATTTTAGGGATATCGTCTACATAGTGCGGACAACGGAATCGATAAAAGAGAAATCACTTGTGAAAATAGCATAGGCGCGCACATGTTCGCGAAGTAGGTAGAGCTGAATACGGTTGAAGAGCACGCCCTCCTCGATCACGTATCGCGAATGGATGCAGGAGCCACAACTGTACCAAGCGAAGCGTAAACACTGCGTCTGGCTTCGGCCGTGATACGCGTAGAACCGACCACGGCAAATCAATCGTCGAACCCTCTCGCATTGGGCACTATTACGTCAGTAGGTCGTTGAATGAAAGTTACACGCTCAAACGGTCGATCTTCAAATGTCCGAATAACGCAGACCTCCCATTGGCGGCACTGTAGTCGCGATATTTGAATAGCGTCATTGTCAAATTGCGAAGGGCCATAGAGTGTCGAATCGGCAACGAGAGCAAGTGGCGCATTACGTACCGACACTTTGACGTACATGTATGCCGCGTCGTGAATAGTGCAACGTATCTGCATTACTGCAGCGATCCATACGGCCACTAGAATGCGACAGATTGATTGATTGGGTAGCCATGTAGATAATACTTTCCATCGCGATCATAATCTAGATGCTAGATAAGAGCCAATGTACATATCAAATAATATTATCGAGAGAGAGAGACTAGATAACAGTAGTATCTGCCAATAGATAATATCTAGATAATCTATAAGGGATATTACAGGTATTACAAATGAATAATCTATAATAAATATCGCGAGTAATAAACTAAATGATGGATTATTTAGATAAGAGATAATATAGATAAGCTAGATAATATAGATAATATAGATAAGATAAGCTAGATAATATAGATAATATAGATAAGATCTATAATAAATATTGCGAGTAATAAACTAAATGATGGATTATTTAGATAAGAGATAACAAAGATAACCGATCATCAAGATTATCGTTCTTTTCCAATATTCTACAAATATTTTAAAACTAATCCTTCTTTTGCTATGAGGGCATTGGCATCTATGGAATAAAGATTTTGTGCGAATTCGTGGGTTTCATCTATACATTTAACAACAGTATATAATCCGGAAGCCACATACTCTTCAAACAGTATATAATACCGAATTATGAAAATCGTAAGCGTTGCAACTGCAGCCGTTGCCGAGTAAGTGCTTCGAAAAGCTGCGCGACTGAAGAAAAAGAGTATAATGCAGAAGCGAGAAATCCAGAGAGACAGAACCCTCGCGGTGTCTGGTAATGGCTCCCGGGCTACGCGCGGTTTCACTTTTCGTTTGGGTATTGTCTCACTGGTTGGCGAATACTCGAAAAAACGTTAGACGTCGCGGTGAAGAGTAAAGTTTGTAAAGCATGCGAAAATTGCAAGCATGAAAAAGACACGGCTGAGTACGTGGTATGAAGAGAACCGCGAAGAATGCGACGCTAATCACGAAGGAAGTGCTGGGATAATGGAAGTGGATGGTGTCATTGAAATGTTCGAAAGGTCTAGAGAAAGGACAATACGATGTATAGAAAGTATATCGGGAATGGTCATACCAAGACCTTCGCAGCTCTCGCCGATAAAACAAACCTATGGCGATGGCTTTATTGTTGTAACGAAAAAATGTCTCTCGCGTGTAAAAAATGTATGTACACACAAGAAAATGGAGCAAAACAGTTAATTCAATTGAAGAAGTAATAGCAAAGCGGGGCAGCAAGTACGTCACCGAATAAAACTTCGAAATCTGCTGTCCCGAAAAAAAAGCAAAATTAACGAAGCACGTAATGTCAGATCTGTCATGATACTGCGGGCTAGATATTCGCCGCCAGCTTGACCCCATCGCAGAAGTGCTGAACAAAATATGAGCTACTTATTAACATGAAATTTTGATCAACGGCAAACGGTAACGGTAACGTAATGCGAGGCTGTTGGATCGTTGAAAGATTATAAGGACCCGTTGCCTCTTGATAATGATGCTCAAGCATTTCTCTAAGCCAAACATTGAACCGCAAGCCCTGATGGAAGCAGGATACTGTGCCAATCACAACCCCTAACCGACGTATCGCATTCGAGTCGCAAACGGCTGCAAAAGATCGAATTTTTTTTTCAAATCTGGTCACTTTGAAGACTACGAAAAAGCCAAAATGATTTTATTTGAAGTCGACTTAAAAATAAACTATTGAACTGATCAGTCTTAAATTTAATCACCTTATTTTACATCCCTTTTTTATGAATTTTCAACAAAAGGTTATCTACTTGGGCTGATAGGTGTATCCATACAGATTGAGAATCTCTTTGATTTTTTCGTTTCAGATGATCCTGTAAACTTAAAGCCCTCGTCTAGTGTGAATATAGAGAAACGCAGTCATGCTTTGAAATTTTGTTTCTCGTAAACCATCAGACGTAGGATATTACCGGTTTTCGTGGTTCATTAAACGAGAAATGAATAACACATTCGTTTTTACAAATTGAAATTTTTTTATAATCAAGAAAGTACCACGTATAATATGGCTATAAAAAATGGATGCCACCGTTTTTTAAGCACGATATCTCAGCTTCCAATGGCCGGGAACAAAAAATTTGAAAAATGTTATAAATTGTAAGCATATCGTTAGTACGCTTACTAGAACAAAAGAGAAAAACAAATTTTGAAGGAATGGTAACGGTGTAACCGAATATTACGATTTTTCAAGCAATAATTATGAATTATGATGCATCTTAAAAATAGTTCATATATTTTTATCGAGTTGATTCCAGTTTCCGTAATAGTCACTAGTGTACACTACATGTGGTTGAAATTTGAAGTAAATCGGCCAATTAGTTTTCTCATTATCGTGCCCAACAAAATAAAAAATGTAGTTTTGGGGAAAACGCATTTAAGTTTGAAGAACGGTACATGCCCAAATATGATGAAAAATTCAAAGTAACACTCATTCTGCGATTCCAGGGCCATACATCTAACTTTCTTCTTGCTTAAAGTGCTCATTAATATTTGCTGATTGCCAAATTTCATAATTTTTCGATTTTTCCACTGGCTCAAAAAGACAATATTCCGAAGAAATTCTACTTTCAGAAGATGTAATAAAAAAAATTGATTTTTTTCGACCGCTCACACTAGACAACGACCTTAAATCACCTGCACCAACTTAAAACGTTGCGGCAAAATCCTCATCTTCAAAAAAGGAAAAAACATTTTTTCTATGCTACTTGGTCGAGACAATAAACATGGATTAACTATTATTTTATTTCGGAAATCGTAAAATTCATTTCTACGAGAATTCCCGATGTTTTTCTCCGTGCATCATCATGATGCCTTAGCATGGACCAAAAATATTCAAAATACCATGAGAAAGAAGAAAATAAAACGCAAAACAATATAATAGTTGCACGATCGAAATAAGCGACGAATCAATTTTAACCGACTAAGTTCAGAGGTAACGGCGAAGTTGATCGAACTCGGGAATGCCGGCGAATACTGCTTGACGAAATCACATTGTTGGACCGTTCCCTGCACCGCATCGATAACAAAGGCAAGGTAGCTATGACGATGAACCCAGGGAATTTTGGACCGTAACGGTCAGTGGTCAGTTTTCGGCCCAGCAACTGTGAAAGATTACATTAGTATCGGAGATTCGATGTGAACTTTTTGGGCTAAGGATACCGTGCAAGTTTCACGATTGCCTGAAAGGCCTTGCTGCCCGTGTCCGTTTCACTCGGGAAGGTACTCCGGCTCCCTTCGGGATGCTGGATGGTACATCCTTACCATGAACCGTGACTCTAGCAAATAACAAATGTGTAGTGTGCGGATCTATTGCCATAGTAACCCCTTGAAAATTGAAAGGACCTCCGGCAAGTCCCTTGAAAAGGACCAACGTTTCAGCAGTACTCGAACCATCGGAGAAATGATTGTACCCCGGTTGAGTGCACCTAACGGACGTAGTACGAGAATGTCTGTATTGATAAAACTTTTAACCTAATGGGATTCCAGATTCGGAATATGAGGAAGAACAGACACCGAGGTACAGGCCGGATTCGCTGGCAAGCTTGTGCAGAGCTACGCGCTTCACCGAGGCCGAACTGAAAAGAATTTATCGAGGTTTCAAAGCCGAGTGTCCCACGGGAGTGGTCAGGGAGGATACATTCAAGTGCATCTATTCGCAATTCTTCCCCCAAGGAGGTGAGTTATCCTTCATATTGAATCAGATCACTTTCTTCAACGCCGATAACGGTAAGTGTTGGCGCTATTATTTCATGAGATCGAAGGTTACGTCGTTGGAATGCAATGAAAATTAATATTTCTAAAGTCCTTCAGTTTATTGTGGCATATGGGGCCTACAAAAATTGGTCAATCATTTTTTAAGATATCCATTTAGCGATCTACTATATAAATATGCAAAAAACATCTCACATAATAATAAAAAATAAAGAAATTTAAATGTAAAAACGAGTTTTCATTGCGTTCCAACGATGTAAACTTCAACGCCATATTATTTTTAACTTCGAGTAACAATAACTGCTTCACTGTTTTTCGTGAAGATTACGGCCATCCTAGGCGATTACAAACCACCCATTTTCATTGGGTAGTCTCTCATTATTTGAGATAGTGAAATGAACTCCGAATTTTCATTTCTTAGATCCCTTCATGTCTTAAATAAATGTTGAGACCGTCAATGCCGAAATTAAGCAAAATATATTGTCTAATACGCGTATTCATATTTGCACTGGTGTGATTTTCGAGCATCTCCAAGCAAGAGAATAATCAACTTGTCATGCATGACAATAAAGAAGAAACTCGGCCTTTATACGGTGACTCGCCAGGGTGCCCAACGCTTATTAACGCTGATTACGCGATTCTCTTACCTTCTCTCCAGTATAATACTCCCCACGCATATACCTAGTACGATAGTGGCGAACGTATCAGTGAAATGGCAGGCTGAACAATCCACCATGTAATGGAATAATGGGACGAACGTTCATGTAGTATATAGCTCAGGTACACTGCTGCGTGTCGGCAAAACCTCGTGAACGCGCGAGTGAATTCATGCAAATTTGAACTGCTATTGTATTCGGTTTCATACATTTTTAATTAAAAGCTCGCATTATGTATATTCGTTCGTGACTAAATTGCACTCGTCAATTCTCACCGATACAGCCAGGACGAAAAATTGCTCGTAGGCAAATGCAATTCTTTGGCGTTGGATCAGTGACGTTTGGGTGTTCTTTCAAGTTAACACATTTTTCGGCGACAACTCTTCGCCATTGACAATCGGCCCAGCTTTACATATTTTTTTACAGTAAATCTTTGAATATCTTTCGCAACTTTTGCATTGAAAAATATGATAATTATGCAGTTTGAGGATTTTTCCGAAAAATGAGACGAATTTTGTTTTTCACCGTGAACTTGTTTGTTCCATTATATTGAATGATATTCTATCGGGAGAGACTGACACTTTCCATTAATTCCATGAGTTATGGGGTTTTGAAGTTCGCGGAAACACGTGATAAAATAGGGCATTTTTAAGTATTTCGACCCCTATATTGAGGGTGGGGGTGGGGGCATTTATAAAAAAAGCTTTCCAATGCAATGCCGAAAATAAATCGCGGCGGTCAACCTCCCATGTAAAGGTATAGGATTTTGAAGTTCACGAAAACACGTTATAAAATATTGTATTTTCAAACATTTTCTATATAGAAGAAGCGTCTCTAAATATCACACACACCCCCCCCCTCTCTGTTGGGGGGGGGGTACTACAATGGCTCCGTTTGCCCCTGTACTAACTATGTATGAATCCGTCTTTCTATGCGCTATTTTTTTAAAACTAAGAACAAGAAACCAGACTGCTGTCGATGCGAGGGCAGGTACTAACAAGTTACTCCTGTTACCCCATCAGTTTGTTACTTTCAGCCCCATGCCTCCACTTGTTACATTTGTATTTTCGCAATGCATCGAATAAAAATATCAACATTATTTAATAACTTGAATTAAACCACAAGTCAAAAAATTGCGATTGTCAAAAAAGTTTGTTTACCTGGTAAGATGGGCAGCAATGACGTAACTTCTCCGTGCGGCTCCTGAGCGAGGACCAGCCGTTATGTGCGCATGCGCTACTACTCAAAGAGATGAAGTACTGTTATTACGTAGCTACAACGTTTATAGTTCAGCGGCAACTCCCTTGTTACTTGTTACCCCTGTTACTCGTAGCCCCTATCTCCTCTACATTATAGATAGCTACTGCGAAATTTTTAAAAGTTAAACACTAATTGACTCGATTGGATGGCCGTAGTACGAAGAGGGTAAAGAAACAAGAAGGAACAACCAATTCAAAAGACAGACTCGCTAAAAGGATCATAGAATTCGAATGGTGCGGTAAGGAAAAAGATTACGAAAGGATCAAGTGTCGCTCGGTCTCATTTCTCAGCTCCTGGCATGAAACCACACGGGAACTACAACCCTCGTCGTTATCGGTAATCACTATATCCTCTCACTAGTCCGCGTTGTAACTCACGTAGAGCATTCAGGCATTGCCATCTCTTTCAGACTTTCTCCTTTCGCTCGATAAAGCCCAATCTCGCTCATCTCTTTCTCTCTCCGTTTTGCTCTTCCTTATCGCTTCATTCCAACGGATTTTCAACGCCACCAATTTTCGGTTCGCCTCAATTGTCTCTCCATCTCAGATCGGTCGACTTTCGATTAAAATCCTGGATAATTGGCTCGTTCGAATAACTAGTATCCAATATCGATAGCGAAAAAGCAAACAGCAGCTGGAATAAAGTGACCGAAGTAGAAAAAAGAAATTGGTTATCGTGAGAGGTGACGGCCCTCGATGAATTTCTATTCAAACGAGAACAGTCGATTCTATCGCAGCTCCCGTGAACACGTTTACAAGAGGAAACGTGATTCTTGCCGTTGGTGGTTTTTCTCGATGCAACTCGATTGATCCAGGAACCCACGATTCGTACAAATTTCAGCTCGGTATATAAATGTATCGCAATCGCCCAAACACACCATACCCAATAAAAAAAAAAAGAACGTCGTTCTTACTGAAATAAAGGCGTTGAGGCTAGTGCGAGGTCTTAGCATTTCCGTTCAACCACCCAAACGAAAATAACCCACAATGCTCTGTCGTTGGGGCAACGTCGTCACTCCATTCCATTCGCTTAACGGACATTCGCGAACGAGAACTCTAGCCGGACAAGACGATTCAACAAGACGAGTTAAAACATCCTCAGAATATTCATCGCATTGATTTAAAATGTCTCAAGCTTTCTGGAATTCTCAATATCGTTTTTATTGTATATTGTAATGGAGTGTCTAGACGGAAGAAATTGACGATTTACGGAGTAGCGAATCAGCACACTAAACGATCTGGCAATGCTTCACTATATTCTGCGAGTTGTCGAGCATCTACCAACAAATTGGAAAGCCCCTTTTAGTATAGAACAAAAAATCTCTAGGGTTATTTTGAATGATAAAAAAACGACGAAGAGCGAAAGGTTCGAGAGACGTATGGCTTTGTACACAAAAGTTCGTTAAGTGGGATTATCATCGAACGATCAAACGAACCTTTCGAATCTTTATATTAATCGTCGAATTTCAGTTGGAATCGTTATTACTGTCACCCACCGTTCACGCCATACATGATGGCCCCCATACATGTCATTCACAAAAAGCTCATTCATTTTGTCTGTGCACACGTATACACATACGCCATTACCCATATACGTGTATGTTTCTCATTCATTATCGTGTGTAAGAATTGTACTACAATTGTACTCCATTCTTTTTTCTAGCCAACACGAGCCAATACGCGCATTATGTTTTCAATACTCTAGACCAAGATCACAGTGGACTTCTCAGCTTCGAGGTGAGTTCCTTTTGTTTTCACACTGATATACATGTAATATACACTAGCCGAATTGTCTTTAAATGTTCAATGAGCCACTGGGAATTTTTCCTGAATGCCTAGAACATACTATAGTAGGAGTTATCATTCTCCCGTCTACATAAAAGAAATAATTTACTAATTACCAACCGACGTCGTTTAACGGGAGATATACACCTAGGAGCCGGAAAAAAGGTCATTTTTGTGAATTTTTTCGAGGATAACTATTTGAAATATTGGATTGGGGCTTTAATTACCTAAAAGTATATACATTCAAAAATATGTTTAATTTTCTTTATTTAAAAATATCAAAAATATACAAGGATAATGTGTGGTCCTTGGAGCATCGTAAAAAAATCGGTACCCAACATTTCTCGAAAACCAATTAACCGATTGCCTTGAGGTTTTTTGTGGTTATTCGTACTTGTCATAGGATTTTTTCCGTTACTTAGTTTTTGTTTTATAGGCAAAATAATAACTAATTTTTTGCCCAAAAATCACTATTTATGTTTAAACGTCCGCCATTTTGTCATAAATCGATATTTTTAAAATCGGCTATGACAAGTACTAAGTAATGGTGTATATAATAACCACAAAAAACCTCAAGGCAATCGGTTCATTGGTTTTCGAGAAATTTTGGATACCGATTTCATTACGACGCTTCAAGGATCACGCAATATCCTTGTATATTTTTGATATTTTTAAATAAACAAAATTAAACATATTTTTGAATGTATATACTTGTAGATAATTAAAACCCCAATCCGAAATATCAAATAGATTTCCTTGAAAAAATTCACAAAAATGACCTTTTTTCTCTCCCCGTGATCGGGCGGAGAATTTCTGTTGGTAGAAAGTCCCGGCTCGATTGCCGAAAAATTTCAACAGCGTGCGATAAATCAGAATCAATTCCGCAGGAACGAGGAATGTTGTGAGATAACGTGGGGTCCAACAGGGACTAAGAGCTTGCCATTTTTAGCGGTGGATAGCAAGGATTTTTCTCCTAAAGGGATTTCTCGACATTTCTTATCATTATGCTGTCTACTTCGAGGAACTCTTCGTGCAAGAAACGACTAACTTTTTCGTCTTCTACGTCTACCGGGTGGATTCATGGAATTCGCAGTTACACCAAGAGATCACGTATAATGTCGAAAAGTATATTTCATCGCCCTCCCTCACCTGTCCACACCAGTCGATCCTCATTCATTTTATTTGTTATCTTTTTATCCGACAATTTTTCCCTCTTACACGCACAATGCGCAGTTCACGCGTTAAATCCCTCGTGATTTGCGACACCCTCTCGCTGCCCACCCCCCCACCGAGGGTCAAGCTCCTCTCACATAGTACATTTGGCAGTAATAATGGTCATGTAGATATATGACGCCTTACGGATAGGGATGAAATTTCTGAGTGTTATCAATAAACATTGGAAAGTTTTGCAAATCTGCAATCTTCCCTCTCCTCCGTCTTCCACGCATGGCGAATACCAGCAGCGAGTATAAAGAAAACCCTTGTTTTAATTCTCGCTTTTAGGAATAGATACAAAACCAGCAAACAAACTGAAAATCTAAAAATAATTTGATCTCTAAGAATAAGGTTTTTTAATGGCCAATTTGACTACATGGGCACCAATTATAATTAATTGGGCTTAATATTTTTTTGCCGCTATAGTATTATTGTGTAAAAATGTTATTATACTTGGAACCGGAGGTAGAAGGTATTTGGACAAGCAATGTAGATACTTCAACTTTTCGATACGTCGATAGCCCAACGATTTGCAATGGAGATTTTTTCATCGGAATTTCTGGCATACCAGCGGAGTGATTCCAACAGTTTACTTATAAGATCGCTCCAACGCAGAAAAGCAAAAATGAGATGTAAACAAAAGTCTTTTCTCCTTTAAATGTAAATATTTTAAACACGAAAGTTCCCGTTATCGCGAAAACACGGAAATCTTTCGTCTCGTCCAGCTTTAAATCGTGTTTTATACGCGAGATACAGAGAACTTCTCACCGTATGTTCTGAAAATAGTTTTCCCAGGCGAGAAAGTGAGATGTCAGAGTTCGGGAGATATATAGCACATAATCGAGAGAGTTTTCCCGCTTCTATATGAAAATCAAATTAAAAGCCCACTTTTAACTTGATTTTATACAATTTGCAGGCATAGTTCAGTGTGATTTGTCAGCACGACGATATGTAAAGTCCCGATTCAATTCTCCCATGAACGAAAGAAAGCTTCGAAAATGTCCAACTTGAGTGCGACCCGAATTGGATAGAGTACTTCTGCATAAAACGTGGAGGGGGGAGGGGGCAAAATAACGTCCGAGGCTCTAGCGTTTATATCATCTTTATTGCCTTTATTCCCCAATAGCACAATCTTCGAGATTGTTTTAATTGATTTGGTAGAAGCGATCCCCGAAGATTTATAATCATAATAGTTATTGTTTAACAGTATACTTTTGATATTGTACCCATTCCAAAGCCCAGTTATCTTGAGCTCTCCGATAGCATTTTGTTAACGTTTAGCTCGAGTACGATGGCTGATAGGCCTTTTGGCGTGGCACACTTGGGATCACCGTGGCAAAAGTATGGATCAACATCGAGCATTTTTGCCCTGACGCTGAAGGTCTCCGAGCAAACCCAGGCTGGTGGGTAACCACGCCGCTTAGCCTATACCACAGAGAGCCCTAGAGGGATTGCTCGTATACTCGACACTGCCGCATTTGTGGCTTCTGCCTTTGCGTAGGAAATAAATTAGCCCGTGGTATAAATATGTATCCGTCCAATCGAAAGAATCGTCGAGCGCAGAATGATGGAAATGACAAATTGATATTGCTCATAACGAAGGGTGTCTCAAAATAACCGGACGTTTTGATTTATTAATAAAACGTATTAAGTATTTGAAAAATACGAATATTTCAATTTTAATATAAGATACACACATGGAGGTTATGTGCGGAATATCTGATAAATGGTCGTTTCGTCTCCGTTTGCAAACGTTCACTCTTTTGACTAATTTTTAATAATATTTTGGCATAATTGAGGACTAATTTCATTTATGGTGCCGCCAATGGCATCCTTGAGCTCCGGAATGGTCTGTGGATCAGTGGCAAACACTTTCCCTTTCAACAAACCCCAAAGACAGAAGTCCAATGGCGAAAGAAGATCTCTTCCAAATCCATGTCCTATATGTCATTTATCGGATATTGTGTTGCACACGTAACCTCCATGTTTGTACCTCATATTAAAATAAAAATATTCGCAGTTTTAAAATAAATAATACGCTTTATTAATAAATTTAAGTATCAGGTCATTTTTACGCACCCTTTATATGTATACCTTTACTGTCTAAGATCACGCGGAGAAATAATTTTCAATATATTTTCCGATCTCCATCAGTGTAAACATTTTTCTAAGAATTGCATTCCTAGAACCAGTCCCTTCAAGCATACTTGATGACCTACACACACCCACACCCACCCACACACCAAATCAAGATACTTTCAGATTACCTCACAGGTACTTCGTTTTTTCCCGAGAGCAATCAACATATTCCGGAAGCTAGTCGATTTTGCTGTAAACTATTTAAAATTATACAGGCAAAAACTGTTCACGAGTCTTTAAATTCGGTACGATTTTTATGAAGAGCATATTCCAGACACAATTTATATTGCAAAATTTGTCGGTAGAACAAAGCTGGGCAGCTGTGCGCACTCGAAATCACGAACAATAGCCACTCGAGCTACCCACTGCTTGCACTTAATACAAAGCTCATTTGTGTACGTTTACGGTGAGTACTTGCCAAATCTTATCGTTACAATCAATTCGGAAACAGGACCGGCACTTGTGCCATACCATGATATTTGGCCGAGCTGAACACTTGCCAGATATCATTTACGGAAAATGTTCTGTTGTTACAGTAGGTATAATCTCCCAATTCATAGCCGTACTCATTGTCAGTTGGCAATGCGCCGGGCTACAGAGTTCGGCCCTATGCTAGCCAAAAATGCTGCGCCAGCCAGCCCCTATTTTTCCGCAACAACGAGCACCAAAGCAACAATGACTTTGCGAGCACGAGATCATTATCTCATCGCCATTTGCACCGTTCGTTAAAGTAAATGCCTCGTGGTTTAAAGCTTTCGAATAAATGTACGATTACCTGGTGTATTGCACCTAACAGTTGCACGATATGCCACAAGAAATATGCTCAATTGCCTCATTTTTTTAGTTCTCACAATCAGAGCTGCCCGCAATGGTCAAGTCAGTTTTACGTCAGACACAAAGCGTACGAGTCCTCGGTAGTCGTTGCTGGCCGATTCACGTATCCGTATCCGAGCATCAGACGGAACTTCATTTTCGTTCGGAGCATTCATCACTCAAGCTCTCAAACGAAGCGCTTGTGGTGTGGTGAACCAACATCGACGAGATGCTCCAAAAACTCGCAAAGAGACGAGCTCGAGAAAGTTAGATCTGCTTGGGTCCGCATCTTCGGGGATACGAGTATGACAAGGTCCATAAGATCGGAAAGGGGGTAAAGGGAGAGTAGAGTTTCCACGAGACAGTTCCCACGTGATCATGCGAACTCAGGTGTGATCGACATTGATGGTATGGAAGTTTGCATCGTTGGAATGCAACGTAATTTCTTTTTCCACATTGCCCTACTTTTTTGGAACATGTAAGCTATAAATATCACTGGAATATTTTGGAATATCTTCATTAGAGATCAATAATCTAAAACTGCAAAAGAAGAGTCTACATAGCTATAAAAATAAAAAAATGAAAAATAGAGAAGGATTTCCGATGCATTCCACCGATGCAAACTTCAACACGTTGAAATTGACTCATTTATCAATAAACCCGAACTGCTTTTAGCACGGAGTATATTTCAAGTATCTCATTTTTACGAGCCATTTATTCTTCTGCGTACCATCATGCATTTTTGCCCGAAATTACTCACTCCCGAAGAAAGTACCGTCAAACGGACAATTATTCGCTTTGGAGTCATTTCCAGCTCGTTGAGTATACCTTTCGCATGCTCCGCAGTAATATCCAATCGGTTATGCAAATGAGAATGATATTCGGCCATCCAGCTCGAGATCTATGCAACCTTGCGACTCGCTTGCTCCGGCCCATAACGATCGAAAGGTCGCAACCCCGCCTCGTCGAAACTGTCATAGTGATATGGGTCGTGCCTGTTTGTTTGCCAGCATCCCTTATACGTATTTACGTGGGAAACATATGCAGAATATCCAAACATGCGTGACCCAGCCTCCAATATAACTCGGCACTGTCTACCTACTGGGTTTCCATCTGCACGTCTTTCGGAAGGAATTGCAGAAGAGCCACAGCGAATTACCATAATAATCGTCACGAATAGAGGCCACTCTAAGAGTGCTCTTGTTGCTTTCCTATCACACACGCACACACACACTTTATTTTACCAAAGACATTGTAAGATATTTTACGTGCCGGTACGTTCGCGTGGCATTGCCGATGGGGTCGGCTGCATATGAGTACACAGTGTATGAACAAATGAGCGAACTTGTATACACGGGACATTTTATGCCGCAGCTCACACGATGTCGAATTATTTCAAATTGACCCGTTTTTTGTCGTTTCGTTTTTCTTCACCCATCTTCCCACTGAAAATAATTATTTCAACAGCTCGGCCCACATTCACAAAAATAGCAAATCATGCGGAAGAACGGACCAAAATTTCAGGCAACGTTTTCAAAGATAGAGGCTAGGAACCGTCTCGCTTGTCGTAGCCGCAGTTATGAATATTCACGTCCTCTCAAGTAATCTGCTCCTAGCAATTACCATTGCAAATCATCGCAGGGTGATTCACTCTTACGCAGCTTTTCCATACTTCACGTATTGCCCACGCGAGTTTTCATTATAATTTATACTGTATTTTATCAACATCCGATAACGTATGCAAAAAATGACCCTCTTATTTTGCACTCGGGAACCAACGCAGAACTATGCACCGATTATTCTTGGTGACAAACACCGAACTCACTTTAAATGTTCTCGCGATTTTTTTAATTGACCCACGGATTCATCGTTTAATGAAAAAAATCATAATGTCAAATAGCCTGAAAATGGGACCAAAGTAATTTTGAAGCGGTAATTTAGAAATCATTGAATGAAAAATATCTTCAAATTTCAGTCCAATGAAAATTCTTAAATCATTCATTTATACACTTGATAAATATATTTTTCCCATATTTTTTTTGCTTCTTCTCTCTAACAATAAGCTGTCAATTTAAATGTTTCAGGATTTTGTCACCGGCCTTAGCATACTTTCACGCGGTTCTATGGACGAGAAACTTCGGTGGACTTTTTCTCTGTACGATATAAACGGGGACGGTTGCATCACGAGAGACGAAATGACTGACATCGTCACAGCCGTATACGAGCTGATGGGAAAATTCGGGGATGCTAGTATGAACCACGATGGTGTACGGGAAAAGGTCGACCGAATGTTTCAGGTGAGACAAACATAATGCGAAAATATAAAATGAAGAATAATAGTAACATCAATGTATGTCAAGCCCTAAGCTATAAGCTACCGGAAGTAGTGACATCTCTGCATCTTTTATTTTTGATTATTGTCAGAAAATGGACGGTAACAAGGATGGAGTAGTGACGCTTTCGGAGTTTCTGGAAGCGTGTCGTGCTGATCCGGAAATATCGGCAAATATGGCAGCACTGGACACGGTCTTCTGACACCCGGCAACCAGACCTTATTACGCAGCATGGACCTGAAGGAGTCCGAGAGAGTCAACCGTAATACAAATCGCTCAAAATTCGTTGTTCCCGTCAACAACGGGAGAAAATACATAAAATTGGGGTACTCGTGTGACAGGAAAGACCTGCGAGAACGTTCGCAAAAATCGAGCCGTCATTGCACAGTCTTCGCCTTACGACATCCTCCGAAAGATATATTTTATTCTCGTGGTACGATCGAGAACTTTGGGAAAAAGAACTCGAATATCGTCAATGAAACTATTAAAAGGATTTAAGCGTTGAAGACTCGATATACCGACCTATGCAATCTAATCGTCGCGGTCTCTAACAACCGTTAATTGTCCATCATCGTGAAAGCTAGCCCGGAAATACTACCGAAGCGGATATTCGGTGGAACCTTTCACTGGCCATCGGTAGGTCTAGCAAAAGCGTCCACCTTTTGCAGGAGAGCAAAAAATCAATGGCGAACGTCGATGGGACACGCGCGCCCGTTCGATGCGGGTCTTAGAAGGTGCCAAAAACAATAAAATTACCACAGATTCGTAACGTAGGCTTTTGAAATAAATGAGAAGAGCAACAAAAATGATTATTACCCTGGTGACGAACGGTTCGTCACACGGTGACACAAGAGAGCTCGAACACGCTGAAAAATATGTTTCCTCTCGTTTTATCACGGCAAAATGTCGTTGCCCGATATGTAAGTACTTCCAATTCATCTGACTATACAAAATTCCTTGCATATCACGAGTTACACATAATCGTCCGTATATGATACGGACGAACCAATTCTATGAACTATTTCAGCGAGCGTCGAGAACGTAGTTTGAGAGAAAACAAAAAAACGTTTTACCAACAACAAAAAACACTATAATGCGAAGAACCCAACTCCCCCCATTGTTATCAATGATGTATCGTTTCATTTATAATTGCCGCTCATAAACAAAACTATAACTGGCAATATGTCGAGGGCTGCTGATGAATTACGACAACGTATGTATAATTGAAAGCATTTTTTTTTTATTCTCGAAGTCTTGAAGATAACGGTTGATTCGAATGCAGTTTCGATGCGCATAAGCTTTGCAGTTCAACATTCACTTACGATTACGCGGCCAGTTTTTCTCGAAACAAATTCCATACAGCTACTAAAATTACCATTAAACATAATTGAAAGACGACGAGTCAAATTTTTGTACAAATGTCGACCGATTGAAGAAAAAAAGTGTTGGGTAGCACATGCGATTGTTATATAAGGGGTTTATTACGGAACGACACGTGGAGTCTCGTGAAAAGCCGCTTGAAAAGTCAAGGGCTGTTTCCTGTCAGTTACTGAACGTCGACGTGTTTTTCTCGATCGATATTCGTTACAACAAGAGACCTTTTATGGTTTTACAATCGGGCATACATTTTTACAACAATCATAAGGTGATTTTCATTTAAATTACTTTTCTCTTCATTTATTATCCACGCCGCTTCTTCGGTAATACATACGATCCTTGCTTTACTCGCCTTTTTTTTCTTCAGCAAGCTACAATGACCAAAAGAGCAAGGGAAAAAAACGAGAATTCGATTTGAAAAAAAAGCGCTTCTACTCCTGCAGTCATCCGATCCGTTATGATTAATTTTTTTGAATCCTCGAAGATTGTTGTTTCCAGTGGGTATCCATGCGACGTGTGCGTAAAACGATAGAAAAGTATTTATTTTTGTGACCGGTTAATGGATGTATATAAAAATTGTATCGTGCAGACGATCTTAGATGTTATAAGTGTCGTGCTGCGGAAAAATGGGCAAATGAACGAGAATCGTATATCGTTATGGCTCGCGTATACGATACACACGTTTCTCGACGGTATCCTGTGGACGATTGGCATCGAGAAAGACCAACGAAATTGGTGCAAATTACTTTACACGAGATGCATTTTTTCAGGGATGTAATCATTTTTTATCACTGCCTATTTCGGGTTAATTATCATAAGTGAGGATGCGCAGAAGAAAAGAACAAATACACCGCGATGCATCCAACGAGCATTGGGGATACCGGATTCGTTTGAAAACTGTCATCCTGCTCGAAAGTCCGAGTCGCGTTTTTCGACTATTCGCGTCTTGGACAGTAGTCGAAAATGAAGCCACAAAAACACTAACGATGTTGAAGCTTCGTATTTTTACGATTTCGTTATTAATTATTCGTTAAGGTATTTATCGAAGTATTAATGAACAACGTTGTACGAAAGATACGATGCATCGAACGGGAGAACGAGAATGAGAAGTGCGTCTCGCGCAAATTGAAATATACGAATAACGAGAGAAAACGGAACAGGTACATTTTTCGATTCTTAGCAGAGCCGCCAATTAGACGATAAGTTAATTATGGTGTAAGCTGAGATTAACCGAGATTTTTACATCGAACGTTGTCTCATATCAACACGATCACTACCGCATGTCTTTGAAATTACCTATGTAAGGACGAAAGAAAATGTATAAAGAACTTAAGGTTTAACCGCGGAAGCAGTACGTTTTCGGTACAAAATCTCTGTTCTCGGTCCTACGAGAAAGTTCGAAGGTTTTGAAGTTTACCTAGCTTTAGGAAAGTTAACAACCACAGGATTTAAGATAGTATTAAAATATTTATTTATATATACATATAATGCGAAAAGCTCTGTTCCATCGGCTTTTTTCATTATACTATTTTGGTAATGTAGGGTGGATTGAATGGTGAATAACTGTTTTGACTCGAAATATTGTTAATTGTCTTTTCGAAATTCACCCGAACAGTTTATTCACTGCTACGTAAACCCTCAAGAATCCGACAAAATCTTCCAAACTTCGTCATTGGTCTCAATTGAACTCATTAGTCTGCGTGACTGTATATTTGAGATTTCATTTTAAGGCCTTAGGCCACAGTAACGGGTATGCAATCATGTGCGAATTTAACAATTTTTTTTCGTATGAAAAAGTGATTCACTCGTCAAGTTAATTACACACCTATTTAGTATGAAGATCAAGCTGTTGAATTTTTTTTTTCGCTGTACACAATGGCCGACTACTCGAAACTTCTCGAAACAGCTTTTTTCCAATTGGCGTGACAAATAACTTCAACAATTTTCGCTCAATTTATTTCGAATTTAAAAGTTATGTTCCTAATTGCATGTCGCCGAGAGGTACGTGCGGGATTTCCGATTAATCGAAAACTTTTCATTTTATGAGCAATTACGACGAAATTTTTCACTGAAAATTCATTTCTTAAATTCAAATACCCACTACTTTTGAGTAAAATAATATTTTTTAAATTCCGTACTCTAGGTATTCTAACGTAGATTGCCGAGAGTTTTTGTTTTTCGTTCTAGGTCAACAATTGCGGATGCTAAATGTCACGCCGCGGAGCGCCTAAAAAAAATAACACAACAATATATTAGCAGTCGGCCATTGTGTACATCGAAAAAAAAAAAATCTAACAGCTTGATATTCGTACTAAATAGATGTGTAATTAATTTTACGAGTGAATCACTTTTTCATACGAAAAAAAATGGTCAAATTCGCACACGATTTTATACCCGCTACTGTGGCCTAAGGCCTTAAGGAAAAACCCGAAATACCGTCAAAATTAAGGGTAGGTTTATTTCAGGAGAGTGCTTCAACTTTCGATCGATTTCATTCGATTTTAGTGTCCATAGACTAAGTTCATTGGGCAATACCTGAATATCTGCCCTCCCTTTCGGCGACATTGTAGAATTACGCAGCTCGCTAACACTATATTACCGTGTAACTTTACCTAGGAAAAAGAAACAAGTCCACGACTCTTCTCTGTAATCTACGATTAGCACTTCGAAGGATACTCCAGCTCTCAATGATTCTACGTGTTATTCTGCCAATCTCTTCGCTACGTTAGCAAATCTACTAAGCGGAGTAAATTTCATCATTTTTCCGTCTACCTCGTTGGGAAGTAACTGAAATGCCAGTCGCAATCATTTTTCAACTCGTTTTGCCGTTAGAACCTAAATCGATCGATCGTTAATGCTCGATCGTTTGAGAGTTCGTTATCTCGATTCGCTTATCTTCTACGGCCAACAAATGCTCACACGGCCAACTGTGAGCCCAACTATACTTCCAGATATATAGCAATCTAAGTGAACCCGAAGAAGTAACGAGAAAAAATAGTTATCTTTGCTATACACGATCAATCTGTTATCTCTCGATGGCTCGCCTGACGTACCGAATCTGACATTGCAGGGATTGATTACAAAATAAGGACAAAGGTCGCAAAGTGACCAGACCAGGATGGTCCACTTGGATGAACAATAGATAATATTGAAAAAGAATATACGTATACCCGGTCTACGCAGAGAAAAATATGACGAATGATTAATTTAAAACATGGTCAGATGGTCCAATTATAGACTATGTAGTATAATTGTACGAATAAGAGATAACGAAGAAACAGGGGCAGAGATAAAAATAAACCAAGAGAGAACAAATTAATCCGTGTATCCAATCGTTGTGTAGCTTCTGAGAATCGTCCGACTCGATAAAGTTTCGTATCGTAATTTGTCCACCGTCAAGATTATTACAAAGTACCCCGAAAAACGGAAGTCGCACGACTCTCAGGAGACGAAAGTAGACCAGAAACAGAAACACTCAAATACAAAGATAAATTATATTTAAAGAAAAATAGCAAATATATAACGTTAAATATGTAAAGGAGTTCGAGGGGTAAATAATTCTTGCGGCGATATATTTTCGGCGGTAAATGTACACGAACGTGGCAAGACTACGCGTTGAATAGCTTTAAAAATCCACGCATCCACGTGTAATTTGGCCAATGCGGAAATTTTATCGACTCACGAGGAACTCAGGTCCATCGTTAGTGGTTTATTTTTCTGAAAAAAATACCGACTGTTTCTAGCTTACTGGTGGCTGAGAAACACACAATGGATTATTCGTGAAGACAGACGAGTGGCAAAAGAAAATTGAAGAACAAATAACGATATATCCGGTCGCAATTTTGCCGGGAAAAAGTCCGTTCGCCTGGCAGCCCTGAGGTCGAGCATGTAAATTAATTGTTTGAATGTTAATTGTTAAATGTTAGTACCATACGTATTCGAAAGACGTAAAGAGATGAAGAATATAATATATAAAATTTAAAGCAAAAGGCGTATACCCACTCAAACATACAAAACTTATGGCAATATACTTTTGGGATTCGTTCAGCTCGTCATCTTATTCGTTCGAAACAGCTTTTTATACGCATTACAGAAAGTATACTTACAATTAGTGCTACTTCCCACGTACTGATCAACGCTAGTTAATTTAAGTATAACTGTTCCTTTAAAAAAAAAAACTGCGCTATACACGATCGGAATATCGGGTCCGATTTGCAGGAGCACTATGGTTAAGGAGGGTTGGACGTTTCACCGATTAATATTAAGAACTGTTGATTTTTCAAAATATACATATGTTCAATAAATAATGACTTCCAAGTTCTCGTTTCACTGCATCGAGTTTGACGAAAGGGAAAAATCATACATTAGGTAACGGGTAACATCTAGCTCGAGGCCGGAAAAAAAAAACAAATTATCGTGAATTTTCTCTGGAAAAACATGTGCAGGTTTAAAAAAAAAAAAAATTATGTTAAAGTGAACGGTTTTAAGTATGTTTTACAATTTCGGTATTGAACAATATTTATAAATGTGATAGATACAATGGTTTGTTGGGGTTTGTTTGCATAGCGCCCTTCACGGTGGCCACTGATACTCGAAAACGAATTATCCGAAATTAAAAAATCAAACACATTTAGTTTTTGTATGAAATTATCTGGTGCTCGGACGAAGGTTGTAATTTTTTTTATAGCCGCATTCCAAATTGAAGGTATCGATTTTCGGCGAAAAAAAAAACTCTGTTTTCGTTGACAAGAAAAAACGATGCATCGAAAATAAATGTCTCCGTTCAAGCACTGCTTTTTGATATATAAAAAAAGTTTGTAAAATTTGAAGCTTATCGGTGCAGTGATTTTTCAGATACCGTAGTTACCGATTTTGAAGATGCCATTTTGGGTAAAATGCGTTTAATTTTTTCGGGTTCGCGGAACCTACCTATAAATGCCTATACAAGTTCGTTTATAGTTAATTCCCCCGAGTTAGGCCGTGGGAATTAGGCCTAACACCCTCAATTTCAAAGGACCGACTTGAGTTTTCAGAGGATATTTTTAAAATTTTATAATTTGAGAATCCGTCAAAAACTAAAAAATGTTAACTCGGTGTGAGCCGTTGATAGCATTTAAAAAATGTAAAGTCGAGAATTCGCAGTCGAGCCGCAGTTAAATAATATTTCTTGCAAAGATACTAAGTGCGGTAATTGACGTTTAATTTTGAGCGTAATTCACGTGTTTTCGTAAGAAACTACATAAATTGCCGGGATGCTCATTTTTTCGCGACAACGGTGTGGTACCACTTAGGAAAACTTGCGAGAACTTTTATTGGATTCATATGAGGTATTCCACGTGAATCCGGTGAACTTTTTCCCTGAACCCCGCCAATTCGATTAATTTTTTTTAATCTGATTTCATTTACTCTAAAAGACACCCTGAATTTTTAAAATATTTTTCAAAACAACCCTTAGTCGAAAAAAAATTGTTTTTTCCGAAAAAAACGCCCCGGTTTGAATGTCTGAAAAAAATCCCAAAAATGCGTGATTGTATGTAAAAATATTCAAGCCATCGACCGCAGTGGAAGTATGATTTTTTCGTTAGCAGTCAAAAACTTCTGGCATTAATTTCACTTGAAGTCGTCTTCAGCACAGAAAAAATCATACTTCCACTGCGGGTGATAGCTTGAAACTGTTTATATATAATAACGCATTTTTGGGAATTTTTTCAGATTCTTAAATCGGGGCATTTTTATTTATTTTTTTTTTTGCTAAGGGTTGTTTCGAAAAATGTAAAAAAATTCAGGGTGTCTTTTAGAGTCAATGGAATCAGATAAAAAAAGATTCATCGAATTAGCGGGGGTCGGGGAAAAAGTCCACCGGATTCACGTGGACGTATACGTTTAAAAAATCAGTATCCTTTGACATTAATTGGTCAAGCGCTGGAATTATCGATAAAAATTTCAAGTGCGGAATGATTTATCCCTACATACGATAGCCCGATTTTCCGTTCCAACCCTCGACCGATTGAAACCGGTTTGGAGCACGGTTGATGGTGCGTCCAGGGAGAAATATTTGTAAAACTGGACGCTTATCGTTGCCAAAGTGATGTCACAGTTGTTCGATCGTTTTCCCAGTTCAATGGTAGACTACTTTTTCTCCAGGGACGCAGAGGAAAACGTAAAGAGAATCGCGTTTGCTTCGAAGTCTCGTCACTGCCTGTAAAGGGATCCGACGACCTTTGACGTGGGGACATCATATCACGGGCAGGCACGTTTGAAGGGAAAACAAAAATCATCATAAGTTTTAGCGCGCGAGTTTCGTCACAAGATGGTCGTATCGGATAATATAGATTTTAATCGCTATGCGTGTCTTAACGAGGTAACGCGGAAGAAGAAAAAGAATTGGAATAACGAGTCAGTACATCCGAATGCACCTTAGTTTTATTGCCGAAGCCTAGCTAACTATTACGTTTATTATTACAGATATAGTTTATTGTATTATAAATGGGAGTATGTCACTATTTTATAAATAAATAGATGATTAATGTTAATTCATGTGTTTGCATTCTTTTACACGTTTCCAGATGTTTGCTCGCAGTGACAGAACAAACGAACATGTCAGACGGCTAACTGACATGATCATTTTCCGCAATCTGCGCACCGAATTTCTATCGCGATCCCCGAAGGGTTTGTAAATCCTGCTCGCGACTATCTAGAGTCTAACGCTTCCATCCAGTATGTACAAAATTGGCTGCTGCGACACATCATGCAATAATGAGAAAACTCCCACAAATATTTGAACTGTCGAACGTCAGTATCTAGTTGAGATTTTTCATATACAAAGTATTCTCTTTTTATTGCACACCCTAAATCAGTTTAAAAAATAAATGCAGATAAAAAATCGTAAGATTTCATCGCGTGACAGAATCGTCGTAAGATTCTGTCCCCTTGTAACGAATGCGCCGTAAACCCCATTACTCGTATTTATTCTGTGTTTCGTAAACACCATTTAGTTTACGGACGAAGAAAAAACAAGTAAATGTTCAACACGATCGAAGATAACTAAGAAATTAACGCTTCATCGGATTTATGCTAAAATGTAAACTGATCACTTGCAAAATTGAAGTGATTCTGATGAGAATGAATATAACATTTCGTTAATCGCTGTCACAAGTGGAATCGTTCCGCGCTTACACTCATAGTATTTTGGGTTCATTCCCTAATCGGTGTTTTTTTATTCCGAATTAATTTTCGATGTACGCCAAAGTTGTCCAAAATCTGTAACGGACGTTACTTTTCGCTCGATACACACGTATCCAGTATCAAAACACTTTTCGTTATTCGATACACAAGTATCAAGCTATTGTTGGAGATTGTTACTTTTGTATCGAGTAGCGAAAATATATTCGATACTCGATACTTGAGTATCGAGTAACGAAACGCTTCTCGTTACTCGTTACACAAAAATCAAGTACAAATATAATATACATAAACAAAGGTATTTGTTGAAAATGGAACAAAAATTTTTTTGACATTTTTTTTCATTAGAAATGAACTTGTTGATTTTTTCAAATACATGTGAAATTTAACGAATTTCTATGTAATTACGATGTTTTGTTTTTGCAAATTTTTCAAAGCCTTTAAGAGCACAGTAATTTTCAATGATAACAATATTAAAAAGTTATCAACATATTCGTAAAAAAGAATGCGTAAAATATTCAGAGAACCTCTTTTTTCATGTTAAATTCATTCGTCTTCTTTTTCAATGCAGTTCAGTTTTTTTCAAAATGTTTTCGATGTTTTGAATTGCTATTTTTCCAAATTTTGTTTTAGACTGTATAAACGAAACCGCTTGTTGAACGGGTCACCAATTTCTCACAAGTAACGAGAAACCTTTATATACAAGAAATTATGAAGGATTTTCTATTTTTTTTTAATTTCTTCCAAACAAAGAAAACCTTTAATATAGCAATAACATTTTTAATAAATTGAACTGTATTAAAAGAAAACGAACGAATTAATTCAACATGAATAGGAAATAATTTTTGTGAATATTCTCAGAAATAAAAAAAAAAATTGTTAATAACTTTCTAATATCATTATTCATCAAAATTACTGTGCTCACAATCAGGCATGAATGCAAAACAGCTGTTCCCAACAGCTGCCAGGGAGGCGCCGTGGGTAGCCGTACTAGAATCGAGCGCGCGCACCGAGTGCTTCTACTTTCGAGCGCTGTACTGAAATGAGTCGACAAAGTGAAAATCGATTTTACCAGCAATTGGATATCAATTCTATGACGGAATAGAGTTGAAAGAAGCAAAAAATTACATTTCGATTTTTTCGTCCCGTCGCAGTAGAATAGCCCCCCTTAAGGACATGGGTCACACGTCCGGTCGGTAAAAATCCTAGTGCCAAGTTCTCTCAGACGGACCACATTTCGGGCAAACAAAGAGAAAGACAGTGTTCGTCGTTCAACAGAGTGAAAGATGATTTCGTTTCTTTTTTCAAAAAAAATAAACCGTTTAGGAGAACACTGGGAATCTGTACATCACCTGTCTCTCTCGCACTCATGGCTGCTCGGCTGGTGTGACACATGGCCTCAAGCTTGCTGTAGTTTGAAATCCAAAGAATCCTCGAGAACTAAAGCACCTAACACTCTCCTGCTGCCAGCCAATTATTATCACCAAAGTTCAGCCTGGATGTCACGCTTGAATTTCAAAGCTTGGTTTCGAAAAAATTTGTTCCTGCAATCTAGACTATTTTTGTGACGAAGAGCATGCCCGAAAAAGCACTTCTCCTATGGACAAAAGGAGACGACGGGTTTTGCGCGTCATAACGTCCACAGAATTTATTATAAAGATAACAATAACTTTATTTATATGTGTTAGCGTGTCAATATAACCACGATCGCGTGAGAGGCCTTTTTTTGGCGCCAGCAGGAATAGCGTGGAACGGAAGTACTTATTGTCTTTTTGCTTCCGGTCATGCGCACCCTGGCGATAGCAGCGCCGCGAGGAGGTTTTTAGGTCTGGTGTGGAGACCAGGGGTGCCACACTCCTTCTTAACAATGCGCCATCTGGAGAGGCGGTCCAAATCGTTCTGAATTATTCCGACCAACAGGCGGACGCCACTACTTCGATAGCTTGAATATCAGGCAAATAAGACAATAGCAACAAACCAAAGTAGTAGTGAAAAACGACTGAAGGAACACATTTTTTTCCAGAAAGGAAACGAAGAAAACAAAAACAATCATATGAATGTATACTTAAGTCGTATTAGTCTTTATGAGAACTCGTATATATATTGTTTTTCATAATACGGTACCAAGTGAAACATTATTATATTAATTACGGTATTCCGCGGGCTCTTCAAAACTATGACCATGGCATGACGCGCTTGGACCAAAAGAATTGCGCGTGCGTTACTCGAAGAATATGACAAAATTCAAATGCTTTGGAATATGAAATGTGTCGAGTACAGCAATAGAGAATTGAAAAATGAAGTGATCTGCAAAATTACATCACAATTCGAATGTATCAAAGTACATACCTGAAATAGCTTGTCTCATCGGTGTATCTTTATTTGGAATTGCCGGACTAACTGAACCTATTAATTTTTCTAATCTACCTGCGGTCATCAGGATGACATCCCGAAATTGAAATGCGTCCTTTATTTCTAATTCACATACTAGATAAATAGTGGCATCGACACGCTGCTGGTAAGAACGACGTTGTCCAGAGAATACTTTGCGACGGTAACTCTCCAGCTACTGTCTGAACTGCTCACGAGAGTGAAACTCACAGAAAATAGTCTTGCGTGGAAACAGTCGAGAGCAACTCTCGCAATATACTCTCATGTGGCTGAGCACCTTAACACAAACTTAAAAAAAAGAAGGGTATGAAAAAAAGTTTGCTACAGGTTGCAGGTGCGATAAATGATGAAAATTAAGAAGCAAGGAATGAACAAGATATTATCGTAACCATTTATTTTTATGAACATCACTCAAGAACGCACTTTCGCCTTTCCAAAGTTACGGTTCCACCTGCAACTTGTCCGTTATCTGTTGTGTAACATAATCCCAGTATCTCCGTCTTATTTTATCATGCTCCTCCGACAACTCTTTGCAAAGCTGCACAAAGAGATAAAGAACGAAAAATCGTTATACAGGATGATTGCCGATGAGTCACGTGTGTCAAGAAATAACGTACCGTTAGAGCACGATCAATAGTGTAAAACGTTTCCGTGGTGCCATCTCCCTGTCTCTCGCGACAAATGTCGATTATAATGGCAAGTAGATGATTTACCCGACAACCGCTCGTATACAATTCCTCGCAGCGTTTCATCACTTTCTCGTTTCTCGCAAGACCACCCTGCTTATCGTGCATCAGGATACTAAAAAAGTAAGATAAAAAATGCTCGTGTTCTTTTCGATGCATCACCGCGGACTTTGGCCACACGGCGATGTTACAGATTGACAAATCCCATACCCTCGTAAATAATTCCACGCACTCTCGTTTCCCTTGACTATTGATATTTTTTCCAGAGCAAAGTCGACCTCCTTCTCTATGACCTCCTGTTCAAATTTCGTAGTGTGCTTGAGCACGAAGTAACGTTGATTCCAGGCCGAATTGTTTCTGATATCGTCCAGAAGCAATTGCTCCACGTACTCCAACTCATTGTCAAAGAGGCTGAAGAAACAAAACAAAATAAAACAGATTACAAATTCGTGGATTGATATTATTTTTGTGGAAAATATCGATGGTAATGTGTTTGGAACGTTCCAAAGGTAAAAGATGTGCGTCTGTCGGTATCCAAATTCTTTTTGTGACTGTTACTTACTTGAAAGTCTTGATACACCATTGCCGGTGTTGCCAGGTATGATAATTCTTAGCGTCTAGTTTTAAAATAGCCTCAGTAAAGGCAAGTTCCTCACTGGCATCCTGCAACCGCTCGACTATGACTTTTCTGTGATGCCAGACTTGATAATTCTTCCAATTGCCAGTGATCATAGAACGTATGTACTTTAATTCTTCTCTGAGGTCCTTGCCGAGAGCCTCGAGTATTTCTCTCCTGTATTGCCAAACTGTGTAGTTAGCCGGATTCGACGCGATACAATCGACCATCAGGGCCAACGCTCTCTCGGACTTTTCCCCGGACTTTAGTACCGCACGAAAGTAGTCGTAACAATCCTTGACTGTGTTTACAAAACACCCACAATCGTTAATGCATTTCGTAATGCGAAAACTTTCTAAGTATCGATCATGAAATTTGGTAACGACCCTTGCGCGTGAATGATGCAAAATTTTGAAAAAAATCAAAGTTCTAATAACAAGTACACTTTGCAAAATGTTCGCGATTGACTCGAGAAATGAAAGGTTAGGAAAGGTTGCTAAGCTTTTGCCACGTGAGACACTCACGAATGGGAAATCAAGAAAGATAATCATGAAGTTTGCAGGATCGTAATGAAGCACTGTCCAGTAACGAAAATCAAAGTTTACTCACATTTTTCCGAATATGCGATCACAACAATGGGGTGCGGTCCGTCGTCTTGTGGTACAGGAACGACGTCTTTCCATTCTTCCCGATCTCTGTAAAAAATCCATGGGCTCTTGTTTCCATCATCTACGCCGCCGAGTTCCTCATCGGAGCTGTTAGGCATATTTGATTCTTTTTGGGTTCGAATCGACAATGACAACCAAACAACGTGCTTATGGAGGCTAGAGGCGGCCCAACATGATAAATGCTTTACGTAGGCGTTCGTCAAATGTATGCGCACACTCAGGGCAGCTCGGTCGGTATATTTTCTGAGATGATATGTTATGGCATACCAAACGTTTGGTCGGTAAAAGTCGCGTTTTCTCCTATAACCGGATTATATTTTGGCCGAACGAAAACATATACATTATTCGTCTTCTAACAGAGCGGAAGATCTATTTTTTCTTCCGAAAAATTAACCGTTTCGGAGAACCCCTGGAATTTGCCAATCAACCAACGAAGAGTCCGCCTTTACCCAACGCTTTTTCTGCACATGACAAAATTAACGGGTCAGGCTACTGTTGAAATTTAAAAAAACGGTTCATCGCTTGAAGCAACTTAAATTGAGGAGAAAGATTTAACATATGGTGAAAGAATCGCTAATTGGAGGCAATCTAATGATTACAACAATAAACCTTCAAACGAGTTTTTCTCCAGACAATTTTTTTCAAAATGATGTACACGATTTTTCGACATCTAATCAACGGTTTGACTTGAAATTTGGTACATTAATTCAGTACAATAGTCGTTCAGTCGTGAACGTTTTTCTTCTTAACATTTTTTTCATTAGTTATTAACAATAATTATGTCGTTTTGCTCAAAAAAAACGGAAAAAAAAATCCAAAACTTTCTTGATGATTGAAACACTATAACATAAGGAAACTCGGTTAAGTCTTAGCCACTATTATTGATTTAACAATAAAACTTGTTTTTTAATTTCAGATCACCGGGTAGCCAAAATCAAGTACACCGTTGAGTCCCTCCCGTTCTAAGGTTCTTTGCGAGATTGCTTATAACTTCTTTAATTACTAATATTTCTTATGAAATTTCGTACAAAGCTTTGTTAATCTGCATACAAATAAACGTCTAAATTGATTTTTCAATCGTCTAACTCATTACTTCAAAATTAATTGTTTCAATAACCCTGATTATCGGGTCATTACAGTATCTTTAAATAAATCACACAATAGCCTTAAATAAATCACATAGTTTTCGTGCAATAAAATTCCCAACACTCCACAGATTTTTTGGATGTAGCCCTTTGAGAAACAAAGAAACCATTGCAAAACAATTCTCTCACTCTCTCTCTCTCTTATCGCTGCCCCCCCCCCCCCCCCCGCCCTCTATGCACCGACGCAGTTGGCGTGCGGCACGCCCGGGTTAGAATCGCTACTGTGTCTCGTTCTCCCAGCGCGCTTTGAAGCACAAACACTTGATCTTTGGTTTGGTATTTACGATGAGGCAAGAATACATCCGGTTTTGGCCTCGATAATCGCTTTGCATCATCGCATTTTAATAACGAATTTACGAACATTTGCTTGCGTATTGTAAATAAAGTATCGATACTAAAGACATACATTTTATTTATCACATATAATGAAAATGGCATTCCGTACATATTTACAATGAAAGTGGTTGAAGTTTTGACTTGGTTTTGTCTTTTCATTCATCATACGCAGGGTAATAAAACTTGTAGATAAAAAATTCATACATATCCACTCATATACAAAGTACAATTGGTTTTAGCGCGGAATACATTTTTTTTCTGACCGACTTACACAGCTGTTTCGTGACAAGATTCGTCTCGGTTGCGACAATGGTGCATGAGACGATAGGGAACGTAATGCAATTGGGGAAATGGAATACTTTCCGAACGATCAGACTATTGAGAGACTTTCCAAAAATGAAATATCCCCGAGCTCGCAGTTGTCTCCTTTGCTAATATTTTCCCATCCAACTCTACCAAGTTCTATACATATATCATTTTATATTTCGCGATCGCTGTTCTACACTGTTCCAATGCCAAGCGATAGTCGCGAAGAAAGATGACAGTACCGAGATTTTCTTTGTAATCACATATCTAAAAGAATACCAGTCTGCGACACACTATGTTACACCGGGTATCCGATCGATACCATACAAATAGCCTTTTTTCGTTTGATTAAGATGTACCTTTATTGATAAACGCGGTCCGCACAAACTAAAGGATTCTAGAGAAATATTTATTTCTAATTCCAGTATCTGTTACAAAATAGATATCGGTAGTCGTCTGTGTTGTTTCTCCTCTTCTTTTGTTCGTTTTCCTTTTACTCGCAGTTACAAGTGATAAATTTCATATTCAAACATTAACCCTATCTTACGATCTACCAACGAGAATGACGATAAAATGAAACGGGCGCGTTAATTGAAAAATTCATCAAGTTTCGATACATTGTTCCCAACTTTGATTGTAAGGGAAACAGAGATATAAATGTGAATGTTCAAACGACGTAGAACTTTGGGCGAAATTATTTTAACCCCGAGAGGGTGCAATTTCACCCATGAATAGAAGAAGGATTAACAATCACAAAAACGAAAGTACACGTACGCATTGCTAAGCACAAACAATTCCCAGTGGTGAAACGTTGTTTGCAAACTATTTTTGAAAGAAGTGCACTTAATCTACTGAGGAAACAAACGCGCATGATGAAACTTAATATTGTAAATATACGAGTTGATATTTCGTGAGCTATGCGATGCCCGCTGACGGGAGTAAACAAAAACATCTCTTGTCAAGTGGAAGATCAGACCCCCGAATAAATCATAATAAAAAAAATACTCGAGTAACAAAAAAAACGTATGATCCTTTTCCAGCACGGTCGAATGGATCCCGCGATAACGTACAGTCGCAAGTAAGAGCATCTACTGTCTTCGGATCATCGATCCTGAAAATAACTCTCTCATTAGCCTATAATCATCATCGGGATTACATCCGTCGAGACACATACCCGCAAGGGGGACGCGGAACTTTTTCAATATACTCAATTACGTGTTTGTCTTTTATTTTGAATAAGGACTAGCTTATGCTGTGAGGACTTGCGTATATATTGTCTTGACAGGGTCCACGTTATAACGCGCATTTATAGATGTTTACGTTGTCGAAATCGCTTAATCGATCCTCGATCGATAACACTACACCTGCATTCTTAGGCGACGAGTTCATTGTTTCATTTTTTGTTTTCACAAATCCAGGATTCGTGTATCAGCCAGTTCTTCCTTGCCGAGACATCCTCGATTACTCCGGAATCAATTGAGTCGGTATGCCATGAGATTGTGCTATCTAGAGCGACGTACAACTAATCGAACGTATTGCCTTCATGTAAGTGAGCAAACCTACGAACAGGACACAAAAGGGGCCACCTGACCAAACAAAAATGTACCATTATTCACTTCGCAAATCTGTCGAGATATCATTCATCTAATTCTCGGACGTTTCGACACGTTTGTATACCTAGGCTCAATGCTGTCATTGACGCTTACGCTAAGGCTTAAGTAATAATATATGTACACCAGGACTGACGTCCCTTCGTAAGGCAAAAATCTAAATGTAATGATTTACCCTATTATTGCGTATTTTCGTTCAATCCTGTTGTGTATCTTGTGTTTTTTTTTAGTCAACTGTACAACGTCCACACATACGTTATGCACTGAAATGTTTTTTGTAAGGAACAATGATTACTGCTGAGCTGCTAATATCTCAAGGCGGACGCTACGTCACTATCTAACAGTACTCAAGTGTGGCTTTGTTGAATTACGTTACCTCCTTGGAACTACGCGTATATGATTCCCTGTCTTCGTTGTTGGATGTAACACCACGAGACCCCCCCCCCCCCGGGCTCCATGGACGATTGAGAGCTCAGTGAGACTCTCACACAGAGATAAAACGAATGATCATTCTCACCCGCAATAAATAGAGCCGAAATGATAAGGATTCGTTTCTTATTGTTTCGGCAGAGAAGTAGTTTCGGGCAATTGATCGCCCGTTTTTCTCTCCATATATATACATACTTTTATCGCGCAGACAAAATCAATCGCGCGGATATGTTTGCCTAACGTAGCGTTGGACTTTCTTTTTAGCGGGTGTGCTGAGTTTGCGCGAAGATAGCGAACGGCGTCCCTTGATGGATCCAAAATGTAATAATCGATGTGCAAATGGGTTCGTTTGTCGGATGAAAAATCAGGGTATCGTCATGATAATGATAGTAACAATGATTATTTTGAGGACGATGTCGACTCGCTGAGATTTCGCGACGCGGCATACTGTATTATTTGCTTATTTTTCCGTTCGATCGATCGGACATACTTATTTTCCCTTGGTTGCTCGAATAGCGTTGCAGATCTCCACCCACGGATGACCATAGGCACTGCAAATCTCGCACACGTTTGACGAGCTCGACGATGGTTGACTAGGCAGATGACCCGGTGTACTCGGCGATGAGGAGCCTTCCCTCCTGTATTTCTTGCACGACGCGGAAGACGACAGGTGGAGAAAGTCAACCGAGGTTGGCAGTGACGCGGGACCCCGAATTTTGTGCGACGCTGGTAGCGTTGCGGAGTTATACGATGAGCTTGGAGAGGGCATTATCGACGGTGAACGGTCGAGATATGGTGATTTCGGGGCTAATATCGAACGAGCGTTCGGTGACGATAGCCGCAAACACCGCAGAAGGTTGAGTCAATCATTGAGCAAACCCTGGGACACGTTGATGAGCTGTTCCTTCAGAACGCGAAAAGATGGTCGTACCTCGGGACTGTGCGCCCAACATTTTTTCATCACCTGATGGAGAACGTCACACGATAATTGTTAATTGTACACGTCGATTCGCGGAAGGCCATAAATCAATCATTTTATGGATGAAAAATTAAATGGCCATCGTATGTTACCCTACGAACCTCGTAAACCTCCTTGAAACAAGCCTTCGGTCTCTCTAATATTATTCCTCGTTGTACGCGCTCGACGACCTCGGTATTCTTCAGACGACCGTACGGCATTTTTCCGCAAGTAAAAACCTCCCACATGAGCACACCGTACGCCCAAACGTCAGATTTCGAGCTGAATCGCGTGTAATTCAGTACCTCGGGTGGCGCCCACTTTATAGGAAATTTTGTACCCCCGCTGCTTGTGTACTGATCGTCCAGTACGTACCTGCGAACATATTTTTTTCTCTCAAGCATATTATCGTGGCGAGTGGGAAATAGAGAATAAATATCGCAATGATACATGTACTTTATAAATGGACACTTGGTGGTTGGTTGAGTACGGTTCGCATTTTTTAAAATTCTATTCATTTTTCAAAAAAAAGGACAATGCGTTCTATTACTCGTGCAACAAATATGGTAATTAAAGCAGAGCAAACCCGAGTGTCTTTTCTATGGATGTATTTTATGAAATATATACATTTTTGTTCTCAATAATTTTACGAATTTGTGCGTGATTGTCCGTTTTTTTTCTGCCGTTCCGTGTTCCGTTCTTGAATGTTTTAAAAACCAGATTATTGAAATTTGTTTACCTAGCTAGGCCGAAATCCGCTACTTTGACTACATTCTCCGATCCCACTAGACAATTGCGAGCCGCGAGATCCCTGTGAATGTAATTGTGCCTCTCGAGATACGCCATACCCTTGCATACCTTGATCGGAAGAAAATGGCAAATTTGAGTTAATCGTTGGACGGACAAGCGCCTTGGGATTTTACATTCGTATTTGCGACACTGAAGTTTGCATCGTTGATGAGCAACGTAATTTATTTTCTTCTACATTGCCCAACATTTCTATGCTGATTGGCTGATAGTAAATTGGCAAAAAAAAAGGCACTGCTGCGGAGAAGTGTTGTTCACCTGTATGCACATATCCAAGAGGAGACCGACATTCGAACCCAACGAGGCTTCGTGCCGACGCAGATAGTTCAACAGGGATCCGTGCCTCATGTACTCGGTAACTATGTATATCGGTCGGTCTTTACTGCAAACTCCGTACAGTTGGACTAGATTTTGGTGCTGCAGTTTTCTGATGAAACGAACAACATGTGCACGATTAGATGTGGACGTCATGACTAGATGGGAAAAAACAATCAATTGCACAATGGACGTCGCCCTGCATTCATATCTAATAACAGCCGAGGGATCAGGCTACTGCGAACATTTCAAAAGATCGGTAGTCGCTCGACGCAAGTCAACTTGAAGAGAAAGGTCCAACATATGGTGCAGGAATTGCAGATTGAAGGTAAATTTATGATTGCAACGATAGGGAAACTGCTCGTGAAACTTTAAACACATTTTTCACGAAGCTATGGTTTTCATGACGGTATTCGCGATTTCTCGACATGTAATTAACGGATTGACTTGAAACTTGGTACACTCGTTCGGTGTAACAAGTAGTTAGTCTTCAACATTATTTTTCTTCTTACAATTTTTTGTTGACGAAAAAGTCGAAAAATCCGAATAAAATTATAAAATTTTTCTCGATGATCAAAACACGATAACAAGGAAAGTACGATCAAGTATTAGCGAATATGATCTATTTTGAGGAATAAAAAACTCGGTTTTTTGTTCCAGATCAACCGCATGGCCAAAATCAAGTACATCGTTGAGCCCCTCACAAACTTATTCCTGCGATTGTTTTTTCATGTCCCCGGCTTTCGCATCGTCATCAGTAGCCTTACCCCTTAATTACACTTTAATACCCTTTTTTCGTCATTAGTAAGTTTACAATAACCGCAGAAATAACTTGACGCCAGAATTCTCCTGAATGCTAATTAACAAAGCGGAAAGGGAGGGCGTTCTGGTAACGAAAAAAAAAACTTTAATATAGGGTTGAGTAGTATTTTAAATTTCCTTTGAATTACAATAAATGCTGCGTCTATGGTAAGCGTCCACATGCTACATTTTAAGGAAGTTCATCTGATAATCGAATTAACAGAAATTGAAAAAAAAAAATTCGAGTCCACTTATGAGTATCTAAAAAGTCACCTGTTCAAATTTCAAACTCTCCGGATGCCTTGATTATGAGCAATTAATAAATAAAAATTGTCTAAATTAACACGGTCTCTTATGGAATGTCGTGTTTTTCCCGTCTATAAAACGTGAAATTTGCAAGCATCAAAAAACAGTTTCGAAATAAACCTTTACAATGGATAAAAAAAATATCTAAAGAACGTTTGGACAGCTTTCTAAAATCCATTAGATACTTGTGAACTTCAGAATAAATTAATTTGTCTCCATAAATGCTGATTTTTTGGAGGTTAACCTCCATATTACTCCAGTCGCATATTATGATGGCGACGTCGCGACCGCGCGCTTTTTGAAATCAACACTAATACTTTCCGAACGACGCAATGTGCACTACACTTCTACAGCAAATTATACAGAAGTGACTGAAAATGTAATGCCTAAATCGGCTTAAGGTATAAATAATCGCAAATAAAATGATTGTAGTTATAAAAAAAGGATACGAAATAATAACACATAAAAAATTGATTACGTGATTGATTGAGAAAAAATTTGATTTTCGAAAATTGATTTTGTCTGCCTTGCCAGCAAAACGCTTTCCTTGTTGAATTTTGTCCCATGGTCGAAAAAGAGATCGACGATGAACCATGGAGGCGAGTGAAATATTTCTAGCACATGGCAGCTGTACAGGATACGCGGTCGCACTTGGTTGCAGCGCTGCCAAACTTATTGAACGGACTACGCTAGTCGTAATCATTTTTCTTTCGACTAACTCGGTACCAGATGAACTTCCTTAATACAGTGGACGGTAAGTTTTTGAGCTGCGACCCTGTGACAGGCGGACGCACCCACAAGTGATTCCACCAGTGCTGTATCATACTTACGTCATAACTTTAGCTTCTTCGATGAAATCATCCTCGGACATTGTTCCTTCCTTCATCATTTTGACTGCTACGTCGATCGAACCTCTCCACTTGCCTCTTCGAACGACGCCGAATTGACCGGACCCAAGTTCCTCCAAGAGATGCAGTTCCGCCGGATCTATCTCCCATTTGTCTGCATGATATTTTTATGAAAATTTCAAATGAAGGATTGATCGCGATATCAATGTGTACGCACAATACCAGAGAAAAATTTACGGCAACGTTTGTTGCCCTTTCAAGTCCCTCCAAGAAGTAACTTCTATTGGCCATAAATGGACAAGGCGAACTTGGAAGAGTAGGTAAATCGCAGAAAAACACCCATGTTTGATGTCACATAGTGGAGCTTATTTTTCATCTTTCAAAGACTATCTCGAACATTCCCTGCCCATTCCTTTATTTTCGTACAATGTCGGTGTTTTCCTTTTTCCCACTCACCGTGACTGAGGCCAGCTGTCGGTGGTACGGGACGATCGCAGGGGCTCGTTTTAAGTCTGCTGGCGAGACCTCCGCTATTGTGCCTGTGATAATTCACGAGATCCGGTATGGAGCCGCAGCAGTGTTTTTCCGAGAGGTAAAACTCGCCGCGCCCATTCTGTTTGATGTGATAATGCTTGACGTGGGGGTGCGGGCTGCGTTACGAGGCGAGAGAGAATACAAATTTGAGAGTTAAGTCAGTAGCGAGCGTTAATGAGAGACACTTTGTCGAGTGCGTACGAGCCGGGGGTCCGGTCGCCGTCTAGTTTGACTCACACTTTAGTGTAGAGAGAAAGTGTGTAGAGTCCTTTGGTGGATGAGTTGCGAACGACGAAGCACCCCTCTTTGTCCTCCTGTTTCAGCAGAGACTCGGCCCTCTGTCGGGACATATCGCCGACGTACCATCTGAAAGAATCGTACGATGAAAAAAAGAGCGATGGGAGTGCGGCTTCAGCGATTTCCCGTGCGACGCAGCCTTGGCCAATTCTTGAGTTTAAAAAATGCAATATAGCAGCGCGTCAGGGAAAAGTTGCTGTTGAACGAAACTCTGTGAGCTCTCGCAGTAATTGGCAATAGTAAAGTCACAAGTTTTCGGTGAAAATGTCACATTGCAAATGAGAAATCATTTTTTTTTAAGTGTCAACATGGGTGGATTAATCGTGACGAACACTGTCACCAAAGATGCATATCTTTATGAAATCGTATTTAAAAAGAATCGTGATATTTTTAAATCGTTTAAATGATATAATTCCTCGACACAGAGACGTGTTTGGAGATATACGGAGCACGGTGCCGCAGGGATATTACGAGACGATAACCGGGCGGGAAATCGAATGAATTCTGCTGATGGGAGCGGTCGGTTGAATGTGACGATCCGTAACCGACCTAGCCACCAATGCTCGGCATTTCCGGTGATTAATGCGGACCAGCGATTTCGGTGAAGCGAATAGGGAGAGAGAGAGGGGGAGAGAGAGGGGGAGAGAGATTAATCGATAGCAATTTTCTTATGCCCGGGCACACGATGAGACGAATATCATAAACGCATTAATCATTATATTGGGAGAGTGAGGCCATTCTAATAACGGCAGTATAGAAAGAATTGAAATTAAAATAAACATGTTTGTATGTGTATATAATAATCATCACTTTTTAATATGACAATCAGATTTATGATTATCATCATCATGAATAACGACTTATATTAAGAAATTGATCTTCGAAGAAATAATTTTAATCGTAAAAATATAAAATGTAAGAAATGAAATAGACAAAGAGATTACGAGAGAGGTATTCATAAGTGCAGGAGTCAGAAAGCTTTCGGTTCGAGATCGCTGATGAAAAGCCAGCGGTTTAAACTAAGGCGACTTGCATCTATACGATTTACTGACGTAGGGGCATAAGGGACGGAAGCCCGAAGATTTAGATATACAAGTGTGGTCGAATTAAATGCTATACGTACTCGTACTTCTGAAGACCCAAAAGCTCTTTCTCCTTCACGTAGTTGCTTGGAATATATCCAACCGATCTGGAAATAAATAGCCGCTTTACGACGACGTTGAAGTTTGTATCGTTGGAATGCAACGGAAAGTAATTATTCTTAAAGGCTTGTGCCTAGTTGACATTCGTTTAAATTTCAAACATTTCAAACTTATTCTCGGAAAATTTCAAATTGCGGAAGTTATGGGCGCTTAAAGGTATGCTGCGCTCTTCGGAAAACCGCGAATTGGCGTATTTTGAACACGTTTTTTTTTTCAAAATCGGCGATCGCGAGATCTCAAAAATCACTTCACTGATAAACTTCAATACAAGCTCCTTTTACACACCAGTCGGCTGTGCTTGAGCGGAGGAATTTTTGTTCGATGAATAGCTTTCCTAATCAATTAAAGTAAAGTATTTTTTTTTACCAAAAATCGTGCACTTCGGGCTGAACCGAAAATATGTCCACTTTGGGCTGCGGTCTTTTTTTCAGAAATTAATATCTTAGTAAAGCCTTCGTCCAAGCATGATTGGATATGCCACATTTATAAATATTTGTCGACAAAAAAAATGTAAAAGATACTAAGGTATTCCTTTCGTGGAGGGCCGTATTTTGTGGGGGACATAAGCAGGGCCCGTCCGCATCATCGATAAATTACAGTTGGGCTTCATAAA